>OZ018326.1:106176358-106563858 GCA_963969495.1 Ceratothoa steindachneri
AAAAGCATACTTGCAGATGCTCCTCAATTTTGAAATAAAAAAAGGCAGGCGTTGAAGAGATTCGTTGGTCGCGGCCGAAACGTGCAACAAAGGCTGTCTGTCCTTCCCTCCTAAACCATCTGGAATGGGGAGAACGCAAGAGGCGACCGTTTATTGGTTATTTCTGGCCACAATTGTGAAGCCTGCGCAACTTCGTAAACAGGGGAGAAAAAAGGGCTCTACCCTCCCTTACCTGCAGGTATGGACAAAGATCCCCCTGCCGTTAAGCGCCCTTTTAAAGAACAAAAAGTAGCCTTCCACAGACATTTTATAGAAAAAATGCAATTATACGAATCTCTCCCCTTTTTTTGCAGTGACGAAGCAGGAGGGATAAAAGTCAGAAAATTTCCCCAGAGCAAAAAATATAGGGGGCCCATTTTTATTAACATTTAAACTGGACAGAATTTATACATCATTAGGTATATATATATATATATATATATATATATATATATATATATATATATATATATGCTCTTCTTCAAGAGAGGTTCTTTCCTATGCAATACGAGGCTCTCTACCGTGCGTGAATATTTTTGACGTGATGGTTTGTGTGTGTGGGGGGGAGGGGGGTGTCCTTAAAAAAGATAGGATTTGTGAAAAATAAGAAATCGCTTTAAACTGCGAGGGTTTTTTTTAATTCTATGGATCTCCTTTTGGTCTCATATGTATGGACATCCTGTATAATTTTCCTTCAGTTATGTCCTTGATCTCGTGGCGTTCAAAGATTTCTTCCATTCAGGAGGGTGGAAGTTTTGGCTTACTACCCCTATCTTTCGCTCTTTTTCGCCCTATTCAGTATTAACTTCACTCATTTTCTGTGTGTTCTTCAAGCTTGAACTAAAGGGAGTATCGTCTCCATTTTATCACTGTTGCCCTTTGGGGCTATTTCACATATCCTCTGAAGCGCTGAGATTCAAACCACCTCACGTACACCGCATCAGCCACGTCAAGAATACAACAGTCCCTTGGCGTAGCTGAGGACATAGCCGATGCAATGTGGAAGCGACCTTTTCCCTAGCCTCATCACCCCTTGAACTAATTAAGCTTTGCAAGTATATTAAAACCTCAACTGGCCAACTCGCTTAACCCTCTGTAAAGTTAGAAAATAGCAAAAGTGAACTTTATATTCTCCATCCACAATGGTGACAAACATCATGAGCCTATGCAGGGTACAAGGCTAAAACACGAAGGGCACAAAATATGCGGTATGTAGTGAAGGCAATCTAATCTACTGATATTATGCAGGTATTAAGTTAATCACTTGATACTACAGGGTCGCCCCCAAAAAACGGGCCCAACTTTCGATAGGCCT
This sequence comes from Ceratothoa steindachneri, assembly GCA_963969495.1. Taxonomy (NCBI): domain Eukaryota; kingdom Metazoa; phylum Arthropoda; class Malacostraca; order Isopoda; family Cymothoidae; genus Ceratothoa; species Ceratothoa steindachneri. Next base: position 106,177,713 of record OZ018326.1, read on the forward strand.
CATTTCTAAATTTCCTGCAAGGATTGAATGAAACTTTGGTGGTAACTAGTTTATTGTGTTCAAAAACATCATATCAAAATATGAGAGTCTTTGGACTTTTCTTTTTTATTCTAGAGCACGTGTTCGAGATAACCTCCATTTAGCTCTGTGCATTTCTTGAGGCGCAGCACAAAGTTGTCCATGACGTCCTTACAAACCGACCGACTAATGGCTCTGATCTCCTCCCTGATGGCTTCTTTGAGTTCCGTGATGGTCCTGGGTCTCGCTGCGTACACTCTTTCTTTAAGATAGCCCTAGAGAAAGAAATCTGGGGACTAAGTGATCAGTCTTGAGACTGATCGCACGGCCACCAAAGTTCTCTTTCAGCCAATCTCGGGACAGGTTTGAGGTGTGAGAGCTTTATCCACCTTCCTGGAAACAGAGCTTCCCCATAAGTGACGGGAACAGGGTCTACAGCTCCCTCTTGAAGGTTTTGAGGACCTCAACATACCGCTCCCTGGTGACTCTCACTGTCGCGCCAGATTCCTCGAAGATCAATGGTCCGATGATGCCTCTGGCTGAGATTGCAGTCCATACCGTGCACTTAGGGGAGTGTAGGAGCTTTGTGGCTACCTCATTTGGTCTGGAGGTCCCCCAGAATACATTTTTCTTCGAGTTTACTTTTCCTTTAAGATGGAAGTGAGCTTCATCTGAGGTCCAAAGGAGGTTAAGGAAAATTGGGGTCTCCTGAATCTTCTCCAGTATCTTGACTGCCATAGCCTTTCTCTGCTTTTTGTCTGAGGCTGTAAGGGACTGCTTCGTCTGTATTATGTATGGGTAGGCCTTTACATCCATTACTACTAGCACTCTCCTGCAAGTCTCACGGGATATACCGAGGGACTGACTTCGCTTGCGCACAAAGCGTTTTGGACTCTGCTGAACTGACTCTCTCACGCTCTCGACCAGCTCAGCTGTACGCTTCCTGGGGCGTCATGAATGACTTGGACTTTTTGTCACTGGCTGCATTGAGGTTCTCCACTGTCCCATAGTTCTCGAAGTGGTCCACCCAGTCCTGAATTCTGCTCTTGGAGGATGCTTTTTCACATTCGAACTGATGCACGAAAGTGTCCTGCACTTTGTTGAAAGAGCCTGTCTTGTAGTAATGTTTGGCGCAGTATATTCTTTGCTGTGTTCACAGGCGTTGCTTCTCTCATATCCTGCAAGGTAAGTGTGATTAGTGAATGAATCAATGCAGGATATATCACAAAAAGTGCGCGCAGGCCCGTTTTAGGGGGTGACCCTGTATTACCATTATCGCTAAAAATTAATCGATTGATATGGAAATATCACTTAACTTAATCCTTTAATATTATGCAAGTATTATTTAAGCTAATTCCTTGATAATATTCAGCTATCATTTTAATTAATCGCTTAATATTATGCAACTATGATTAAGATAATCGCTTTAAATTATACAAATATCCTTTAATTAATCTTTCTTTTGCAAATATCATTTTAAATTAATCACTTGATATTTTATTAATACCATTTAAGTAAATCCGTTAGGAGTTGTAGCCTCTTGCATCTTAAGAGAACTGGCCACAATATCCTCTTTTCCAGCGTAATTTGGAGCGGGTGTAATTAGGCCCCGAGCGTAATTTGGACCGATTGGCCTAAGAAATTGACCATGTTTAACAGGGTTCGATCCCTTAAAAACTGGAACGCAAGTGTCTCCAAGACCGAAGACCCCAATATCACGCAATGATAATCGAAAAGGATCGAGAAAATGTTGATAAATAGGAGGAATAGGAATGAAGGGTTAGAAATAGGAGGAATAGGAATGATGAGTTAAGAGGTAGAACTAATTAGTTCGTCCAATGGGCCCAGGTGCTCAGAAATGCGAAATTATGCTCCCACTTGCAGAGGGATGGGACGGGAATTAGGTGGAGGGGAAGGTGTTAAGGAAGGGGCACGTCTTTGAATTCCCCTTGAAAACGACGGAGATCGGGAGCAAGGCCCACTTGGAGCCAGCCGGGCAATATAAATAACAACATAACTCATAAACATACAGCTACTCATTGGAACATAACCGCCTAACTCGAAATTATAAATATGCACCGGGTCATGGAAGCAGCTCTTCGCAACATAGCCACAGAACTCTTGAGATCATAAACATGTAGGGGCTAATTGCGGCCTTCCCACATAAGTCTTGAAAAAATAAACGTTTCGCGATTCATTGAAACATATATAAACTTTTCGCAACATAACTCGAGATCTGAAAAATTCAGGAACTGATTGCAACAAAACCACATAATCCTCCGAAAACATGTAGCAACTCTTCGCAACTCGAGATCATAAATATGTGGCAAGGAATTGTATCATTACCACCTGACCATTGAGATGATACTGCGTAACAACTCTTCCCATCATATCTCCAGATGATTATAAAGATGTAGCAACTCATTGTAACATAACCACATAACATAATTCTTGAGATCATAGATATGTAACAGCAACTCGTGGCAGCATTCCCACATAACTCTTGAGATCATAAACCTGTAGCAACGCACTGCAGCATAACCCCCGCTGAGATCATATAAACATGTAGCGACTCATTGCAACATGACCGTTGCACGCATCTGATTATTTTGTCACAAAATGACGTGAGTGGCGCGGGCTAAGAGGAGGGTAGGCCTATTTGTTGCCTGCGTTGGGCGGCGGTTCAGACGTGAGAGATTATTTTCAAAGGCCCATTCTGAGTCACGTGGTAGGAGGTGGGACCCACACGAACCCTTTGCAACCCTGGGCTTGCGAGTTATGCAACCAAGACCCCGGCGTCATTGTTGCACGACGCGAATCTCTCTTTCGCTCACCCCCCTCTTATGCAAATGATCAAAGGAGCGAGCCAACCACGTGTGCTGCTCCATACAACAACGGGTCGGTTGAATCGAATCATAAGCCCCTTTTGCTCATATTGGATACAGGCGCGGATCGAACGGAGTCTTTGCTAGGATTTTATTAGAATAATAACCAACGCAACAAGAACCCCCCGCCCCCGTTGTATTTTCAAATAGATACATAACAGATTATTAAAAATAAGGAACGATGTTATCTCTGAGAAGGAGGAGGAGTGAGAAGTATAAGAGGTAAGTATGGAACAAAATATACTGGTGTATTTATTTCCAGCTGTATAGAAAGGCAAAAAATGTGATGAAAGAATAATCAACAACTCTAATCATATGGAAAGGAGTAACTTCTAGAGATGGAAGAATCAACCATCAGAAGAATAGGAAGAAGTGGACAATTTCATTAGCAATTTGCACCGCCCTGCTTGTTTTACGCAAGGATCAATGAGGAGTAATGTCGATGGGTTCTTACGAGGGAAGGGGGGGGGTAGAACACTGGTTGACCATCTTGGGGAAAATTGCTCAAATGAGTCTTCTAGTTCTTTACCGTATAAAAAGAAGGTATTGCTACTATTTCTACTAGAGTTCCGGTTGATGACGGGTTTGTCTAAAAGAAGAGGTTTGAGGCGAGCAGTCTATGCCTTCATTATGGCCTTGGTTGTGTCCCGTGAGGTGTTTTTCTGAGAGCAGGGTTCAATCAAGGCAGTGGGTTCAGGGAGATCTGCAGGGCCAGTCAAATTCTAAGTAGAGCACCACTCAAATGCTGGTGACAACTTTTTATTTTCTGGTAGGGGGGTTGTTAAAAAGCTAAAACGAAGTGAGGAGACGTAGATGAAGGCTAAGTGAAGAAACAATAGCTTCAGATCTATGTCAATTTAATAACAATTATTGTGATATTTTCGGAGATTTTTTACTTCCTTGGGTATTTAGGTGGGTGCTGAGGGTCATGATTAGAAACAAAATGAGAGAGACGTTTGATACGGCATCATAACATAACATAATTTCACGGAGGACAAAAGCCACAAGGGACTATCAAATGTCATCCGCATCTGTCAAAATCCACCCACCAAATGCATCCATAGAATTGTGTCAGATCTTGCATATACAATATACAATTTAAGCAATCCACAGGAATGAGTCAAAAATAAAATGCACCATCATCAAGAATCGTGAAAATCCAAATCACCCATTATATACAATAATAAAAATCTGCAATCACAGGAATGAGTCCAGAATATGCCTCCTCCCCAAAAGTAACCCTCCCTCCCCATATAATCATCTAATCTGCGTTTGAAAACATTCAAGTTTGGACTGTCTACCGTCTCAGATGGGAAACTATTCCAGTAATCTACCACTATTGGTGAAAAAATATTTTCTAACAGCCAGGCTGCACCTCTATTTCTTTGACTTTTAAGTGGTGACCCCTAGTCCTATTGGCTATTACTACCTTCCAACTCAAATAACTTGCTAAAACTCAACTTATCCATCTCAGAAAAGATTTAAAAAAGCTCATCATATCTGCCCTGACAAATCTTCTTTCAAATGAGAACATATTTAGTACCCTCAGTCTATCTTCATATTCAAGGTGCTTCAGGGAAGGTATTATTTTTGTTGCCCTCCTTTGTACTGACTCTAACAGGTTGATATCATGTCTAAAATGTGGTGACTATGCTTTTATACAGTACTCTAAATGAGGCCTAACATATGAGTTGTATAGTTTAAGGATAACCTCCTTACTCTTGTAAATAGCATTCCTCTTAATGTATCATAGCACCCTATTTGCTCTATTTTTTGCCTCAATACAGTGCTTCGAAAACCTCAGTGAACTATCTACTACTACGCCAAGTCCTTCTCATCAACTGAATTCAGCCGATGCCCATCCATTTCATAGCTAAATTCCCTATTATCCCTTCCCATGTTAATAACTTTGCATTTTTTAAGGTTAAAAGTCATCTGCCACTTCTGAGGCCAAGATAATAACTTATTTAAGTCACTGCAGTTTAAAGCTACGCTCAACTTCTTTGACTACAGCTGCGAATTTAGTGTCATCAGCAAAAATTGACACTCTATCATCCAGAGATGAGTAAGAAATTCATTTGAAGGAATTAGGATGCCTGAGAAACATCCTACTTCATTACCCCAAGCCCCGCAGAATGGGGTTAGTTTGGAGTAATAACAGAATGAGAGCGATAATAAATAGATAACGTAAGGATGTACGACAAAGATATAGGTGAATGTGCGATCATGTCCGACGAATAAACACAGGTGAAAAAGTGTTAGGATAATTGTTTGTTTACTTTTGACACTTGTTTATCCAAGCCTTTTTAGTGGGGGAGCTAAAGGTCAGCATGGGACCCGAACCACGGATGGCTACTGTTTAGGCTCCATCTCGCCAAAGTCCTATAAGATTCTTCTATTTTCTACTTTTCTTTCTTTTAACTCTGTGAAAATCTTTTACTCCATTAGTCCCCTAATCTCGAGATGATTCATTTTGATATGAGTCTCTCACACCATTGAACCCAATAAGTTTTCGAGAACTTCCTGCCACTTTTTTAAATGTTTATAATCACGATTCTTACAAAGGTTTGAAATATATGGTTTGGTATTTCCTTCCTAAGACCCAAAACTACATTAAGAAACATAAAGCCCAGATCATATTTAGTATGTGTCCGAAAACGTTCAGGTGTTTTCCTATAGTCCTGTATTCGGAATGCATTAAACCGTTTGAATGTCAACAGTTAGTAACTTTTTTTTCTGCCGCAGAAAACCTCTAAGTAGATCCTTTCCTCCCCGATAACTGAGGCAAGAAGGCGGTCATGGCAGCTCCGAATATAGACAGGATGGCCGCACAAAAGTCTCTTGAGAGAGGGTCTCCTCTAAGAATTTAAGCTTGGAAGCAAATCTGTTAAGAGCTGAACAGGATTCCTGCCCCCGTCTATGGGCGATAAACGTAATGATCACAGACCTAATGACGATGAGGTGAAATCTCTTTTAATTAATGAAATCCACTCCCAAAGTCTTAAATTCTTGCATGCATCAGGGATTAAATAAGAGACAAACCTATCTGTCCCCGCCCCTACACCACATCAGAAAAAAGATACTCTTCGGGTTAGAATTGATCCGTGTGGATACTCAAACCCGAACCAACTTTTCCCGACACTGAAATAATGGCGCTTATCACGGCTTAACTAGAGTAGGGACTTCAAACAAAGCTCTATAAAGCTAATGACCAGCAAGGGCAAAAACCACGGATATTGTTAATCCAGTAGCAATTAACTGCTTCCCTGGTCATCAAATCATTAACCACATATCGCCTCCTTAATTTGTTAATTATTAAAAGGTTATAAACCGTAGGTAAAGAAATAATAACTCAAAATATATACAATAAGGGTAACATAATATAATAAAGTTAAATAAACCAACTTTACCTTTAAATTGGTTGTCTGAAAAGTTTAAATCGTCCTTGAGAAGGGCACTAATGTTTGGTTGTAATTAGTAAGTTTTAAATCTAAATAAAGTTGTTGTTCTTTTTGTGATAACTACTTTATTCTGTTTTGTTGGATTCCCATGGCTGAAACCAGCCTCGATCATATAAGGGGACTTGGAGAATACAAATAAAAAGGGTCGTTGCAAATTATAAGACTTTCGCTTTCGACACAATACATTAAGTATGTAGATTTCACCAACAAAATTTAATAAGGCGACCAATGGTGTGGTGTATATATGCTGTTATATCAACAATTTATTATCGACCTCAAATCGACTACCGAGTAATTTAGGACCATCGTAATGGTTTTTAGACGTCTGAGAATTGACAACAACCACTCTGGAAACAAATGATCTAAAAAGAAAGGAAAATACGAAGAATCCTTAGTTTTAAAAAAATCTATCTCTTAAGTGGCCCTCATCACGCCTAGAACATTCGCATACTCTGGCATCAGAAACGACGAAGGATCAGAGCCATTTTTGAATGATGCGTGCGCGCGCTCTCTCTCTCTCTCTCTCTCTCTCTCTCTCTCTCTCTCTCTCTCTCTCTCTCTCTCTCTCTCTCTCTCTCTCTCTCTCTAACAAATTGTAAACGCAGATGATTCATGCCTGTAAAATATATATATATATATATATATATATATATATATATATATATATATATATATATATATATATATATATATATATATATATATATTCTGATTAGCACCTTTTATCGGGATAAGTATTGGCAATTTTTCGCTTGATGGAATTCTTCTTTAATCGAAACTTGAATGAGGGTCTAGATATGGAGATGGCTCCTACTCCTTGTACGATTAACTTAACCTAACCTGGTCACGAATTGAGCGAACAGATAAAAACTACCCATGTATTTTTTTTCTTTTAAAGTTAAATCTTAATTAATTAGTGAATTCTTTTCGCGTTCCATAATTTGTGGAAACCCAACTTGAGGTGGTTATATATATCTCATAATTAATCCGACATTACATTCAACAAGGAACTAAATAGAATGGTAAAGAAAAGCGAGTGGATTCGATCCGGATAATAACAGTAAATTTAAGCGAACAAGCGTGACAGAACTAATGAAATTTAAGTGACAATTGTTAAATCTTGGGGGGGGGGGCCTGTGCGCAAATGTTCTGGAAGATTTGAAATGCTTCCATCTGTGGTATAATGAGATATAATGTTTATATTATGTTGCCAAAATGTTATTGTATTTTTCTACAAAGGAAAAGAAAACATTATTAGCAATTCTCTCACAGCACTTAACTAGGCAGTAGAAGTTAGAGTATAAAAAATCAGCTGATTTTGAAAAGCTTCGAGATCACTCTTCCCGTCCTCCTTTTCCATTATGTTCAAGCGACCGAAATCCGATAATGAGGTGGAGAAATGTATAGATGATGTGGGAGAACTTCACAACCTAGGTCAATTATTAGTCTCACGAATCGGTGACACGTGTCAAGTGTGGCCTTGAATTATGATGGCATGACTAAAAATTAAAAGGTTCTAGCGATTTAAAGATAGAAACTCGTCTCTGTCTCAGAGTTCCTTTGAAATCGTTTATATTGAAACAGTTTCCGATATCACAGGAAGCTCTTGGTATATCTAAGCCCTCGATCACTTAATTCCACGAGTGCTAATTAATTGCTGTGATCACGCGAAGGCTTTCATCTTATTCATTTCCCTCTTCCTTCATTGGAGGTTGACTTAGGGAGAAAAAGGTAGTTTACCCAAAGGGGTAAATGCTCCTGTTATGTCTGAAACCTAGTGAAATGCCGCTCCCTCCCTGCCCCAGGAAAGGAATCAGGTTGAGAGAATGGGCCAGCACGGTGCAGCTAAGATCCGGGAGGTTTAGTGGCTCCCGGCAATCAATGCCTGCCTATAACGAGATCTACTACTATACTTCTTACACCCATTGTCACTCCCTCTATCTTTGCCACTTTCTTTACATTTCTCTCCTTGCAATGTTTCGAAATTAACCATGAGTTTATTAATGAAATGCAGTTCTACCTGAAGTATAAAAATGGTCGATGGCTAAAAATTGACAAGTTGAGAGTCCGTCATGAACGGAAACTGGTCTCAATTGTACACACAAGGAAATACAGAATCACACTCGTGCAAAACTTATCATTACATAGTTATACAATTATTGAAATATAAAGACTTTTAGCACTTGAACATAAATGGATGATGAAGAAGACAGGACAAAAGAAATAGGAGGGGGAATAACTAATTATAGGCAGTGAAATGGTGATTAAGGCATGAGTGAGGTATGATTGCACCTCAACTTCTTGTTAATGTCGTCGAATCAATACAAGAGAAGCTTTCAAAATCTGTTTATGGCAACGGCAAAGTTGCACAGAGGTGAATGTCACATGGCGGTAGGTAGGGAAAGGATTGGCATAGCGTGTTGCAAGGAGGCGTGGCTTGTTGCAAAAGGTGGAGCTTGTTGAAGAGTTAGACAAAAAGGGGAGGAGCTTGGTGATCATGTTGCAGGGAAGCATCTAATTTCCAAGGAGAGCAACATAAGCACGCAGGTGAATAGGTCTTGTACACAGTTGGAGATGTACGTGCAATGCATTTCACCCACCCGCCGCATCTCCATCACCCCTCCTCTTTCACTGAGATTTTGCAGTCAGACACGTATGTAATGCAAGTGACTCGACTTGTTTACATTCATATATCGGATGATAGAAGCTACAATATCTCTTTTGGGAGGAAGAGGACCAAAATATTAACCACCTGCATTTGCCGATGCTCATGCCTCCTCCCATGCGCTTAAATGTAAGAAATAGATAAAAAATAGAGATTAATGAAAGAACCGATGCGCGTGAATGACAATAAACGAGAGCTACGACCCCTACAAATCTTACTCAGTGCGTGGCCAAAGAAAAGATGTAGGAGAAAGAGAAGAGAAGCTGGAAGACTGACCCCCGTCTATTGATTTCCAACTGCAGTCTTCCCCATCTCCCCTTTCTTAAATTCTGGGAGAGGGCCTTCCCCCTCAAAAAGCCTTTCTTCTTTCCTTGTAGGGGATAGCTTGTCGTGTTGCAAAGGGAACACGCGAGCGGGGGTCTTAAATATTTTAAAATTTGTAATAGTTTGTAATAAAAACGTCGAATTGTACTCTTTAACAATACCCCCCTAGCATGGAATCAATAAATGCCGTTATTTTAATAGAATTGAGGCCAGCGGGACGTGTCATACCTCTGTTTCAACAAGCATTTGCTCTTTTAGGCTAATCGCCGCGGAGAGAATTTTACGGCGGACACCGAGCCACGGGTCGCTATAACACCTTATCAAAATCAACACGAACCAGGATTCCATCCACCAACTAACCACAAGCATGTGGCGCGACTTCGCTAAACCTAGAAGTGGTTGTGGAGTTAGACGAAAAGGTACCGTAGATAATTACGCATGTAACTTCCCCCGCTCCCCTGAGGGGCGCAAATGTACGTGCATCTGGTTTTCACATGCTAACGAAAAGGCAAACTTTGCTCTTTAACCAAGTAAATTTGGATCATCGAGTGATGGCCGCTGTAGATTCGCCGTAAGAGGTCTCGCATTTTGACGGAGGGGGTTCATGGCGAACGGTATTAATTTACTTTCTTGGGTTCCTTTACCACCACCATACAATCAATCTATTTAGGGTTGGGATTTGGTTTTGTTACGGATTTATGATCGTAAGATGTTTAATAATGGATAAAGGGATTGGAAGCCTTTTGGTTCCGATGATGCACGTCGACCCCATTATATAACAGGTATTTCGCAATGGGGTCGACCAACATTAGAACCATCATTCGTCGGTGGTTCGGATCCGCCACAAAAGCACTAAAATCTTCCTCACACATCCATCAACTTTGCTGAAATATCGAAATCGGTAGTTTTTCACATATGCTCCGCAGACTAAGAAGTGAATATGTTATCACATAATGTTGGTGTCTATGGCGCTATTAAAGTTCCGTATAGATGTAAGATGACCAAATTAAAAACCTTTATTTAACATGTCTGTACATCATGGAGTAAACTCTATGGGGTTATAAATCACGCTTTCGATTATATTTTGCAATTAATTAACAATTTCGCTATTAAATATAGCATTAAATAAAAAATAATAATTACCCCCATTATATTCACTGTAAAAGGTAGTTATTGGTTTCCTATTTCGAATAAACAAACTTCTTTTATTTAGGAGATAAGAAAAAATTAAGGAATTAATTGTCCTTTCCATTAAAGATTCGGGCCTATTTCTTCTTAAGGCAATTCTACAGATTATCAACTTCAACTTTTTTTAATTTAATGCATTCAGTCTATTATTCTACGGGCCTATCTGAATAGTCTTTTGCTATTTCTTTCTGCGCGCAAAGTACTAGTTTTCGAGTTATTAGCACTTAAATTATTTTCCCAATATATAAATCTTATTATTTGCCGCTGCTATGACGTCATAAGCCTTGTGGAAAATATTCATTGCACCGATTCAAGAAATACATAGTATAAAATGATGATAGAGAAATTACTTTTTTCTTTTTTTTATTAGTTTTTACGCACAGTCCTCAGTGTGCTGAAAGAAAAAAGGAGAAGAGGCTAAGCTGGGGCCGAACGGGGCGCAGAGTCCCATCAGCACGGCGGCCAGGAAGGCAAATCGCTGCGCCCCCTTAGGGGATGTAAATTTAACTACGATATAGAATGTTAGGGGCATTAAGGTATTTAAGCACGTTTAATTTTAAGTATTTGGAAAATTGATTTCGACCAGTTACATTTTCTTTCTTTTTTTCTTCGAATCCTCAAAATTAATTGGCATCTTCATATCCTTTTCGTTAAATCTAATTCAGCCTTAGTCCTGCTCAGTTCACTAGCATGTTCTCTGCGGATTAGGCCGTGCTATTGAGAAAAATCAATTATACCTTCAAAACGACCATAATATTCACGGGAAGACGCAAGAACAGTTATTTCACAACCATTACAGAGAGCAGACACTAGACTATAGGCTATGCTACTCCTTGTCACAAGAATAGGTTTCTTGTTTTGTTCTTTTGCGGCGGAAAAAATAGAAAATAAATAGTTAATAAAAATGTCCCCTCCCCCCGTAAAGATTAACCCCACATAACCAATTCCCTCGTTGGTTAAAAACAAGATATCAACGACAAGAGGGCTGCCAATCTATTTTTCTTCATAACATTATAATAGGAAATTTGCGCGCCTTAATTAGTGAAAGTGCTATATATATATATATATATATATATATATATATATATATATATATATATATATATATATATATATATATATATATATATATATATATTTTAAATAGAGATTTTTAATACAAAGAGCTTTCGATTGCGTTGTTGTTAATCTGTAGAATTACCCTTCTCAATCCTTATGAGTTGTCATCTACATGGCCATGTGGCAGAAGATCCAAAGTGAAACATTCAAAGGGGCGTGAATGCAATTTTAGGTATAAACCTTAGTGCCGGAAATTATGGGCCACTCAGAACGAACGATGCGTGTTGGGGATCAATGAAGAAACCCTTGGATAAGAACACAAGCGCAGGTGACAGATGTAAGAGAAAGTTCTGAAGTGAAAATGGGGATGAGGATACATTGCAACAAGAAACGACATGAGATGGATGAAAGAAATAAGAAATCCTACGCTGTACACCTTTACACCCAAAATACACAGTTTGTGTGTCGGGGCGAGGAAGTGACCTTTACCCAACGGCAAAAGGATCGTAGCAGTGTCAAGCAATAGACCCGTTTTGAGGAAGGTTTTTGCCCATCAGTCGGATAAAATGGGACAATCATAATATGATGATGCTAAATTTTAAAACAGTTTACGACTAGCCTACATAAAGAGTGCCGCCACCCCGTTACTATCTGTGGAGGATCGGGCCTAAAAGAGCATACGTAGTTATTGCGTGATTCATTTCGCACAAGTGGACATTGCGTGGACGAGAGGGGGCGAAAGAGAGTAGCGAAGCTCAGTGAGAGAAAGAGAGGGAGGGAAGGGCGGGGGCGGAGGGATAGAAGTGCATAGTGTCGACGACCCTCTATTGATCGAGGGAGAGGAGAGTACACTCCTCTGTTTCTCTCTGTACCTCTCACTCACGTCCGGAAAAGCGACCATGCAGTTGGAGCTTGGCTTTCTTCCTTTTCACTCAATCTTCCTCCCAATCCCTCTTTTTTCTCTCTCGCTCAGGGACTCTTCCTGTGTATATGTACATGTAGGTATGCATCTCTGTAAGCCTAGACACCTATGGTAGAGCTAGTTATGGTCCAAATTTCATGAATTATGCGTACATATATTAATGTAAATCTGGTACGATCAATCCTTAGATTTATTAATAGTTTTGGTTGTTTTGTGGGAGGGGGGGGGGGTAAGACCAAATAGGTGCAATTCCGTTGTAAGCGAAAGAATTCGTCCAAACTTATCTATTATTTAGTTGGGTCATACATGATTAGCAGTTCGTAATTATCTTAATTAATTGACTTCAAACAAGAATTATCCGAAAGAAACCCGTCTTCTACCTTCATGATGTTATACTGACGTCATCATTCTGGAAATTAGTCTCGACTACTCTTTGAAGGCTTAATTACCGCAGTTTTTTTTACTTAAAATGACTCGAATTGGCTCTTGGGTTGAAGAATGTATATGATTGACGAATATATATATATATATATATATATATATATATATATATATATATATATATATATATATATATATATATATATATATATATATATATATATATATATATATATATATATAAACATCAACCAGCGACGCAAGGTAATTTTAAACAATAATATGTATTAGACATATTTGGGGCAAAAATAAATGTTTGGAAAAAACTAATTTGGTAGCGTTTACCACCCATCTTCACACTTTTTTGAGGCCAATTTTTTCTCATTTAAATCGACCCCTATCGGGACATCAACACGAGCCTTACCATACCCGATGAGGTAGATTCTTTGGGAATACCATACCTCAGTTGAGCCTAGAACATAATATGGCGTCGTTAAAAGAAATTAATCGCTCAACATAATTTTATCTGTAAGAAAACAATGCAAAATAGCTTATCTCAGTGCAATCTTATGGCCCAAATGTCAGTGTACTGTTTTCATTTAGCTATCAGGGTTTTTTTATTCTGCATCTACACTTGGCTCCTGAAAGTAAAGTTTAATTTTTACAGAGATTCGAAGTCATACGAGTCGTTTCTGCGATCTTCCATTTATAATTTGGACTAGTCAAGAATAATCTAGAATATTATAACAACCCTCATTCTACTAGCAACCATCATAGCGAAGGGGATTGAACTATCTTCCGACATCAAATCGAGAATATTTACTAAATTCAAGTCGAAGATGAGCTAAAAGAATTATGAATAACTAAATGGCCCTAATTCTAAAGTGAAGTCAGTAATAAGAAAGGTTGAACATTGGGGACAACTGCAAATCTCTCTCTCCCTTAGGCCGCCCTTAGAAAATTCCACCCCCACCTACCTCTTTTTTGCAAGGCTGGCGCCCCCTAGGAAACCCACCACGTCCCCAGGAGTCGAGCAATTGAGGAGAAGGTGTTTGGTGTTGTCACTGTGATGGTTGTTTCATATGGTGCATGTTGGTGATGGGGGAGATTTATTGTGTGTTTGTAATGTTAGATCTATTAACAATAACCTAATGCTGACTAGAAGGGCGATGGACGACCGGTTAAGAGAAGAAGGCGTCGATGTTAGTTTAAACAGTGCCCTCCTTATATGTTGCATAAAGCGAAAATGCATAGACGTCATCCGAGAAAAACTCCTTTATTGAAAAACATTAATTCAAAGCCCGTCTGAAGTACTCCAGCGCTCATTTAGAGAAAGATTTCAATCTTGGACCAATGTGATATGCTCGAATGAAAGGAAGATTGGAGTTGTTCGGCACAAATGATGTCAGGATGTTTGGTGTAAAAGTGGTGAGGCTAGTCTGCCCCTATGTTATGGGGCAGTTTCGACGCAAACATATGCTGTTACACTTCATTCAATCCACGGAATCATCACTAAAGAATAGTAGAGAAAGATTCTTGAAGAATTATCTTGGCTTATGAAGATGTCTTTCTAAAGGACAACGATTCCAAACACATATTTGCTCAACCCGATATAAAGTTTATTGGTCTCTTGCAACACGCCCCCTCAAAAAACAGCGATAAATCGGAGAAGTTTGCGAAATCGAGAGTGACAAAATTTCATATGTAGTTTATTAACCGAGTCAAAAAACTAATCGTTTGAGGTGCCATTAAGAAAAGAAGTTATACTATTGACTATTAGTTAGCAAATTGTCTGGGCTATGAAAACTTTTTTAGTTGGTGTTTCTATTAATACAGTCCTTTTAACGCCTCCAAATTTCATCGTTACCCTACAATAAACGGTAAATGAACAATAGCAAAAATTGGTTTTATTTGGTAGAGGTGGGAATACTTTCTGGAGCATCTATATCTTGAAGAATAATTGTTGGGTGATAGGCATCAGTCTTATACTAAAACGTTCATATTTCAGGTAGTTTATATGTATATATAAAAAAACCCTCCTGTTTCTTGTCTCATTGCTCATTCGCGTCCAATTTCTCTTTCTTGTACTATATATATATATATATATATATATATATATATATATATATATATATATATATATATACAGGGTGTCCACAAAGTCTGGGTACATAGGAATTTTAATATTTTATTTATTTATGTTATTTTTCCTCCCCAGATCGAATGGTGGCTGTGTCTAAAGAAGAAAGAATCGAGTTGGTACTCTTAAGTGGACGAGAAGGATGGCCTTATCGCAAAATCGCCCATGAATTTAACCTTCGACACCCTGATCGGCAACCTATTTATTTTACTGCCGTCGCGAAATTGGTCACGAAGTTTAAAGAAACAGGCATTGTCTTGGACAAACCCCGTTCCGGGCGACCAAAGACTTCAGACGAAACGAAAAAGGTTGTCATGGCCAAGATTGCTGCTAGCCAAAGAAATCACTTCGTCGGACATCCATGGAGTTGGGTATTCCAAGGTCAACTATCCACAAAATCCTGGTAGAGCAGAAGTTCCATCCGTACAAATTACAGATTTTGCATCACTTAAATGAAAACGACCCCGATAGACGAATGCAGATGTGCGAATGGTTTTCAGATAAATTGGATGAAAATATCAATTTTACTAAAGACCTTTTGTTGTTCAGTGATGAAGCTTTGTTTTATGTTAATGGTGAAGTCAACAGACAGAATCTTCGATACTGGTCTCAAGACAATCCACATCGGATGGATCCATCCAAACAGCAAGGCTGCCAAAAGGTGATGGTGTGGTGTGTTTTGTGGAAAGCTCATGTGCTAGGACCCTTCTTCTTTGATGAACATGTAACCGGTGAGACTTATCTGAACATGTTGAGAGACAAATTAATGCCTTAAATTGAGCGCCTAGGCGAGGGACTTCCGGACTGGTTTCAGCAGGATGGAGCCCCTGCCCATTTTGCTACAAATGTTAGAGATTGGCTGAATGGCACTTTTCCTCACTGGATTGGAAGAAGAGGTCATGTGGAGTGGTCCCCTCGTTCACCAGACCTTTCTCCCCTTGATTTCTTTTTCTGGGGTATGTTAAAAGAGAAAGTTTACTCAATGAAGATTGCAAATCTAAGCCACTTGAGAGAACGCATTATCAGTCAGTGTGCTGAAATCGACGGCAATGTACACCTATTCAATCGAGTTCACCAGAATTTAGCAAGGCGCATCGAATTATGCATTGCAAATAATGGAAATCATATTGAAAATATAATTTCTTAACATTATAATTAAATAAAATTGTTTGGTTCTAAAGGTATGTATTTATCCCCTATGTACCCAGACTTTGTGCACACCCTGTATATATATATATATATATATATATATATATATATATATATATATATATATATATATATATATATATATATATATATATATATATATATTTCAAACTTTTTTCCCTGGCGTCATTTCTGTCTTCTCAGTATGGATTTCCTTCATTGTGCCGTCCCTTCCTCTTTTTGATCCTTGTGTTCTTCCAATGTCCCTTTCTCTTGCCTTTATAAACTCCGGTTTCTTGTCTCATTGCTCATTTCCGTCAAATTTCTCTTTCTCTTGTATTGTTATATGGTCTGCAATTCAAGGTTTCGGAATCTTTCTTTCTCTCTTCAAAAGGTTTTTGAAAGGTAGAAATTAAATAGGGCCAAATCGCTGTGATGGTTGTAATTAAATAAACCGAATTGTTACTACATTCAAAATGTTGAAGCAAATGTTTTAATAACATTGTTGTCAAGTGTTTTAATAAAATAATGACTAATGAAAAGAATGAAATTATCAGTTGAAAATCTTTGAAAGTATTTAGATCACATTATCAGCGACACTATATTTAAAAGCTCTCGAAACACGTCATTTATCAGTTTTTATCGTTTAATTGCTGCCTTATAGGCCTATCTCTCAAATAAAATTCAGGTACATTGTTAGATTTCATTGTTTGATGAGCAAGATATCAAATGATAGCTGATGAAGCTTTAAAGTATATCGAAAAATATTACTAAAATTATGAATATTTTTAGGGGGTACGATATTTTTTTTTTGGGGGGGGGGGGAGTTGACAGCAAAATAATAATCATAATTTTGTTTGATTGATTATAAAAAGGGAAAACTAGCGTGACAGGTGCTATAAAGAGATCCACATGTAAAGTGGTGAAATAGGAAAAGAGAAAATGTGTAACCGGTACTCGAACCATTTAAAATTGGAGGGACCGTCAAGTTAACACGCTCAGCTCCCCAATATTGTACCTATGAACTTTATCTTGTACTAAGTGTGGGGAGGGAAAGGTTAAACTAAACTAATTAAACAAAAATAGGACAAATATAAAAGCAAAATGGAGCCAGCAAGGGAGGATTCTGATACAGGAGCAAATTCGACCAATGAACGCATTTGTAAAGTTTGAAAATTGACATTTTTAAATAATTTAAGGAATTAATATAGGAAAAAAAAATTGGTGTCATTTCGATCCGCTGATCACGAACCCTATTTATGGGTTAGCCCTATTGACAGTAGCCCAGTTGTCTCTACTTTTATTAATATTCAAATGATAGGCCTAACCCTGCAAAGAGAAGGAAGATTCAAGCGGATAGCTCGCATGTATATAAGAATACATACATACATAGGGCAATATGTACAGTAAGTAAGTACTATAATAAAAGGAGTTATGTGGCAGATGGGTGAATAGGACTAACCTTCACCCAAAGAGGGTGGCAAGATAGAAGGAAAGGGTGGAGGAAAAATTTATCTTAGCTAACAAGAA
Organism: Ceratothoa steindachneri; assembly: GCA_963969495.1. Classification (NCBI taxonomy): domain Eukaryota; kingdom Metazoa; phylum Arthropoda; class Malacostraca; order Isopoda; family Cymothoidae; genus Ceratothoa; species Ceratothoa steindachneri. The sequence goes on from OZ018326.1 coordinate 106,195,435, forward strand.
CAATATTCATTAAGTCTCAAGATCATTTTTACCTTTTCCACATCATTATTATCATTTAAAAAGAAGACCGAAAGATGACGTGGGTATCTCAGTCAGAGAGGCTTTAGTCAAACGAGCGGAAAATTTAGGTAGGCCAGGAAGATAAAATTGGAGAAAGCACCATATATATATATATATATATATATATATATATATATATATATATATATATATATATATATATATATATATATGCTTGAAATGATTGTCTTTGTCCGTCGGTACGTTTGAATGACGTCACATTTCTCTGTTTATTTACTATTTCTCTATTTCATTGTTCTTCTGCCCCTGATGATGGAAGCACGAAAGCGCTTGGGCTTATTTTGTGTATTATTTTCCTTTGGCATATTTCAAGCATCTTCTTAGATCACGTGTCTTTTGGTGATTATTTTTCATATATATATATATATATATATATATATATATATATATATATATATATATATATATATATATATATATATACACACTCAATTAGGGGGTGACGTTAATTACCAATAATAATATTTATGACAACTACATTGATATAGCTGTACGATTTTATCCTTGCACTTTTTAATTAAAATCATATGTATACAATTATAAATTTCAGGCTTGGAATATTAAAAGTGTTTTGCTGAACTCTCATAATACCAAGCCTGACCCCTTTTCCTCTATACAGAATGGGAAATCTTTCATAGGAATAACCCCAAACTTAAAAATCAAATGGTGGATGTTGTGGGGAGAAAATAATGAAAAATGCGTATTACAACTTACCATTTATAATCTTCATTAAACTGTGACAAGTTTGAGAAGCGCTAATGTTTGTTAAGTCCTAAAAGTACTGCTATGTTGGGCAATGGTTTAATGGGGATATATTATCATTGCTAATAGTTATGATTGTTATTGCTATGAAATGGCACAGTGTCTTGGAAGCGTAACTTTTTTTATTGCTTCTCAGGAGTCTTGTTGCTCAACGTTAATGTAAAGCAATAGAACATTTACAAGTCAACGAAGCGAAATGTTGATGGAAGTGAAGTGAGTTGGTTGCGTCTAATTGCACGTTGGAAGAATTGCTTTTGGCAGGGGAGGATTGTCTCTACAGGCTTCAGGTTATAAACAAAAATTGTGTGATCACAAATAAGCGCAACATAGCCGTTTCAGGAGGGGGGGAGGCTGTTTTTGTCACTTTCAAAGGGGTGGGGCGAAAAGTGAGTAACGACTTATACAAGTCAAATATTGCACAGGACTTTCAAGAGGCCATATTCTCTCAGTGTCTTATGCGTTTGGCGGCCTGGCAGGGGCCCGCGAGTGATGGGAGGGCTGTGCGAGAAGTGCTTCGAGTGCCTCAGTGCCAGGATCAGACTGACTGCTCTCGGCCTACGACACCCTTCAGCCGAGTCTCTCCCACAACGGCGCAGACCCCCTACGAGAGCGCACTTAAAAAAACGGCCGCACCTGCGCTTGTTGCAACTTGGAAGCTTCTCCCGTAAGAATTAATTCTTACGCAATTTTCTATTTTTCATAAGCCTACCGGCGAACCAACGCTAATGCTGTCTAAAGCCATATATATATATATATATATATATATATATATATATATATATATATATATATATATATATATATATATATATATATATATACTATATAATATGTTTGGGGGGGGGAAATATAATACATTATTGACGTGCGTAGTTAGAATTCTTAGTCGAAATTGTATAATTTTAATATGGGAAAAGGCGTGATTCCTAACAACGTAATTTTCTATTTTTCATGTCTACCAGCGAGGCGATTGCGGCTAAGGCCATATATATATATATATATATATATATATATATATATATATATATATATATATATATATATATATATATATATATATATATATATATATATATATATATATATATATATATATATATATATAATTTGCATGTGAAATATTAAAAAATATTGGCGTTTGTATAATTTTAATAGGGAAAAGCGTGATCCCTACAACGATTACTAGCTTAATATATAATAGTCATTTATATACACCCACCGAATATTGCAATATTCATTATTTCAATTCAGGATCTGTTCTATATATAATAAACATAGGAAATATTATATTTACAAGGTCACACTTTTACTAGAAATCAAGGTCACAACACAAATCTTTCACTGTTACGGCAATAGCACCGAATGGACTTGCAACTTGTTTTCAGATCTGCTTCTTTTTTAACATTAAGCCTTTATTTCATTTAAAGAACATCAAACCGTCTGTTATGCCCTTACGTCACTTAAACGAATGACGTCACCATTTCAGCCAATCAGGGAGCATTTCGGTAAAAAGGAAAGTTTTGCCATTGGTCATACGGGATATTACGTCATTTAGCCCCCTTCGTTCAACGGATAAAATAGAAGGAGCCAATCACGGTTTATTTCTGGAGGAAAGATATCTGAATGGCTAATAGGGCTTTATGACGTCACTTCCCTATTTTCTGTGATGTAATGAATACGGCTACCAATTAGAAGGGTTAAGTATATTGCATGCAGGCTCTTCATTCTCCTTAAAAAAAGTACATATATAAAGATACTGAGATGGGAATGTTATAATGCTGAACTCTCTTCTTTTCAGCGTTTTTATTGAATTCATTTTTGAACGTAAGCTATTTATAAGAAAATAGACAGTGGATATAATAAAGTAGGACTCCACCACTATTTTAACCCTTTCGTCTCCTGGCCTTCGCAGCGTAGCCGATGGTTAGGCCTATCGCTGCCCGCCCTCCCCCGCTAGCGACTCCCGCTGCTGCCCACCCTGCCTTCTTGCAGCCCCACCCTGGCGCCTTTGAGCGAAACCCTCACGCGTGCACATACATCTGCGACTTCTTTGGTGCGCACATATTTTCCACTAATTATGGAAGAGGCGACGAAAGGAGAGAATCCATTATTGGTGAAAAGACGTTGAAATCTGCATCGGATAAAGTTACCTCGAAACGTACGGTACCCACGATTGAACACTTTGTCTTAAGCCTACTCCCGTTGGCTGTTGGGAAACGAAACCGCCATATTAGGTGCGAATCATATAAGGATTCGAAGGAGGGGTCTCTGTATCAGCTGGACAAGGGAGGCAGAACCTGACTCGTATTCTCTCTCAATGAACGTACTTCTACGCGTCTTGGAGCCTTTGTTTAAAAGTAATCTTTCCTTTCTGTGGCTTTTCCTTTGTTTATAGTAGTTCGCAAAGAAATACAGTGCTTTGTTTCTTGAGATAATAGTTAAGAAACAACATCAAACACAAAATAGCGATGGAAATATGTTTGTTTGTTTTTTTCATTTTAGTCTGAAATATTCAGCAAAATTTCTGCAAATCAACGTTGAACTGTTAGATTAATTAGTTTCGAAGATTGGTATGACAGAGTTACAGATATTACAGTTTCCCCCTTACTTTCTCTTTATTTCACTGTGTCTTTTTGATGCATGGCAGCATAGTGGTAAATAGTGCTAACATTAATAAAAAAAAAGTATAGCAACAATCATTCATCAGCTTATCAACACCATAACAAGAGTTGGCGATGGCAATCCGTATAGTTTTTCTGAAAAAATTCCTACCACACACACACACACATATACTCACGAATACAGCTTATAAACACAGTGATTTTCCAAAATAAAAGCGAGCAAGACCTTGAAAATAAGCGACAGAACGAGTTTTGAATAGTAAATTCAAAGGAATTAAATAGTAGGTGTATTCTCTCTTCTATCCCGCCATCCAATTGCAAGAATGATATGGCAACAGGCGAATATATGGGGTGGAGGAGAATTCTTGGAAACGCTGAGGATCAGTTCGTCCGTACCTTCGTCCTACAAGCCAGAGCAGGCGATTAAAGAACAACAACAAAATTCCTCCCATAGAAACGGTTATCGAGCTACGTAATAATCAACTTCTGCACTCAAATACTTGGAAAAAAACACTAATATCCTAAAGAAGTGAGAAGTCACTTATTGCGGCATTATAAAGACTGCATTTTGTTCGACAAATAAAAAAAAATAAAATAATCTCAAAACAAAGATTAGAACAGAAAATTGAATCGTTTCTTCGCAGCTGTCTTGGTTAGGTTGGATTTCACAGGACTCATAAGCATGCAAGAAGAAAGACTAAAGGACTAGCACGGTCTCTTTTTCACTGGACATAATAAGGGAATTAAACTAGTACTAAATGTTAGGCATCCCCGAATGGGAGACCGCTTACCTGGTGGGACGGAATTGAGGTGGTAATCTGGAATCAACTCGGGTGGAGACAGGTGCTTCGGCGAGGACACTGGAGGAACACGGTCGTAGAACCCTTGGTAAGATTCTGCAAAAAGAGTCAAATGAAGAAGTAAGGAAAAGGTGTCTTCCAAGGTTCAAATTCGTACTTTTGGGAGCGTTTTCCAAACTTCTGTTTGTAGTTTTAAATTACACCCCTTCCCTTGCAGCCGTAATCGGCGAAGTTCCCTCTCCCAGCCTTTATCATTACCCCTTTTTCAATTATATTTCCTATTGAGTGAAAATGCTCTCGTCAGTCACATTAACGCGACCCAGCGGGTGATTGTGACTTGCATACCGGCGTGTCGTGAATTGCTACGCCGTCGCCCAGCGGTTGATAGTGCGGGAAGAGGAGGTGAAATGAGGAGAGCGGCCAAGAGCGATCCGTCACCTCCTCCACCATCGGAACGCTTCGGGCGGCGCAGAATTTTCAAGTTCATTATCCTGTAATGAAGTCTCTGACATCAGCAATTAACTTCTTCCTCTTTCAGCCTCAGCAACGAGCCCTCATTGCCAGCGTGCAACTTAAGCAGAAGCGGATCGTGTTACTACAATATCTCCCTGTATCCCAGTCGCAAACGTCTCGTTAACGCAAATTAAACTATGGCAACTACAACATTTTACTGGCGTATTCCTATTTGTTTAATTTCATCGCGAATTAATCAAGAAAACATCTATACTTCACTAATAGCCTCATGAGACAGTAGGTATTTAATATAGTCTCGGTCTAGAATCCCTACAACCACGTAGCCCCCTCACCCAACACATATGTATTGAGAGAAACTGGTGTATTGATGCTATGCAAATAAGAAGGCAGGCAAGGGCGCGTAAGGAGAGCGTGTGAAAAGGAAAATACTGGCAGGTTACTCAACCAGACTGCATAAATGTAGGTCAGAGTAATTTGACGAGTCATCATTCCCCGCCGGCACTCTACCTCGTTATCGGATGTGTTCGGTTGGTCAAGTCCAAATTCAACCACATATCAACATCAACTCAACATTTCGGAAATGCACGAATCCAATTACACTTCGGTGTATTAGTGCGCATATGTGTAATTACACGTGTATGCGTTACAAATGAGTAGAAGATAAGGATAAATTGCAATGAAAAGGAAGAGTGGATGATTAAAATCTTACGAAAACAAAAGGGTAAATATGGGGTAGTATGTGTGTGTGTGTGTGTACATTTGACAGCCACAACGACCACCACAGAAGCCGTTGAATGCAAAGGTGATCGAGTCCGACTTCCTCTCGCTATGCACGCGTGTTAGAATGTGGGATGCACCGTGAAGAAGAGCAGAGGTACCCGGGTGTATGTTATGGCAGATCTCGAGATCCGTTGCGCTGCCATAACCAGTTCAAATACCGCTAGACATTAATGAATTGCAAAGGGAGGACGAAAGGGAATTTAAAAGCTATAATTCCTCGATCTTTGTGGGACATGGGGTGCTTAAGTGCATTACTCGAGTTTACCAACGAGTACTTTTTCACGACCTTCGCCCATTTTCCATTTTCTTCTCCCTGAACCCAGCCAATGCGATCTTTTACCCAATGACCCCGCGAAAAAAACGGGTCAGTTTATTTTGGATGTTTACAAGTTTATTTTGTCGCTGTTACGTCACTGGAGTGGAGTGAGATAGAAAGAGAGAGAGCGAGGAATGGGAGTGAGCGCTGCACCTTATAATTGGATTTCCTGGCCAATAGAGAAATAATTCTGATGCAAAGAATAGGACAAGGATTATTTTCTTCCCCTTTATCTTTATTGTAGAGTATTGTACTCAATGAGGAAAAACTGTGTGCGTGGTGGGCTGATCATCTAAAGATTTTACACAATACGAAAATCACACACACACACACACACACACACACACATAGAGAGAGACTATTCCCAAAACAAAACGCCCCCGCACGACTTTTGATTAAGTAACAAAATACTCGTTTATTTACAATTATTTCTCAGCCCATCGTATCTTCGGCAAGATTGGCCTTAAAACGAATATCGGCGATATTTAACCTGAAATAACGCATGTAGTACATGGGGAAACAGCTTTCTGTTTCAGGTGATGAAGCAAGGTCACGTGCAACCGAGCCATTAATTCTACAAGGGGCACTGAGTACGCCTTTAGTCCTAACCGAAGCAGGTTTGGTGCGTTGCGTTCAGACTCACCAGCCGAGCTCGCCGTTCCGATGGCGACGGGCCATTCTGACAGTAAAGAACGCTTAGCTCTTTATGTAAAATCCTATCTCTCTGTCTCTCTCTTAATTTATTTAAAAAATAATATAGCAGAATATATTATAATGAGATAATCTTCTTCAAAATTAAATTAAGAGCTGAAAAATGCAGTAAAGTTTCAGCTGTTCGTGGTAAATCCTATAAAAATACCAAGAGATTTTTTTCCTACGGTAGGAAGTATTTTCTAAATTAGAAAACTGCTTCAGTGTGTGATATATAACGCCTAAGAATTATACGGGCTGAAGGAAAAAGTCTTTCTTCTCAGTCCCTCACCTCCACAGGGGAATAGAAACACAACTATAATAATAATAATAATTATAATGATAATATATATATATATATATATATATATATATATATATATATATATATATATATATATATATATATATTCATATGCAGGTAGTTCATCGATTATTACAGAGAACAAATGAATGCTAAATTGCTGTCTACATGTATTTGTTGTTGCATATGGACAATCATTTGAGTCCGTAAACACCGATTGAGACAAAAGTAAAATAAGCAAAACCTACATTGACATAATAATCACATATAGCCATGCAATATCGTCATGTAAGCTGCACTCGGTCAGTAATAAAATACAAAAAAAATGGAGTGCGACAAGGAGATCCCATCTCCCCCGAACTGTTTATAGCTGTGGTTAGGGGGAGATTTTTATAAGTTTGGAGATGAAACTAAAGGAAACCAAAATTAATGGGAGATATTTAGGTGAGCTCTACTTTGGCAAGGACAAAGTATTATTTGACTCAAAATTACGCCCAATTACAATCAATGAGAACAGAAAGGTCGCAAGCCAGGGTCGTCGCCGTTGCTCTGAAAAGATCGCTCAAAAATAAAAATAATTTTCAATAAATTGGACAAAGAAAGTGCAATTTTAAGGGAAGATGAAACTTTAGAACAGGTTCAAAATGTATATAATTAGAGCACTTTGTGTTTCCTGATGGGGACATGGACAAGAAAATGGGTAGAACGAAAGAAATTAAGCATACTAAATGTGATGCCCTCACATAAAAGGGTCCTAGTGATATTGCTGCAGCTCTTAAAAGGAAAATTGCGTGCCTCGCTACCCCCAATGGCCAAAGGAGGAACTACGGGCTATTTGGCTTCCACCATTTTCCAATTCATCTGGTAGGATTTTGTGTGTGGTGGGAAATGGGAGAATTTAATGGCGCCGGAAATTTTTCCACAATTGCAGCATTAGTGACAGGGAATAAATTCGCCATTATGGAATTACTTACTGCTGTGGCTCTCTTTAGCACCTTCACTGCCTTTGTGGTAGGATAGAGAATGTTTAATTCCGGGATGAATGATGCTGTTAAAATGATATGGGATGCAACACATATGCTAAAGAGATGTAGGATGGAACCGTTGTGTTAAAGGGATCTCTGAAGGAACCAATGAATTAAAGTGATCTCGGATGGAAACAATGTGTTAGAGTGGTCTGAGGTGGAAGCATTATGTTAAAATGATCTCTGATGGAACCAACGTGTTACAGTGATCACGAATGGAACCAATGTGTTAAAGTGATCTCGGGTGGAAGCATTATGTTAAAATGATCTCTGATGGAACCAACGTGTTACAGTGATCACGAATGGAACCAATGTGTTAAAATGATCACTGATGGAACAATGTGTTAAAAGGATCTCAGATGGAACCAATGTATTAAAATGAGCACCGATGGAACCAATGTGTTAATATGATCTCCGATGGAACCAATGTGTTAAAGTGATGTCGGAGAGACCAACGTGTTACAGTGATCTCGGATTGAATCAATGTATTAAAGTGGTCTCGGGTTGAACCAATGTGTTAAAGTGACCTCTGATGGAACCATTGTGTTAAAGTGATCTCGGTTGGAACCAATGTGTTAAACTAAACTCGGATGGAACCACTGTGTTAAAGTAATCTCGGATGGAGCCACTGTGTTAAATTGACCTCGGAAGGAACCATTGTGTTAAGGTGGTCTCTGATGGATCCAGTGTGTTAAAGTGATCTCGGATGGAACTAATGTGTTAAAGTGACCTCGGATGGAACCATTGTGTTAAAGTGACTTCGGATGGAACTATTGTTTAAAGTAGTTTCGGAGGGAAGCAATTTGTTAAAGTGACCTTGGATGGAACCATTACGTTAAACTGATCTCTGAAGGAGCCAATGTTTTAAAGTGACCTCGGATTCTACCATTGCGTTAAAGTGTTCTCAGATGGAACTAATGTGTTAACTTCACTTCGGATGGAACCATTGCGTTAAAGTGATCTCGGATGGAACCATTACGTTAAAGTGATCTTGGATAGAACCCTGTGTTAAAGTGATCTTGTATGGAACCAATATGGTAAAGTGATATCGTGTGGAACCAATAGGTTAAAGTGATCACAGATGGAACCAATATGTTTAGGTGATCTCGAATTGAACCAGTGTGTTAAATTGTTCATTTATGAATCATCTTCCTACGATGAATATTATCAGGGAAATAAATAAAAACTAACCTAGGTTAACCTTTTTGTTATACCGGTGTAACATGGCACGATTATTCCTTTCTTTTTGTCAATATTCCCCATAAATCAATTGTTTCGGTTTTTTTTGTTTTTCATTAAAAAATAAGCGATTTTTTTGCGTATAAAGATGAGACAAAAAGGTCAATTTTAGTAGATAAAGAAACAGATGTATGCGAACGACAGATATTATAAATATAGAAACTAGGATTATGTCACGGCCAAGCTCTGATGCCCCTTGCTAAACGTCACTACAGCAGGAGCTTTATAGAGAAGTGATATTACAAGTCTCCAGGACAAGTTCTCACAAAGAAGACCAAAGCTGAAAAATCTGAATTTGACCCAATTAAGGATTCCTGATCAGGATCACCCTTAAATGTCATTCATATAGACTCAGGAAGTTATACTTGTACTTAGCCCGTACCTTCCAAGAAACCAACAACATTGTTCTGGACAAAAGTATTTCTGTTTTCCATTTTGGTAGCCTAAAATCTACCAAACATGCAGCCATCCATAGGAAAAGAAAAATTCTACATTTTCCTACATCTTTATTAAAACCTTTATGTCTCCCACTACTACACTATTATCTTTACCCTTTTAGACACTTTTGTTTACTAAAATTTGTTTGGACAATTTATCTACGACACCATTATGAACTTATTGTGCCCACTTCATATCTCTCTATACTTTTGACTAGTATACCTTTGTCTTCACTAGAGGTGAAGACATAATTCCCCACTATATTTTTTAATCCTCCATGTCTCGTGGGGAATAAATCTGATGTGTAAATGGGAACAATTTGCAGGAGGATAATTCGATTGCTCCCACAACCTTTTATGGACTTAGAATTGACACGTGAACACCTTTCTCACCAGTATTACTTTACGAGGTTTTCAAACCCTTCGCTTATACTAGAGGGTCTTCAAAAGGTTCGTAGAAAAACTGAATAGAATTAAAACATAAAGAAATATGAATTATATTTTTTCAACACAAGCTCCATTGAGGTCTGAACGCTTTTGCAAGCGATTGTACCATCCATTTCAACCATTTCTAAAAATTCTGAGAATTAAACTAAGTTAAAACTTATCTTTTAACAACATCATCAAAATAAAAACGAGGCCATTCATGCTTTTCTTTGCTTCCAGGGTCTCGAAAGTGGTTTAAATGGATGGTATCATCGCCTGCAAAAAGTTTGTTGACCTCAATGTTGAAAAATAAAATTTACAATTCTTTATGTTTTAATTTTAGCCACTTTTCTACGAACTCTTTGAAGACCCACTCATAGAATGTAGGACAAAGTATTCACAGGACTTGAACTCACCCGTGCCTGTGTTTTCCTTTAACCCAGCCTAATCACAACTTCTCATGGACATAGAATTGACCCGTTGTAGTAAAGAGGTTGCCCACCCCTCCTGCTTTACATCTTTTTGATTTTTTTTAAATCTGCCCTAAAGAAAATGTTCCACACCTTTTTCTACTCCTTTGGCGAGAGCAATCTTCACCTTTTTCTATACATTTATGTACAGCTTAGTCTACAGCTTTGTGTACTACACCGTTGTCAACTACACCTCGGTCCACAACTATACCATTTCTTACAATTTTGTATAATGCACATTTGACTACACATTTTTCTTCTATTTCTTTGTCTACACATTTGTATGCACTTTTATGTTCGCGTTTGTCTACTAAATCTTTGCTTACTATGCCTTTTTTCAACACCTTTTGTCAATATCTTTGTTGACGACAACCTTCATCTACTACACCTTTTGTATATATCTTTTTCTTGTATGCTATTTGTCAGCATCTTTGCTTAGTGTAACCCTGGTCTACTAAACCGTTTGATAACACTTATGTCTACTACATTTGTTATTTGTGTCTACACCTCTGTTTACTAAATATTTGTCTAAATATTTGCATGCTGCAACTTTATCTAAATCTTTATCTACTAAAATTTATAAATAGCTTTGTCATCTACACGTTTCTCTTTGTCTACTATACCTTCATCTACTACAGCTTTGTCTATTACACGTTTGACAAAAAGTACCTTTGGCGATTACACAACTTTTCTACATCTGTCTACTATACTTTTTTATATCCCTCTGTCTACTACTTCTTTGCCTAAACCTTTGTTTATTCATCGGCTGGACCATCCTGAGAAATCTTGAGGAGCCAATTTAAAAGGTGTAGTTTGGCCTGTAGCAAACCGCCCCTTAGACACTCTGAGTGTGAATATTTTCAAACCAAATCCCTCGTTTTTATAAATTTGATTATTTAAAAATTGAGATTGAGACTGGTGCAAGCCAACAATGAGACGTTAACTTCCAGTGATGGAAAATGATGTAAAACACATATTTAAACGAAATGAATAGAAAGGACGAGAAATGAGGAAAATAATCCGATGGCGAGATCTGTTCTAGTGCTATAGCAGCATAGTTAACTGAAAACCCTAGCAGGAGTTATTGTGAACTCCCAGGGACAAGTTCGTTTTTGATACACAGGGTACATACGAAGGGGTAGAAACTCTGGTACTATTAGATTTTAAGTAATGGTAAGCCTACTTACCGTTAACCACGATCGCTTGATTCATATTGCGAGATAAGAGCTGAAGTCGAACCATAATCAACAGCCGATGACGAGTAGGAACTGAAGATCGTCAAAAACAAAACATTAAATCAACAATTATTCTTCTCAATCTCGCTCACGACCTTAAGAAATGAGCTCTAATTTCAATCTTTATTTGAACTCTTGAAGGTTCGAAGGATCCATCTTGCAAGGGGAGAACTGGAGGGAATCTTCATATCTTGTATCACTGCGGATGCATTCTAATTAAGGGATGTTTATCGGGCTGACGAAGGCGTTTTGCTGGGAAGCCTGGATCTGCTGCAAACTTCTTCTCCCGGGGTCCTAGAGCGGAAATTGTACCAGCCAGGGCTCCCAATAGCACACAGAACACTGTCGAATCAATTTTCAAGGCGGTTTTTTTTCCTCGTAAGGCCACTAATAATCACAAGCCACTCGAAGAAGTGTAAATGGGAGGGTGTATATGTGTCGTTTTCACCAACTCGCTAGGTGTCGTTACTTGGGCAAAGCAATGAATGAAAGCAAACGAGAGTAGCGTTGAAAGAGGGGCCCCTTCTCTCCTCTTACTCGCTCGCTCACTCACTCTCTGTACCCACCATAGAAAAGGGTCATGCTTAGTCTCTCTCCGTGGCTGTATTGATCATGCAACATGTGCAACACGCTCTTTCACAACGCACATCAGCATTCCGACACACTCACAAACGAACGAACGTGAAGGGGGGTGGGGGACCCTCCCTCGCTCCTAAAGCATTTGGCGAGGCGGAGCAGTGACTAGGCCTAAATGGGCAATAGGCGCGCCGGGCCCTGTGTAGAGGGAGAAACGCCGCATTCGCCGCTACTTGTTTCGATAGAAACCCGGAAAAAACGTGCATTTTTATGTTGTTGATGGGCATATAGCAATAGCGGCACTCCGCAAGCTCCGCCCCCAAACCCCCCCCCCAATGTCTGCGCCCTCCCCGGCTCTTTCTTTTCCTCCCCCCATCCTTTCTCTCCCCCTCACCCCTCTACTTTCGCAGTCAGTCACGCGGCGCTCACCACAACACCTACAGGTGCACAGATGTGTAACAAACTCCCAGACATTTGTAGATACCGCCACGGACGTATGTGTCTGTGTGTCTGTACGTTTGCTCTCCGGACGTCATGGATTTTATATGTATATGAACGGGAAAACATTATATATATATATATATATATATATATATATATATATATATATATATATATATATATATATATATATATATATATATATATATATATATATATATATTCTTGGAAACGCGAGAATAATACGCGTAGCCTAATTGTGATATGATGAAATACATTTGTTTCTTGCTTTTATTTAAACTATTTGATGTGACAAGTAAGGGCATTTTTATTAAAAACGCAACCGCCCTTCTTTTAGCATAATCCTCCTCCTACCACGCTTTCTAACATCAAAACAAGTTGAAATACAAAGTAATACCGAACTAAAAAAAAAAAAGGAAAACTGCTGTCTCCCTCAAATTCTGACCCCTCCCCATTGGCGTATTCCCTCCCGCACGGCACTATTCAGCCAGTTAGGCAGCCAATCAACAGCCAAAAAGCCACTCGGGGTCGATGGGTACGACGGACGAATTTCTCTTTAAATTTAAACTTTTCCTACTTTTTTTTCTTTCTCTTCTTTTGCATTCCGTTGGTTAGTGTTAAAGTTTGGCTGATGGGATGGCTCTCAAATGCAATTAGCAATTTCTCCTCTAGCGACTCACAACGGCGTCTGAGTAGTCTCAGTCCTACTCTTTTAATTGGTTATATGCACTAAATAGAGTTAGGACGTCGCTACAGTAGAATATTAGGCTTCGGGTTAAGTCTCTTCTGCAATGTTACGCGACGCCATTACACCACAGATTATATAAATGACTATGCATATATGTTGGTTGAGGGCAGAGTGCACGCGCGCAGGATACATACACAAACACATGTTTATGAATACATTAATTAATTACTTTGTAACTAAATAGCCTCATTGGTAATTGCATCTTGAATTTTTAATATCTTAAAGAGAACACTTTGATATTATAAGACGAGTTTCCTATTTAACACTTTCTTTTGACTCTAATCATTCTTTTTCGCATTTCGCAGCTGATCAAACTTACCTTGTTAAAAAAAAAAGTATTCTTGAGTCAGTCTATCGATTACGAAATTCATTTTCTCTAGTTTTGAATTTTATTACATACATAAAGAAACTGCATTACATTTTCACGTTACCAACTTCTTTTCTTACACGTTCTAGAACACAAACATGATTTCTCCAATTCCTTAGTTTGATAATAATAGACTCGATGATCCAATTGACTCAATTTGTCGTTTGTTTCAGGTCTAATTCTCCGTCTATCATGTTCATATTCGACTTAATCTACCTTAACTGGTTAATATTTTGTTACTGTTTTGAATGTTTTATTATTTTTGTCCTCGTAGAATTCTTTCTATTTTTTTTATATTATGTGGTATTATTTTTTATTTCTGGGGGATTCCTATCATTCCAACTTTTCGAGAACTTTTTCACATAATTTCACCCCTACTGAATGCGATTTAAGTCCCGTCTGGAAAATCATCTTAATAACTCTGCATAGCACATAATACGTCATTAAAGTTCGTGGGTAGACCATTGCTGCTATCAGAGAGTACGTCATTGATGTTGTTTTAGTTTAAATGGTGTTCGTTACTGAGCAATGCAGACGAGGCGTGATTCGCTTCTTCCTCCATTAGCCATACACAGACTGCCCCGCCCCAAAAGGAACCAATTAAAATATCTTGTAATAGTTTCAATGCTACAAATTTGAAAAAATAATTGATGTTTCTTTTAAATATTATTGAACCATGAGTCAGTTTAGTAAACGCTATCTATGCTGAAATTCAGGTTTAAAAATATAGTACCAAAGTATGTTGTTTTTGTGGTCATTTTGCTTCTTCACGTTTGAAATTTACTCTCCCCCTCCTCTATCTCTGTTTTGCGAGGGGGTGACCCCTAGGAAAGCCACAGGACGGGTCCTTGAGGTCAATGATGTCGCGTGCATGTCTGAGGTTCACGCAGTCAAGGAGGTGTTTGGTGTTGGCTACATCTGGTGCATGGAGTGAGGTTTATTTTGTGTCTGTACTGTTGGAGTAATGTGTTGTAACTGTGTGTCCGTTGTAGTGATTTCTCTGATTGGTTAATTGGGGGAGGAGGGGCATTTAAAATATTTAGTGGTGATGCGGATGCGTTTTATTTTCTGTGGTGGTGGGAGCAGGTTGGGGAACAGGATTTGGAAGTAGTGGTTGTTTTTTGTGTTAAAGGGGTGGAGGTTTCGTTGTTAGGCGGTGGTTGAGGTCGGATGGTTTCAGTGCTCTACTGAGGTGTTGGGTTCTGATAATTTGCAAGTGAACGTTGAGTGGGAGTATTTTTGTTTCTGGTTGTAGGTGTGAGGTTGATGTGGTTCGAGTACATCTCGTGATGTCTCTGAGAGCGTTATTGTGAGAGGCTTGACGCTTGATTGCGAGGGTTGAGTGCCAGCCATGGTGGCGCTGTATAGTTGAGAGTGTTGTAGATGAATTGCCTGTATAGTTTGACTAGTGTCTCCTTCTGTTGTCTGAATGTCATGTTTGATAGTGCTATGTTTGTATGTTGGTGACGTGAGTTTTAAATGTCATGTTTGTGTGTGTGTGTAGTGTGATTCCCAGGAGAGTGGAAGTTTTGTCTAGGGAAAGGCGTTGGGCATTTTGTTTGATTTTACGATGCTTGTTTGATTCGTGTAGTAGTGTGAATAGTGTGAAAGGATGCTAAGAAAATTTGTTGTTTCCTGCGTTTGGTTGTTTATAGGGTGATTTTATTTGAATGTCTGACCTGTTTGACTTTGACGAAGGTTAGGTTAGGCTTTTTGAGTTTGATGGTTATATTTGATGGGTATGATTTCTTTGGTGTTACGAAGGTTAGCTCTGGTCGTTTGGGTTTGTTACTGGTTTTGTTGGTTTTATTTGCTTTATTGCGTAATCTAAGTCAGGTTGGTTTAATTTCATGAATGTGAGTTTTTTGCCGCGTCTCAATGGTTAGATTGTTTGACTTTGTGAGGAAAGGGGGGGGGGTAATTTGATGTGTTAGGTTGTCTTTTGGCTTTGTTGGCATATTTGATGGTTAGGAGTTGTTTGCTGTGTTACGTTAGTTAGGTCAGCTTGTGGTTTGTTAGTTTTATTGGACGATTATGAGTTGGTTGTTTTATTATTCTTATGTTAGATTATTTTGGCTTTATTGGTTTTGTATTATGTTTAAGATTATTTGTTGTGATTATAATTTTGATTTATTATTACCTAACCTAACCTGTACAATTTACTCCGCCGAATAAAGATGCATAAGAGGAATGCATTTCTGTCTCTCAGCTACACTGTTTTGGCGCCTATATCAAACACACACACATACACAATCCTTGAATTTTATTTAGAGAGATATGTTTTTTTCTGTTAACACACCTGGTTAATTCATGTCGGACACTACTCGTTAAAAAGAGGAAGTAAAGGTGTTGCGTTGGAAGATAATCATGTTAAATCTTTCTCTTCCCGTCAGATATACTGCGCGCGACACAGCCTCGCAAATTTTATGACTAAGGCTAATGTTTATGTTGTCTTCTGTACCATTTGTCGAATCGAACTATGGACAAATAAGGCGAAAGATTTATGCACACACCACCCCATAGGAGTACGGAGTTTTGTGAATGTGTGTTGGAAGCGTATAAAGGCTTCTTTTCGTAAACACGAACGGTGTTTTTAGTGTAGACGCAAGAGAGAGTTTATCATAGAAAGATGCTCTGATTTATAGGCAGGATGGATGATGCGTTAATGGTATTTGTATACATAAGGTCTCTCCCGGCTATATACAATCCCGCCATTTCACGCCTTGCTCATTCAGAGGTGCGGTTACGCCAGGGATTCGGGTTATTATTCAACATTATTGAATTCATACCCTACAAATAGTACATCGCTTGTAGTATAACGATATGGAACTTACGAAATAGCGCAAAAATTCCCCACGGGAAATATGAAACACGAATTTGAAATATTTTCGAACTTTATTCCCTTCAGGAAACGATGACAAACAATAGCTCAAGGGAAGAAAAGAGCTAAGAAACAAGAAGCTTAAAACCAATGAGAAGATGAGGCAAATGGGAGTGAATGCAAAATAGCTCTGCCCTCCGCCGGAAGACACGACGAGGGAGAGACTGGTTCAAGGCAACTATGCACAGTACATGTAAAAGGCATTTATGCATTCGACGCACATTGCATGTGAAAAAAGAAATTAAAAAAATGTACATGGCGTTCCGTGTAGCTTAGAACTCAGGTTTCTGGTTTCTCGGCATTTTTCTTATCCCAGATTTTTCGTGAAATTCCGCTATAAGAAAATCAAATCCCGGAAAATGTCTCTAAATTGATTATTTCTTAATTTTCAAAAGGGATTTGATTCGGCATTTAGAATGATGGTATTTTACAGATTGTTTTCTTCATTTTAATATAATAGGCAATGCATTTGAGTAAAGATTTAAAGGATTTAGAAATATGATATGGCTACCCAACTGTGAATTATTTACTACAATCATAACTCCACTCCGCAAGTTTGTAATGGCTTTTTCTACTAATATAATTCTCAAATTAATGATGGATAAGATTTGTGATATGATACTGGTACCATATAATCCAGTATTGCCTGTATCATGGTTGACCCGTCGGCGACTAAACCGGCAGCCTCTCCTTTTCAACTGGTTCATCCAGTGAGGATCCGCGCTAAACACCAGCAAAATGAAAAATAATCTGTCAAAGGAGGGATGAGCTTCGGGTCAGCGGCCATCTAGCAGCGTAGGTGGAGTTCGTTAGCCTTGGGTGGTAGTCTACCTAATAAAAGGTCAACTCGGAGGTAGATCGGGCTCCTTAACCTTTTGAAGTCACTGTATAGGAGAAATAAAACTCCGGAAAATAAATTACGAGTGTATATCTTTGATCCTACCAGGTTCTGTACCAGGTTCTGTACCATGCTCTTCTATTATTTATTTTTCTAAGCTCCCTTGCTTGGGGCTACATTCGAAGTACTTTTATATGAGCTGCATCCTTTTTGATCTTCAAAAGATATGTTGTCCAGGTCGAGCAGAAGCGTCATGGATATCTGGTGGGTAGCCAGGAGAATGCTTTCATCTTTTCTTTGCTTTCCTTAACCCTTATTACTGTCCTTCCTATTTGGCAATTGCTGGATGGTACTCGGATGGCAAGGTGTGTCGTTTCACCATGTTGACCACTCATTTCGACTTCTTAATCGTACACATGGATTTATGTATGTACTTCCCTATGTGTAAATATTGCTATATCGCTACTCCTTGTTTTTTTACTTGTGTGTTAAGTTTGTTTGATTAAGTTTCATATATATATATATATATATATATATATATATATATATATATATGAGGCATGTGTATAGAGAAAAAATGTAGGGTTAGAAAAATTTAAAATATTTAAAATAACTATTAAAAGATACAAAATATTATAAACATAGTTTAACTTTAATTTTATTGGCTTCGGAGCAAAATGGTCAATTATCTTATAGAAATTCTCTTCTACTTGAAGTTAACTTAATGGTTCTTTGAATTGAAAGTAAAACTAAATTTTCAAGTCTTTCTTGAGAATGCGATTGTCTTGCATGGGTTTGATTCGTTTTAATGAGGAGAAACTGCGTTCTACTGATGAAGTTGTTGCTGGAAACGTCACCAATCAATGGCAGAGATTGAAGACTTCGACATATGCATTCTTAATCATTCCTTTTGAACTTATGAATTTTAAAATTTGAATGGTTTTCATATTCATGAAATCATCTGTCATGTAAACAACTTTGAATTGTGATTTTAGGGAAATGAAATAAAAAACAATACAGTGAGTATTCTGTAGTGAAGTTAAAGCTTGTTCAGGAATTTTGGGGGGCAAATATAGGGAATAATTCTGAATTTAACAGTTCCACAAATTTCAGCGTATCCAAATTTTTAAATCTTTATTTAAGATGGTCAATTATAATCTCATGTATTTCATTGTGCAACTGTTTGTACAAAGTCTTAGCGTCAATATTTCCTCTTAGTCTTTTTCTGCTATTTTGAGTTTCATCTAGGTCTACTTGCATATTTGTTTCTTCCAATATGCAATCGAAATTATTTTTATTATGTTGTAGAAGAGTTTTAAATTTATTATCTTTTTAATGCAATAGCCAATTTTGCTTATTTTTGCTTGCAAATTATCAAATAGAGTATCGAGAAAGGAAAAATTTCTTGAAACACTTTGAGGAGGAGACAAAAATTAGATTTCTTAAGTGACAATAAAAATCCAGAAGCATCATTGTAAGATTCTTGGTCTCAGTCATTACTAGGGTTTGTCATCGTTTCTAAAAGGTTAACGAGGGATGTCCTGCATTTGTAAACAGTTTCTACTGGCCTAGAACTATAATTCCATCGTGTGTGACAAACTCTAGGAAGCTTCTTTAAACTACTTTCTTGGTTAAGAACATCTGTTCTTTTAGGCGAGCTAATCACTTAGAGTCATGAAAAAACTTTAAATTCACTCATTTTGGGCACTGATTGTGAAAGAGCCAAATTTAATTTGCGAGCAAAACAGTGAATGAAAACTGAATTTGGGTATACTTTTTTTGTACTCCTCATTGAAGTCCATTCATTTCACCTGCCATCACTGCTGCCCCATCATAACTCTGAGCAATAAACTTTTTTTCACATTTACGATTCTGCAAATGGTCAACTACTATCTTACAAATAGTATTTGCCGTTCTATCACTAGAAAAATCCACGAATCTCATGAATCTGTCACGAATTTTATCAAGTATAACAAATGTAATGGAGTTTATAAGATCATTTTGTATTAAATTTGATAATCCAGAAAATGACGAAGCATTCTCCAAAAAGTTTGATAAATTATCATCATTTTTTTAGGAGGTATATTAATTTTATATAGTTACCTCTATTCGATGACGTATCCGATTCATCGTCTCCTCTAAATGCCAACTCATTTTTGCCTAAAAATTTACGACATCTATATAACGCTTCATTACATTTCTCTTCTTTTTAACAAGTTCATTATGTTGGTTATCATTGATCATTTTTTGATTACTAACTAAATAGTCACTTCTCACTTTTCCAAATGTTCCTTCAGATAACGCAGATGTTAAATGACTTTCAGACAAACTATGTTTTTTAACATCTTTCTGCATATTAGAAACATTACAATAACCATGAAGATTCCAGACATTTTTCTCTTTTGCGAATAACAAACGAGGCAACAAAACATTTTATTTAGAACTGAACAACCAGTTAGCCAGTCAATGTCATCATATATTTCATTATTAAATTTTATATTACAACTTTTTCCATTTACAATAATATCCAATACAGGTGTAGGCTTACAGGGGTTTAAAATATATGTATTTCTTTTTATTAAAATCATAAGATGCAAAACCATTTTTTAAAACATCACAAATTATGCATGGGCATACTAATTGCCTTTCATTATTTTGACATTCCATTTTTAAAGAGGGCTAAATTATTAACACGAAACAAATATCACCTATTCACACAAATGACAATGCAATGCAAAAACTACGTTATTATTCTAGTGAGGAGATGAGTTGCCTTGCCAAATGTCGCAATACGCAGTTCCGAAATCTGCTTATTTTTCGATTTTTATAAATAAAATTATTCTGTCTTCAAAATTAAATAAATTTATTTTCTAAATTCTTATAAATAAAATTTACGAACAATAATTTACACTTTGATTTATTTTGAGGTAATAATGTAAAATATTTTATAAAGAAATTAACTACAACAGATATAGAGTAAGCCGTTTTTAAGGTACTATTTTCTTATAACACCCACAAAGGAAAAGTGAAAAAACGATTCCGAGTGCATTCGTCTTTATTTTCAGAGACCTCATCAAGGAATAATACAAGGCAGGACATACGTTGGCTTAAATAATAAAAGGGGGTGGGGATTAGACTACCTTTCTCTGACCCTAATTAGGGTGTACAAATATCCTGAAACATATTTATTTGAGATTTTATATATGAAGTGATGATCGGGTGTAGGGTTAACAAACCAGGGATAATGTTGAAGTTTGGGAACGTGTTAATGGATATGAAATATACATTCTAATATATTTCTCAAAATATAATTACTGCAACTAATAACCGATTTGGCACTATTCCAGTTGGTTGAATGGTTATGGTTCTATATATGCAAGAAAAGAGCAGGTTGTTCGCCGTGATTACGTACATTGGTTTGATGTTGGTTTACACGAGCTTCTAATTACTTCCCGGAATCGTTTTTTCACTTTTCCTTTGTGTGTGTTTATTCAATTGAATCCGCATACGTTGTGATACATGAGATGCACTTTAAGCATCTCTTCAGACGCTGAAAACCATTTTATTAATAAATACAGTCAATTGATGAGCGCACTCAAAATTTACAATGATGTCCCATGTTCTTCAAATTCTTGGGGGTGCTTCAGATCTAAGGGAACTGTAGCACTAACAATTTTGCCCAAGAACTCTGCCATGAACTCAAAATGGTACTAAACGTACGTCTTCAGCAACTTTTCCCATCAGTTCAGGACCAATTTGGGGATGATAACTCTCTTTTTCAGCATGATGTCGCACCTCGTCACAAAGCAAAAGCAATACTAAAGTTCTTGGCTGAAAATAACATCGAACTTTTAAGACCCTCGCGGTTGATAAACAGAAGCCATCCAATTAAGAGCAGTTTTGAGGTGATTAATGAACGAAAATGGGTCAATATCAGTCAATATATCATAAAATATTTGGTTTCTAACATTCTAAAACGAATTGAAACAGTCCTGAAGAACAAAAGACATCATTGTAAATATTGACTGCACGCATCAATTACTGTATTTATTAAAAAAAGTATTTGATCTCTAAATATTTGTATATTTCACCTTCTAATTATGATACAAATAAACTAAAACAAAATGCAACGTTTGATTAGTTCTATTAATTTTATTATATAAAAAATATAGTAATCTTAAAACTTTTGGCCATGACTGTAAGTGGGGCTATTTTTTAATATTAATAGAATTCATAAATGTTAGAAGGCAAAGAGTGATTTTTGATGGACATCTTGATGATATCATAAACGCCATCTTTGATGTCACACAGGGTAGTATCCTTGGACCATTGTTTTAAGTTATTTAGATGTGACATATGGTTAGGCTTAAATAACGAGCTTTTGTGTATGTTACATTGGTTGTCTACAAATTTGATGTTTTCTCTTGTTGAATCTATGATTAGAGATCTTTTCCTATTAATGAATGCTGTAAATTGTAGGATACGAAATTAAATTTGCTAACACTAAAAGCCTAATCATTACCTAGTAGGTCCAGGACACCTCTTCCTCAGCCTCAAGTTTTTTGCATTGATAATAGTGTGTTCGCTACGTCTAACTCGTTCAAAATTCTTGGGGTAACTTTTGATAATATTCTTACTTTTGAGAAACATATTCGGAATCTTGTCTCGGGAACATCACGTAACGTGCGAAAGTGTTTAGTGATGAAGCTAGTATGTTAAACTGCTTCAATTCTTTTATTCTTCATTGTTTAGAGTAATGTGCATCAGCCTGGTCTTTTGCAGGTGATGTACATGTGAAACTCTTGGATATTAAATTGTTTGTTACTAAATTTCTGATTCCAAATTTAAAAATAGATTTATGGCATCGTGGGAAAATCAGTTATCTGTGTACGCTGTATAATTTTCTTGATCAGTTATTGCATGCATAATTTGCTCACTTGTTTTATCCTGTATGTAACAATAGGTATGTAGCAATAGGTACCAAGTTCCATTCCCTGCTGGAGCCTTGCTGTTCATAATCTTCTGACATTGTTGGGTTTCAATTTGTAATAATAATAACTATATAAATGATGTTTTATAATAACAAATTGATAATGTTCTTTCATCTAAAACGTAATATTTAGAAAATAAGGAAAATTATTATTTTATGTATAAAAAAATAATTTAAAAATAAATTCTGAGTGTCATTAAAAATGATAACGCATTAATTGTCCTATCAATAAGGTTTGCTCTTAGGTTGGTGATAATAAACAATTATAATTAAAATATCGAGTTCATAAAATAAGAATTTAAGAACTATCATAATATCCTCTAATTGATAGTATTAAATAAATACAATATATTCCTAATAGTATATTTCCGTTAATTATATGAAAAAAAATATTTATCATTCTTAAGAATCCTAGACCAAAGTTAGCTACCTAAATAGCCTATATACAGTATTACCTAATTTACTAGAGTTATAATTTCCAAGTGTAAATCATTTTACATAAATTGTGTCGAGTAATTATATGTAATACCTCTTTAGCGTCTCATTATTAATCATAAAAAGGTATGGAATTTTTTTTTGTTTCAAATAAGTTTATGAATATATTAAAGCAAATTTATTAGATGATCGCAACATTTATTTCAGGTTTTACCTTGTTTATAGTCGATTTTATAAAATTCGATTACAACGACCCTCTTGACATCTTTTGAAAGAAGTATTTTCTGATGAATGGCCAAGGAAAAGAAACTTTCCAAAGAGGAGAAGAAATATATGTGAAGGAATTAGGGAAAGGAAAATCTTCTCTGCAAAGTTCCATACTAGAAGCAAACCCTTTTTCAAGCTGTTGAGGCTCCTTCCATCTCGAGAGAAACAAAGTTGAAGGCAACCAGGAAATTTTATATCCTTAGCAATAAGACCAAAAAGTCGTTCCTAACCAAAATACACAAAGCAAAACGGCTGTTGTGGACCCAGATATGCATGGAAACTGACCAGAAAAGTTACATCTATTGAGGAATCAAGAGTTAGTCTGGACGGGCCGGATGGTGGAGCAAGGCTGAATTGTTAATAGACGTCAAGTGAAGGAGTTCACCGAGCAACAACTGAGAGGATAAGTATTTATGAATCGTGATGGAAACAAGCGAGTAGGACCTTTCAAAGTGGATGATGGCGTCAAAATAGATTCGATTGCGTACTGTGAGTTCCTGGAGAAAAACCTCCTCCTTTGCGTCAAGAGATCCAGTGAGAATGAGAAGTCACTTTCCTTCATGCCGGATAATGAACCTCGTCATTCCTACAAGTTCTCTAAGAATTGATTAGAGTCAAAAGGATTTGTAGGATACTCAATCATGGACTGGCCTACCAACAGTTGTGACTTAAATCCAATAGGATACTTGGGGATCAATCAGAAGAGAGAATTTTAAGCAGAGAGCCGGAAATTTAACATAAAAAAATGCAGCAAAGAATTTTCCTACTGATTGCAGCAAAACTTTGAATTCATCAATAGACAATAGATCGTTCAAAGTTATTTTGAAGAAAGGCCCTTAGGTCCAGTAGCTCTTTAATAGTTCTTATTTAATTTATGTTTCATCCAATTCCCTTCATTTTATTTCTTACAATTATTTCATATAAGTTGAAAACTCGATGTATTCCTATTAAATAAAAATCTGAAAATGATTTCTTGACACTAAAATAATCAATCCAACATTATTTTGTCTTATTTTCCTCTCATATGGCGGTTAGATTCGACATATTCACAATAACTCTGTAATCAGGATTTTCTTAACTCCAGAAAGAAGCATAACAAAAAAACACGACTTTTTAAGAGAACTTTGGGTATTTTCAATAGTTGCATCTAATCTCTAGACACACTTATATGTAACTGTTGCCTAAGGGAAAGAGAATGTCAATAATTTAAGGGCTTAATTTATTTTTTAAATCTATAAATTTTCAACTGGCAAAATTTATTGTCATTATGAGTTTATCTTACGAAGGTATTCGAGAAGATGATTTAATTACATTTATTAACTTCAAATAAACAGTAAAAAACGTTCGAATAAGTTTAAAAAAACATGCATTTTCGCCAAATTCCAACACCGTAGATCTTAATTATATTTATCATTACCATTTTAATGAAATATCACAAAAACACTTAGCAATCAAGTATCATCCGCCCAATGGCGATATTAGGCACCTACTAACTTGGGAAGCAGCGGTCTTGATACTTTCGTGAATATCAGCTGGGTATCGAAGTGTTGTCACACTTAAAACTAACCAATATTATCACCTTTTTAATGTACTCATTTCTCTTTGTGTCTATGTTTTCTTTATATTCAAAAAATGTTTCAAATTTATTTTCACAAAAAAAGGTAGAGTTAAATATTTGAAAAAAAGAAACCCCTTGGATTTCGTAGGAAATGCATTCGAGATCCCTTGATTTAGTAGACCCGTAAAATGCCTGGAATCCAGGGATCCTGGCAGCTTTGGACATAAACGATCCAGGGATCCTGGCAGCTTTGGACAGAAACCTTAGTTAAGGTGTGGGGAACGGCGTGTCCAAACTGACACGCCTACAACTTTTTTCCGCACACGAAACTCATCAATGTGTATTTTTTCACCTTAATAAAATAAAATTTTATCAGGACCAATACAAATAAAAAGTACTAAAGAAACTTTATTTGAAATAATTAATGGTTTTTTTTTTATTTGTTAAACTGTATCAATAATAACTCTTTATAATGCAAACATTGGTACGAGATGGCAAAAACTCAGAATTGCCGTTTTATCTTTCGATGATGTTAAAAACAATGTCTAACTTGTGTATTCTAAAATTACCCTCTTAAAGATATCCATGTAATCAACCGAGTAAAATGACCCTTAATCAAAGTTTCCGCGACTAAAGTCGGTAAATTTTACAATCGTTCAACTTTACATTAATTACTTCAATATCTTTCATTTTACCGACCCACTGCGTGATTTAATACTCTATAATGGAACCTCCAATACTTAAAAGACACCAAACAATGTTCTCCCAAACTTGAGATGGCACGTTGGAAATTTTTGTATTAATGATTTGACCGATTTTTGGTGAGCACACTTAAAAAGGTTCGCCACTCCTGCCCTGGTAAGTGCAGATCAATGCCCCCAATATGAAGCAAATGTTTAAAAAGTGACCTTGAAAATACATTTTACCAGTCAAGAAATGTTGCAGTGGGAGAATGTACTTCAATATCTTTAGGAGCTGTTAAAAACAAAATAGCCGAAACTCGAAAATTCTGAGAACACCATTGAGTTGAGGGGCGTTTCGAGATAGAGTATGTCCATATCCTTTATCTATTTTATTAACATCGTAATTTATATTCTATTTCCATCCTTGGAATCAATACAGAATATATAATAGAAAGGATAGAAATGAATGAAATTAAGTGAATAATTGGTTGCATTGAGATCGCGAGGAACACCAGCGTCAGCTTCTGTAGTCGGGTCGTTGCTACTTTCCGGAATGCAATTGGTCTGTGACCAAAAATGGGAGAGCATAAATTTTACGAAGGGTACGTACCTTTTATTTATTTATTATGTAACTTGATCGATCGAGTTTTATTGGCAAATTACTGATGTAACACCCTCTTCTCTTCGTTATAAAGGTCAAAATAGAGCCTGAATATATATTACACCGTTTTTGCTAAAATAAAGAATTTTTATGTTCACGGTATTTGGGGGACCAACGAGGAACCCTAAGACGGAATTGGGGTTGTAGGCAAACTTCGCCAGAGGGGATTATTAAATAGATAAATGAAGAAGGATTACTAGAATCCGGGCTACTAGATGGCTTTGACAGAGATGCATATGAGTGGGAGTGTTTCAGACTGAGGATTCTCTAAAGTATTATAAAAGCTCTAACTAAGAAAAGAAAAAATGGGTGCAGTGAAAGGGCGGCGTAGACTGAAGCGAAACACTTTAGATCCTAAACTTTTTCAAGTAGAGTGCGGCATAATACTCTACTGAGGTGCTGAATGCTTAGAGAAAGATGCTGATAAATATCATTTTTAAAATTAAATGTAAAGGTGCCCCCCTTCCCCCCCAAAAAAAATAAACACGTCTACAGAAACAGAACCCATCTAGTAGAAGTCATAATTACTTTTCGATTTATTTCCACAAATTACTAATTTTTCTACTGCCATTGTTTGAGAGAAGAAAAATATTCCAAAGAGTATCAGAAGTTTTGAAAATAACCGAACCGAGGGATTCCAGAACAACTTCGCCACTGGATGGTCCTAAAAGTGCACGAGTGCTTTATAGTATTTATAAAGGAAGAGCGAACTCATTAGGGCTGTAAAATCCGAAAGTTATTCGACTTAATTTTAAAGATAAATAGAACTAAAATTCTTCCACATTGAATGCTAAAGAGAAGACTATTTCTTTATTTAGTTCATAACATAAAATAAACTGGCAGCAGTTCCTTCGGTTAAAAATAAATGAGAAGATGAACTAGGAAGTCCAAGGCAGAGAGATCTGTATTCCGACGTTTTCTATATCTTTTAAGTTAATTTGTCACTTAAATACTCAACTTATAACAAATAAACATTAAAGGTTTTAAAATTAAATTGAAAAGAATTCACAATACTTCACCAAAACAAACTTTATCGCAAATAAAAACCTAAAACGATTTCTTTCACAATTTGTAAATGAAATATGAGATATATGTATATATAGAAATGTTTTATAGATATTGAAATATTTAATTAGTACAACTTTTGATGATTGCCGACTCAAAAAATAAAATGAGGTTTTCCATGATAAGTTGCACTCCTCAGAACTGCAGCAAGATTCTCATCAGCCATTGAACTTCTTACTTCTGATTTATTATGCTTCATTAGAGAAAGGATTGCTCACAAATGTATATTAAGCCGAATAAAAGAAGCAATTCTCTATCTCGTTTTGAGTAAAAAAATATTTATAATCATTTAGAAAGACATAATTCAGTACAGACTTGTTCTAAAGTCAAGGGTCATCGGAATTTCAATGATTTATAGTTGGATTTTACAAGGCGCTGTATCAATACTAGTTCGAAGTCATTTTCCAATAGCTTAAAATGATTAAATCTAGGAGAATGTTCGGCATGCAATAACTATTTGTGAAATATGACCCCAATTTGTCCAGACCTGCTCTAGATGAAACAAAATTACCCATAAAAAACTTGATTTTTACTCAGAGAGAATTCCTCATCAATTGCTCGGTAAAAAAATACTAAATGCAAAAGAATTAGGTACATATTATGTAAAATAAACGTGTGATAGGTATACTTTAATTCCTTCGACATATGCCGAGTGGAAGCTGGAGACGAAAAGGAGGGACCTCAGACCACTATACCTGGCCTGTTCATTTGCGACAAAGAACCTAGTGAACTTGGACATTGCAATGTATCCATAAATTCTTCATATATCGCAAAAAATGGCGGTCTTTATCTGCCTTGACACATACATACATAGAGCCCAACAACCTGCCTGTCTTGAGAAAGGTTTTCCTAGTCAATTTTCGATCTCTCCAACTGGTAAAGAGTGTCCGACTAATATGGGATCCGAAAGAAAATTCAATAATTTGTAGACATTCTCAGATACCGAAAAGATGCATAGAACATTAGAAAGAAGAGATTCGGATGATGCATAACAATGTAAAACTTAACGATGAGAGATTGCCGGCCATACTCAAATACTGATCGAATATGAGATCCATCTAATGACATACGAAGCTCGCTAGAGTGCAAGAATGTTATAGAGGTGATGGGGTATAGACATATGTATTAAACTCTTTTTGTATGCTTTTGATGACAAATGTATTTTTGTAGTTTAACTAAATCTTTACAAGCTATTAAACTTTCTTTGGGGTCTCATATTTAGTGAACATCTTGTACTTGGCTACATTTGTGCGTTTCTCTTCTCAAATGGAGAGTCAGGTTTAGTGAGAGGGGACCCCGCCTGAATTTGAAAGCTTCTTCTCGAGTGTTTTCTTGACAGGCGGCTAATATTGCAGGCTAGTCGTCAACTAATTTTGTCCATTAATCCCTTTTTCGGACTGGGAGGGGTGGGAAAGGGGGAATCACCCCTATCTCTTAGCTCTGATTGGGGTGCTGGATTTTACCATGTCTGTATTCTTCCCTTTCCTTTATACACTTCCTGGGTTGTCTGATTTTTCTGGACTTGATTTGGCTGTGTGTCTTGGGGAGTCTATTTCTCCTGGGCCGGATATGAGCCAGTGTCTTGGGTACTCTGATTCTCCTGGGCTGGATTAGGGCCCGTGTCCTGGATAGTCTGATTCTCCCGGAGTGGATTTGGGCCCGTGTTTTGGGTACTCTGATTCTCCTGAGAAGGATTGGGGCTCGTGTCTTTGGTAGTCCTATTTTTCTTGGCTGAATTGGGGAAGGGGTCTTGGGTAGTCTGATTCTCCTGGACTCTATTTGGCCGTCTGTCTAGGGGAGTCTATTTCTCCTGGGCTGTATATGAGCCAGTGTCTTGGGTACTCTGATTATACTGGGTGGATTGGGCACGTGGCTTGGGTACTGTGATTCTCCTAGGCTGTATTTTGTCAAATTTTTTGCTATTCTGATTCTCCCCGGGCTGGATTTGGGCCCGTGTTTTGGATACCCTGATTCTCCTAGGGCAGGAATGGGTGGGGCCCGTGAGTTTGGTAGTCCTATTTTTCTTGGCTGAATTGGGGATGGTGCCTTGGGTAGTCTGATTCTACTGGACTCGATTTGGCCGTGTTTCTTGGGGAGTTTATTTCTCCTGGGCCGGATATGAGCCAGTGTCTTGTGTCCTCTGATTCTCCCTGGTGGATTAAACACGTGGCTTGGGTACTGTGATTCTCCTAGGCTGGATTGGGGCTCGTGTCTTGAGTAGTCTGAATCTCTCAAGCTGGGTTTGGGCCCGTGTTTTGGGGACGCTTATTCTCCTGGGCTGGATTGGAGTCTGGGTCTTGGCTAGTCGGATTCATATTGGCGGAATTGTGACCGATGTTGTGAGTAATCTGATTTACCCGGCCTGGATTGGGGCATGTGTTGTGGATACACTAAATTTCCTTGGCTGGATTGGGGCCCGTGTCTAAGCTAGTTTTGTTTTTCCAGACTGGATTGGGGCCCCTATCTTGGCTTCTCTGATTCCCGAGGGCTGGATTGGGGCCTGTGTCTTGGGTACCCCGATTCTTCTTACCTAAATTAATGCCGGTGCCGTGGGTAATCTGATTCTCACTGTTTGGATTGGGGCCCATGTCTTTGGTACTGTGATTCTCCTAGGCTAGATTTGGTCACATGTCTTGGGTACTCTGATTCTCCCGGTCCGGATTGGGGCCCATGTCTTTGGTACCGTGATTTTCCTGGGCTGGATTTGGGCCCGTCTCTTAGGTACACTGATTCCCCTGGGCTAGATTTGGGCCAATATCTTAAAAACTCGGATTCTCATGGGCTGGATTGGAGCCCATGTATTGGCTACTCTGATTCTCATCGGCTGGATGGAAGCCATTGTATTGGGTAGTCTGAATCTCCCGGGAGGGATTGGGGCACGTGTCTTTGGTAGTCTGATGCTTCTTAACTGAATTGACGCCAGGGTTGTGGATAATCATATTCTCGCGTTCTGGATTGGGGTCCCTTAATGTGGATACTCTGATGATTCTCTTTGGCTAGTTTGGGCCCGTGTCTTCGATAATCTGATTCTCCTGGGCTGGATTGCAGCCCATGTCTTGCGGCACTCTGATTGTAGACTGTGTCTTGAGTATTCCGTTTATTCTTGGCTGAATTGGGGCCTGATTTGTCGCTAATTTGATTCTTCCGGCCTGTGTTGATGATACTATGACATTCCTGGGCTGTATTGAGGACTTAGTCTTGTGTAGTCCGATTCTTCTTGGCTGAATTTAGGCCGGTGTTGTGGGTAATCTGGATTGGGGCCTGTATTGTGGGTAGTCTGATATTCCTGGGCTGGATTGCGGCTTGTATCTTGGGCAGTCCGATTCTCCTAGGCTCAATTTGTGCCAGTGTAGTGGATAATCTGATTCTCCTGGCCTAGATCCCGGCCTGTGTTCTGGCTACACTGATTCACTTGTGCTGGATTTTGGCCCGTGTCTTAGGTAGTCTGATTCTCCCGGACTGTATTAGGGCTAGTGCCGTGGGTAATCTGATTCTCACTGATTGTATTGGAGCCCTTGTCTTTGGTACTCTTATACTCCTGGACTGGAATTTGGCCAGTGTTTTTGTTAGCCTGATTCTTCCGGGCTGGATTCGGGCCTGTATCTTGGGTGGTCCGATTTTGGGGGCATAATTGGCGCTGGTCTCGTGGGTAATATGATTCTCTCTGCGGGATTGGTGCCTGTTTTGTGGCTACACCGAATCTCCTGGGCTGGAATTGGCCCGTGTTTTGTGTAGTCCGATTCTCCTGGGCTCGATTAAGGTCCGGTCTTTGGTAGTCTGATTCTGCTAGATTGGATTGGTGCTCCTGACTTGGGTAGTCTGATCCTCTCGAACTGGATTGGAGCCCCCTTTCTTTGCTACTCAGATTCTCCTGGGCTATTGGGGTCTGTGTCGGGTTGTCCGATTCTTTTTGTCTGATCTTGGGCCAGAGTCGTGGTTAATCTTATTCTCCCGTCCTGGATTGGGGCTTGTTTTGTGGCTATGCTCATTTTTCTGGGCTGGATTTGAGCCTTTGTCTTGGGTTGTCTGATCCTCCTCGGATCGATTGAGGCCCGTGTCCTAGGTATTTTGATTCTGCTAGATTAGATTGGTGTCCCTTACTTGGGTAGTCTGATTCTCCCGGACTGGATTGGGGCCCTCTTTCTTGGCTACTCGGATTCTCCCGAGCTATTGGGGCCTGTGTTCTTGGCTTATCCGATTCTTTTTAGGTGAATTGGGGCCAGTGACGTGGGTAATCTGATTATCCCGTACTGGAATGGGGGCCATGTCTTGTGGATTATGGCTGGATAAGAGCCTGTATGGTGGCTGCACTGATTCTCCTGGGCTTGAATTTGGCCAGTGTCTTGAGTAGTCTGGGTCTCTTGAGCTCGATTAAAGCACGTGTCTTAGATATTCTGATTCTTCAACACTGGAGTGTGGCCCCTGTGTTGGGTAGTCTGATTTCGGGACTGGAGTAGGGCTTCATTTCTTGACAACTCTGAACCTCTTGGGCTGGATTAGGGCCTTGGTTATGGCTACACTAATTTTCATGGGCTGGAATTTAGCCCGTGTTTTGGCTAGTCTGATACTCTTAGGCTTAATTATGTGTCAGTGTCTTAAGTAGTCTGATTATCCTTGACTGGTAAGGTGTCCCATTTCTTGGCTACTCTGATTCTCATGGGCGGGCAGGATTGGAGCCTGATTCTTGGGTAGTCCGATAGTTATAAGCTAAATTTGGGCCTGTGTCGTGGGTAATCTGATTCTCCCGGCCTGGATTGGGACCTGTGTTGTGGCTATATTGAGTTTCCTGGGCTGGATTTGTGCCTGTATCTTGGGTAATCGGATTCTTTTGGGTTGGGTAGTCCGATTCTTCTTGGCTGAATTGGGGAAGGTGCCGTGGGTAATATTATTCTTCCGTACTGGATTAGGGCCACATTTCTTGCCTACTCTGATTCTTCTGGACTGGATTGGGGTCTGTGTTTGTGTAGTACTATTCTTCTTGGCTGATCTGGGGCTAGTGCCGTGGGTAATCCTATTCTCTCGTACTAGATTGGGGCCCCATTCTTGCCTACTATGATACTTTTGGGCGGATTAAGGTCTGAGTCTTGGCTAGTCCGATTCTTCTTGGCTGAATTTCGGCCTGTTTTGCGGTTAATCTGATTCTTCCAGCCTGAAATGGAGCCTGCGTTGGGGTTAAACTGATTCTCCTGGGCTGGATTTGGGGCCCTATCCTGGGTAGCTTTATTCTCCTGGGCTCAATTGAGGCCCGTGTCTTAGATAGTCTGATTATCCCGGACTGGATTGTGGCCCCAGTCTCGGCGAGTCAGATTCTCCCGGACTTGATTGTGGCCCCCTTACTTGGCTACTATTATTCTCCTGGTGTGGGGTAATCTGATTCTGACTGGTTAGATTGGAGCCCTTGTCTTTCGTACTCTAATTCTCCCGGCCTGGATTTGGGCCCGTGTCTTGGGTAGTCCGATTCGTTTTAGCTAAACTTGGGCCGGTGAGGTTGGTAATCTGAATCTCCCGGCCGGGATTGGGGCTTGTGTTTTGGCTACACTGAATCTCCTGGGCTGTATTTGGGCCCGTGTCTTAGGTATTTTGATTCTACAGGATTGGATTGGTGCCCCTGACTTGGGTAGTCTGATTCTCCTCGGCTTGATTGAGGCCCGTGTCTTATTTAGTCTGATTCACTCTGACAGTATTGGTGCCCCTGTTTGGGGTAGTCGGATTCTCCCGGACCTAATTGTGGCCCTCTTTCCTGTGTACTCTTATTCTCCTGGGATCGGTTTAGGCCTGTATCTTGGCTAGTCCGATTCTTCTTGGCTGAATTGGGGCCGGTGCCATGGGTAATCTGATTCTTACCGACTGGGCTGTGGCCCTTGTCTTGGTTACTCTGATTCTCCTCTGCTGGATTGGGGCCTGGAACTTGGGTAGTCCGATTCTTATTTGCTTAATATGTGCCGGTATCGTGGGTAATCTGATTTTCCCGGCCTGGATTAGGGCTTTGCTGTGGTTACACTGATTCTCCTGTGCTAGATTTGGGGCTGTATCTTAAGTAGTCTGATTCTCTCGGACTGGTTTGAGGCTCATGAATTGGGTAGACTGATTCTCCCGGACTGGATTGGCCCACCCTTTCTTGGCTACTCTAATTCTTCTGGACTGGATTTGGGCCTGTTTTTGTTTAGTGTTATTCTTCTTGGCTGAACTGGGGCCAGTGCCGTGGGTAATCCTATTCTCACGGACTGGATTAGGGCCCCATTTCTTGCCTACTCTGATTCTTCTGGGCTGGATTAAGGTCTTCGTCTTGGCTAGTCCGATTCTTTTTGGCTGAATTTTAGGCTGTTTTGTGGGTAATCAGATTCTTCCGGCCTGAAATTGAGTCTGTGTTGCGGCTAGACTGATTCTCTTAGGCTGGATTTGGCGCCTTTTCTTGGCTAGTCTAATTCTCCTTGGCTCGACTGAAGCCCGTGTCTTAGGTAGTCTGATTATCCCGGACTGGATTGTATCCCCTTTCTTGGGTAGTCTGATACTCCCGGACTAGAATGGGGCCCCTTTTTTTGACTACTCTGATTCTATTTGGCCTGGATTTGCCTGGATTTTGGCCCGTGTCTTGTGCACTCTGATTCTCCCGGGCTGGATTTAGGCCTCCTGTGTCATCGGTAGTCTGATTCTTTTTGGCTTAATTTGGTCCGGTGTCGTGGGTAATCTGATTTTCCCGGCCAGGATTGGGGCCTCTGTTTTGGCTGCACTGAATTCCCTGGGTTGAATTTGGGGCCGTGTTTTATGTAGAACGATTCTCCTGGGCTCGATTGAGCTCCGTGTCTTGGGTATGCTGATTCTCCAGGATTGGATTGGTGCCCCTGACTTGGTTAGTCTGATTCTCCCGGACTGGACTTGGGGAACCCTTTCTTGGCTACTCTGATTCTCCTGGGCTATTGGCGTATGTGCCTTGTGTTTTCCGATACTTTAACGGCTAAATGTGGGCTAGTGTTATGGGTAATCTGATTTTTCCGGCCTAGATTGGGGCCTGTGTTGTGGCTACACTCATTTTCCTGGGCTGGATTTAGGCCCGTCTCTTTAGTAGTCTGATTCTCCTCGGCTCAATTGAGGCCTGTGTCTTATTTAGTCTGATTCACTCTGACTGAATTGGGTCCCATGTTTGGGGTAGTTCAATCCTCCCGGACCTAATTGTGGACCCCATTCCTGTCTACTCTGATTGTCCTGGGCTCGATTTGGGCCTGTGTCTTGGCTAGTTCGATTTTTCTTGGCTGAATTGGGTCCGGTGCCATGGGTAATCTGATTCTTCAGGACTGGGTTGTGGCACTTATCTTAGGTACTCTGATTCCCCTGGGATGGATTGGGGCCTGGTACTTGGGTAGTCCAATTCTTATTGGCTAAATTAGTGCCGGTGTCGTGGGTAATCTGATTCTCCCGGCTTAGATTGGGGCCTTTGTTGTGGTTACACTGATTCTCCTGTGCTAGATTTGGGGCTGTGTCTTGGGTAGTCTGATTCTTCTGGGCTCGATTGAGGCGCATGTATAAGGTAGTCTGATTCTCTCGGACTGGATTGAGGCCCATGCCTCGGGTAGACTGATTCTCCTGGACTGGATTTGGGCACCCTTTCTTGGCTATTCTGATTCTCCTGGGCCGGATTTGGGATTTAGTTCTTTGGGTAGTCCGATTCTTCTTGGCTGAATTTGGACTGGTGTCGTGGGTAATCTGATTCTTCCGGCCTACACAGATTCTGCTGGGCTGAAATTTGGCACGTGTCTTGGATTTTCTGATTTTCCTGGGCTCAATTAATGCCGGTGTATTACGAAGTCTAATTATTTCGGACTGTATTGTGGCTCCAGTCTCGGGTAGTCTGATTCTCCCGGACTTGATTTTGGCCCCTTTCTTGGCAACTATTATTTCCCTAGTCTGAATTAGGGCCGATGCCGTGGGTAATCTGATTCTCACTGGTTGGATTGGGGCCCTTGTCTTTGGTACTCTTATTCTTCTGGCCTGGATTTGGGCCTGTGTTTTGTGTACTCTGATTCTCCCGGGCTGGATTTGGGCCTGTGTCTTGGGTAGTCCGATTTTTTTGGCTTAATTTGGTCCGGTGTCATGGGTAATCTGATTCTCTCAGCCGGGAATGGGGCCTGTGTTTTGGCTACACTGAATCTCTTGAGCAGGATTTGGGGCCATGTTTTATGTAGTCCAATTATCCTGTGCTCGATTGAGCTTCGTGTCTTAGGTATTCTGATTCTCTAGAATTGGATTGGTGCCCCTGACTTGGGTAGTCTGATTCTCTCGGACTGGATTGCGCCCCACTTTCTTGCCTTCTGTTGCTGTGAATTGGGGCCTCTGTCTTGGGTAGTTCAATTCCTCTTGGCTGAACTGTGGTCTATGCCGTGGCTATTCTGATTCTTCTGGCCTGGATTGGGGCATATGTTGCGGGTACACTGACTTACCTGGGCTGGATTGGGACCTTTCTCTAAGGTAGTTTTATTCCATCAGACCCGATTGGGGCCCTTGTTTGGCCTTTATGAACCTCCAAGGCAGGATTGGGGCCTGTGCCTTGAGTATTTCGATCCTTTTTTGTCTGAATTAGGGTATGTGCCGTAGGTAATCTAATTCTCACTGGTTGGATTTGGCACCGTGTCTTGGGTACTCTGATTCTCCATGTATGGATTGGGGCCGCTGTCTACGGTACTTTGATTCTCTTGAGCTGAATTGGGGCCCGTGTCTTGGGTAGTCTGATTTTTCTTGGCTAAATTTGTGCCGTTGTTGTGGGTAATCTGATTATCCTGGCCTCGATTTCGGCCTCTGTTGTGGCTACACTGATCCTCCTGGGCTTTATTTTGGGCCTTGTCTTGTGTATTCTGATTCTCCTGGCCTCGATTGCTGCGCATTTCTTAGGTAGTCTGATTATCCTGGCCTGGTTTGCGACCTCTGTTGTGGTTACCCTGAATCTCCTGGTCTGAATTATTGCCAGTGCCGTAGGTATTCTGATTCTCACTGATCAGAATGGGGCTCTTGTCCTTGCTACTATGATTCGCCTAGACTGGATATGAGCTCGTGTCTTGGGTACTCTGATTCTCCTGGACTGGATTTGGGCCTGTGTCTTGGGTAGTCAGATTCGTTTTGGCTTTATTGGGTTAGTGTCGTGAGTAATCTGATTCTCCCGGCCAGGATGGAAGCCTGTGTTTTGGCTACACTGAATCTCCTGGGCAGGATTTGGGCATGTGTCTTGGGTACTCTGTTTCACCTGCGCTGAATTTGTGTCGGTGTCGTGGATAATCTGATTCTCCCGGCTTAGATCCCGGCCTGTGTTCTGGCGACACTTATTCTCCTGGGCTATATTTTGGCCCGTGTCTGTGTAGTCTGATTCTTCTGGGCTCATGTCTTAGGTAGTCTGATTCTCCCGGACTGGATGGTGGCCCCTGACTCCAGTAGTCTGGTCTCCCGTACTTGAGTGGGGCCCCATTTCTTGGCTACTTTTATTTTCCTGATCTGAATTTGGGCCAGTGTCTTGGCTAGTCCGATTCTTCTTGGGTGAATTGGGGCCGGTGCCGTGGGTAATATTATTCTCCCCGACTGGATTGTGGCCCTTGTCTTGGGTACTCTGATTCTCCTGGGCTGGATTTTTGCCTGTTACTTAAGTAGTCCGATTCTTCTTGGTTGAAGTTGTGCCAGTGTCGTGGGTAATCTGATTTCCCGGCGAGGATTGGGGCGTTTGTTTTGGTTACACCGATTCTCCTGTGCTGGATTTGGGCCTGTGTCATAAATAGTCTGATTCTCTTGGGCTCGATTGAGGCGCGTGTCTTAGGTAGTGTGATTCTCGCGGACTGGATGGAGGCCCCTGTCTCGGGTAGACTGATTTTTCCGGACTGGATTGCGGCACGCTTTCTTGGCTACACTGATTTTCACGTGCTGGGTTTGGGCCCATGTCTTGGGTAGTCTGATTCTTCCGGGCTCGATTGATTCCCGTGGCTTAGGTAGTCTAATTCTCCAGGACTGGATTTGGGCCCTTGACTTGGGTCGTCTGATTCTCCCGGATATGATATAGGCCCCCTTTCTTGGCTACTCTTATTCTCCAGGTCTGAATTAGGGCCAGTGCCGTGGGTAATGAGATTCTCACTGGTTGGATTGGAGCCCTTGTCTGACTTGGGTAGTCTGATTGTCCCGGACTGGATTGGGGAACCATTTCATGGCTACTCGATTCTCCTGGGCTATTGGGGTCTGTTTCTTGTGTTGTC
Organism: Ceratothoa steindachneri; assembly: GCA_963969495.1. Lineage (NCBI taxonomy): Eukaryota > Metazoa > Arthropoda > Malacostraca > Isopoda > Cymothoidae > Ceratothoa > Ceratothoa steindachneri. The sequence continues at coordinate 106,232,849 of OZ018326.1, forward strand.
CGATTCTTCATTGCTTAATTTGTGCCAGTGCTATGGGTAATTTGATTATCCTGGCCTAGATTGAAGTCTGTGTTGTGGCTACACTATTTTTTCTGGGCTGGATTTGGGCATGTCTTGGGTAGTCTGATTCTCCTCGGCTCAATTGAGGCTCGTATCCTATTTAGTCTGATTCACTGGATTGGGGCCCCTGTTTTGGATACTCTAAATCTCTCGGAGTAGATTGGGGCCACCTTTCTGTTCTACTATGAATTTTCTGGACTGGGTTTGGGGCCGTGTCTTGGCTAGTCATATTCTCTTGGGCTCGTGTGAGGCCCGTGACTTAGGTAATCTAATTCGCCCGGACTGAATTGTGCATCCTTTCTTTGCTACTCTGATTTTATTGGGCTAGATTGGGGTCTGTGTCTTTCTTGTAGCGTCAGTTTCTTCTTCGCTGAATTTGAGCCGGTGTCGTGGGTAATCTGATTCTCCTGTCTGGGTGGAGGCTCTGATGGGCCTACACTGATTCTCCTGGGCTGGGTTTGGGCCCGTGTCTTGGGTGGTCGTATTCTCCTGGGCTCGTTGAGGCCCGTGTCTTAGGTAATTTTATTCTCCAGGACTGGATTGGGGCCCCCTTTCTTAGCTACTAGGATTCTCCTGGGTTGGATTGCGGCCTGTGTCTTGTGGCGTCCGATTCTTCTTGGCTGAATTTGGGCCGGTGTCGTGGGTAATCTGATTCTCCCGGCCCTGGATTATGGCCTCTGTCTTGGCTACACTGATTCTTCCAGACTGGATTGGGGTACCCTTTTTGACTACTCTGATTCTCCTTGTCTGGATTTGGGGCCTTGGGCATGGGTAGTCCGATTCTTCTTGGCTGAATGTGGGTCGGTGTCGTCGGTAATCTGATTATCCAGACCTGTATTCGGGCCTGTGTCGTAGCTACACTGATTCTCTGGGCTGGATTTGGGCCCATGTCTTGGTAGTCTAATTCTCTCGGGCTAGATTGAGTCCCGTTTTTTAGGTACGCTGATTATCCTGTACTGGATGGGGCCCCTGTCTTGGTTAGTCAGATTCTTCTGGATTGGATTGGGGCCCACCTTCTTGCCTACTCTGATTCTCCTGCGGTGGATTGGCCCCTCAGTCTTGGGTGGTCCGATTCTTGCTGCCCCTATTTGGGCCGGTGTCGTGGGTAATTTTATTATCCCAGCCTGGATTAAGCTCTGTGTTGTGGCTACATTGATTCTCCTGGGCTGGATTTGGGCCCGTGTCTTGGGTACTCGGATCCTATTGGGCTAGTTTTGGGTCTGTGTCTTGGGTATTCTGATTCTTCTTAGCTGAATTTGGGCCGGTGTAGTAGGTAATCTGATTCTTCCGGTCTGTAGTGGAGTCTCTATTGTGGGTACGCTGATTCTCCTGGGCTTGATTTGGTCCCGTGTCTTGGGTAGTCATATTTTACTAGGCTGGTTTGAGGCCTGTGTCATATGTAATCTGATTTTCCCGGACTGGAAACGGGCTCCCTTTCTTGGCTATTCTGATTTTCCTGGGCTGTCTTGGGTAGTATGATTCTTCTTGGTTAAATTTGGGCCGGTATCGTCGGTAATCTGATTCTCCCGGCCTGGATTGGGGACTCCGTTTTGGCTATACTGATTGTCCTGGGCTGTATTTGAGCCCGCGTTTTGGGTAGTAGTATTCTTTTGGGCTCGTTTGAGTCTCGTGTCTTAGGTAGTCTGATTCTCCTGAACTAGATTGAGGCCCCATTTTTTGGCCACTCTGATTCTCCTGGGATAGTTTGGGTCATGTGTCTTGGGTAGTCCAATACTTCATGGCTGAATTTGGGCCTGTGTTCGGGGTATTCTGATTCTCCCGGCCTGGATTTTGGTATGTGTTGTGGCTACACTGATTTCCTTGGCTGGATTTGGGCCCGTGTCGTGGGTAATCGTATTCTCTAAGGCTCGTTTGAGGCCCGTGTCTTAGGTAATCTGATTTTTTCCAAGACTGGAATGAGGCTCCCTTTCTTGTCTTCTCTTATCCTCCTGTGCTGGATTGAGGCCTGTGTCTTTTGGCGTCCGATTTTTCTTGGCTGAATTTGGGCCGGTGTTGTGGGTAATCTAATTCTTCCGGCCTAGGTGGAGCCTCTGTTGGGGCTACACTGATTATCCTGGACTGGATTTGAGTCCGTGTCTTGGGTAGTAGTATTCTCCTAGGCTCGTATGAGGCCGTGTCTTAGCTAATTTGATTCTCCCGGACTGGATTGGGACCCCCTTTCTTGGCTACTCTGATTCTCCTGGGCTAGATTGTGGCCTGTGTCTTATGGCGTTGATTCTTCTCAGCTGAATTTGGGCCGGTGTCCTGAGTAATCTGATTCTCTCGGCCTGAATTGGGCCCTCTGCTGTGGCTACACTGATTCTCCTGGGCTGGATTTGGGCCTATATCTTGGATAGTCGTATTCTCCTGGGCTCGTTTCAGGCCCGTGTCTTAGATAATCTGATTCTCCCGGACTGGACTAGCGCCCCCTTTCTTGGCTACTCTGATTCTCCTAGCCTGGATTGGGGCCTGAGTCTTGTGTAATACGATTCTTCTTCACTGAATTCCGGCCGGTGTCCTGGGTAATCTAATTCCCCCGGCCTGGATTGTGGCCTCCGTTGTAGCTACACTAATTCACCTGGGCTGGATTTGTGTGTGTCTTGTTTAGTCGTATTCTCCTTGGTTCGTTTGACCCCGTGTCTTAGGTAGTCTCATTCTCCCGGACTGGAATGCAGCCACCTTTCTTGGTTACTCTGATTCTCCTGGGATGGATTGGGGCATGTGTCTTGGGTAGTCTGATTCTTCATGGCTGAATTTGGGCCAATGTATTGGGTAATCTGGTTTCTCCCGGCCTGGATTAGGGCCTGTATTGTAGGTACCCTGATTCTCCTGGGCTGGATTTGGGGCCGTATCTGGGGAAGGCTGATCATCTCCGGCTGGAGCTACCTCTCCCATTCTGTTGTTGTCTGTCGGCAGATGGTCAACCCTCGCATCGTGGACCAAATCCCCCGACCGGATAATGAATTGTACATAAAGATAAGAATAACAATCGTTTGCAAGCCAGAAGACAAAAGACGCCGCTCCTTGTTTAGCAAATGGAGGTGGCAGGGTCGTAGTGTGTGTTTTTTACACCAGCTATAGTGGAACCCTGCGTGCCCTCCGGGAGGGAGTTCCCCGTTCCTCCTCATTGGTATGTGGATATGGGTGCCCCCATAGTGGACATTAGTACGCCACCGAAAGTGATTCGAATCATGGAAGAAAGTTTTCTGTGGTGCTGTGATGGTGGGAAGGGGAATGATAGCGGTGATGTGTTTCGCTATGTGCATTTGGAACTACTTAATCCCGCGTATGTTGAGTATCAGCATATCCGCCCAGTAGACAGCGGTCACCTAGCGACCCCGACCATAGTTTTGTGTGGGCGCTCTCCAGGATCGACCCCACGCCTTGACGTCAGAAGTCCATGTCCATGTCCACCACTCTAGCGGAGCTGAAGTTGGAAGATGTGGTCCACGCTGGTCCCTCCCGCAACCAGCGTGTGTGGTTGATGGTATCCCTGACTGCATTATTCGCAGTCCAGTTTGGTTCCTCAGTTCCGAACCAAGAGAGTATAGCAATCATGAGTTGGGTTGGGTGCATATACGAGGTTAGTGGGGGTGAGGGGTGAATTTTAGAAGAGCCACGACCCCCAAAGCGTTGAGGTTACCAAACACACCAGTCATAATGGGCAAGAGGTACCTTTTTTAGTGGTATCTATCTACTTACATATTTCTCGAAGACACCATGTCTTCTTTAAGGGCGAGGACCCCCTTTGCTCACACGCAGCGAGACCTTCGAGAATCACCACCGGCACTGGCACTGACAGCAGGAGGTCCTCCTTCCGGCCTTTGGGGTGCCCCTCGCACCCCAGGGGAATTCTCCATTAAAGATATTTTTACGCTTTGTTGCTCTTCTTCCTCTTCTTCTTCTCCTTCTCCTTCTTCTACTCTTCTTATTCTCCGTCTTCTTCTTCTTCTACTTCCTGCTCTTTTCTTCTTCTTCCTTTTCTTCTTCTTCTTTTCTTTTTCTCCTTCTTTTCTTCTTCTTGTTGTTCTTCTTCTTCTTAGCAATACTTGGTCGAGAAAGTTCCGGGTACGTCACATTTCAGGCATCTTTGCTAGTACTTTCTTAGTGCTTTTCTCTTAATTTAATGTTCTCTCTCTCTCTCTCTCTCTCTCTCTCTATATATATATATATATATATATATATATATATATATATATATATATATATCTCCCATTTGCATATTTATTACTATAATTATTAATTGTCGAGTCGGTATTATCGTTCAAAAGTCAAATGACAACCAACCCTGAGATACCATGAGGGAAAGCAAATCCCTAAGGGAAGGGCTATCAGAAAAGAATAGGAGTAAAGAAATGTTAATGGACTAGTTTAAAAAATAAATAATAAAAGAAACTAAGCCAAATAATAGAAAAGTAAAGGTCGAAAATATCTAACTTTGAACTAAGAGGATTAATCTCTTAATTAAAAGTTTTCTAGTAATTCACGTTCAACTAAATGGCTGAAAAGATCATTACACAGTTTGGTCGAAGTAGGTAAGAAGCACCTAGAGTAGTGGTTAGTAGTGAATTCAATGAGTGAAGAGGTCTGATTTTCACCAGCAATGCCTATCTTGTAGCAAAAACAAGGTGGAAAAGCCTTGTAGAAAAGAATAAAGCGGGTGGTTTCTGTTATAACATATTTTAGGCACGATCCACGATGAACTAAATTGGCAACGGTTGTTTAATGGTCTTCAACGACTACTTCTCTTCAGTGTTTACGGAAGAGTATGGTCCCATCCCCCAGCCAATGGATTCCTACTCGGGGAAAAAGTTGTAGGATATGAACTTCACCGAAGGAGAAATAGAAAAGAAGATCACTGACCTAATGACGAATAAGTCACCTGGCCCGGATGGGTTTCTACCTAAAGTGTTGAAAGAAGTGCGCGATGAAGTGTCTCGACACCTGAGCGCAATCTTCAACATGTCAATCCGGACCGAATGCGTTCCTAGAGACTGGCGTGAAGCGGAGGTGACTCCTATCTTCAAGAAAGGAGACCGTAGCCAACCGTCGAACTACCGACCTATCAGTCTGACTTCGATAGTCGGTAAACTCATGGAAAGCATCATGGTGGAAAAAATGACGTCGCATTTAGAGTCAAAACTGCTACTGAGGAGTTCTCAGCACGGCTTCTGAAGTCAACGGTCATGCCTGACGAACCTTGTGGAATTGTTCTACTTCGTCTTAAGTGAGCACGATCGGGACAAGGCAGTGGATGCAGTCTACTTAGACTTTCAGAAAGCCTTTGATAAGGTACCACACCGCTGCCTTCTCCGGAAAGTGCGAGCACTGGGCATAGACGGAAAAGTAACCGGCTGGATAGAGAACTGGCTAAGTGGCAGACGGCAACGGGCGGTGATGAATGGACAGGCTTCTGAGTGGGTGCCCGTTACTAGCGGGGTGCCTCAAGGTTCTGTCCTGCAACCACTACTATTCATCATCTACGTCACCAACATGGACAGTGACATGGTTGCCAAGATTTCCAAATTTGCCGACGATACCAAGCTTGGTATGAACGTTACAAAGCATGGAAATACTGCCCACCTGCAGGAAGATCTTGAGAAGATTGGGGAGTGGTCGGACACGTGGCAAATGCCTTTTAACGTGAACAAATGCAAAGTGATGCATATCGGCCACCGAAACCTCCAATCTCAGTATATCCTTAAGGGCACTGCTATTGAATCCACCGACACTGAGAAGGACTTGGGTGTAACAATCACTAGTGACTTCAAGTTCTCGAAACAGTGCATTGAGGCGGAGAAAAAGGCCCAAAGGATTCTAGGCTACTTAAAGCACCAGTTTGGATATCGGAACAATGAGATTGTACTGTGTTTGTACAACCCACTTGTCCGACCGCACCTGGAGTATGCCGTACAATTTGGGAGTCCTTCATTTCGAAAGGACATCGCGAAATTGGAACGCGTGCAAGCCAGGGCAACCAAATTGATTCCCTCTATCAGACATAAAAGTTATAAAGATAGATTAAGGGAATTAGATCTGTTCTCGTTGGAAACCCGTAGACTGCGTGGTCAGCACATCAAAGTTTTCAAAATACTTCGAGGGTTCGACAATGTTGACTAAAGGGATATTTTCACACTTGCTGGGAGCAGAACAAGAAATCACGGCTTTAAACCTGAACTGAAGCGTTACAACCGCGATCTGTGTGAAAAAATTTTCACGTACAGTATCTGCGGTAGTTGGAACGCACTTCCAGTGGAAGTTGTTAACAGTGAATCTGTTGACCAGTTTAAGTCAAGACTAAACAGGGTCTTGAAAAATGGCCGTTTAAGGACGTAAAGCATTTGAGCAGAGATGTGCCCGCTCGACTGCTAGTCCAAAGGTACCCTCATTGAATACACCGTAAGGTCTTCTAGGGTACTTTCTTTCCTTGTTACTCCTTGTTACTTCCTACTTGTAATAGGTGCGTTCTTCAAGTATTTGGGGGCAATGGTAATTCGAAGGTTATTGTTAATAAACCTGCATACACCTCGTTGGTTTTATCTTTCGATCTCTTCCTGACTACTTTCAATGTGTTACATGCACAACGCAGATTCCAAAGCTATATGGAAATATGAGCAAACGTCAGAGGCACAAATGCTTATGTAAAAAAATCGAAAGTGTCATAGATTGATATCAAAATCGGGGGAAATTCTAAAAGAATGAGTTCCATTTTTGCCTTAACAGTGCTCGGAGGTCTTTTCATACGTTGGGGGCTTCTGTTTGCCCACACATTTTTTGAGCATCACCCACAGGTTTTCCATTGGATTGATTAAGAGGAATTTTGATTTCTAAGACACAATAGTTCAATGCGATGGTGTTTGAATCAATTTGTTATCACCTGTGCCTCATGACATGGTTGCTCAATTAGGATGAAAATCGCACACGTCATCTTGAAACTGCTCTTAGATCGCTAGTAGGAGGCTGCTCTCGGAGGAGATTCACATTCAATCTCTGCTCATAGGATTGTGTTGGGGAAAAAATATAAAGAGGTAAATTGCCTTGGATGAAAACTAGCTCTATCCGTGGAGGGTCTCAGGATGTTTCACTGTTGACAACATGCAGGACTCATGGTAGCATTCCTTTTATCTTTTCCGGACTGTCCATCTCCGAGTCCTAAACAGTTTTTATTGGTGAGTAAAATCTTTTTTGCTGCCCTCGTTGTCACGGGAATGGTATCCATAAGTTTGCTTTTTACTGCCCGTGCAAATGCACTTACACCTACTTGTTTCCACTCTTGGACGAGTTTGACAATAATGGTCATATCATTCCGAAGCTGACTATGCATGAAGAAACGGTCCTGACAATTATCGGACATCTTTGGACGTCCTAAAACCTTCTTCGGAACAATTTTCCCTGTCACTTAGAGCGTCTTAACGATTCGGTGGAGCCTTCTCGCACTAGAATTAGTCCTAGCTGCAATTTTTGTATACGCTGGGCCTCTGCACTATTTTCTTTTGTTTTTGAATGATCATTGTTAACATAAGAAGAAAGCGCTATCAAACTTTCCGTTTCATTTTCACTGCGGCCTTTCGAAGGTTTTGGTAAGAAACCATCTAATAAAATAGTGTCAGTTTAAGTTTATACAAGAATATAGTAGTCTGAATTGTGCTTCGAAGCTAATTTCAATATTTTATACGTAAAAAAATGATTGGACTCCAAGAGTCCTATTAGAGAGGTTTATGCAACGATATATTCACCACATGAAGCGCGCAAAAGCGCTTAAGACATATGTATTTTTATGGTCTCTCTATCAAAGCTTTTGGCTAGATCAGTACAAGGTGGTGGTGGTACCCGTCGTTCTAACGCGTACCACCATTTCTCAACATTTTTTGCCCTGTCAGAAAATGATGTCCCAGCTTTCTATGATTGCCTGACTCGAAAGGTACATTCTAAATAATATGCTTTTAATACTGTAAATCTTTTATTGACTGTATTAGCATATATACATTTACTTGGACTATTTTATTAGTACAATTTCACAAATTTAATATCATAAAGAAATGTTTTCGGATTTTAAATGCCATTTATTCCAATAACCTGTGGCGTTGTGTGATAAGATTATAAATGGTTATTGCATTGATGGTTTCCCATGGTTCAAATCACTTACAACTGCCTTTGAATGGCTAAATGAGGCTTCTGCCACTAGATGGTGCCACCCAGTGCCAAATCCCATGGCAGATTTGAAATCTTCACGGTGAATAACCATATGTCCCATGTCATATGGGTCATTTCATGGCTCTAAATGGATACAATTGACTTTACTCCTTTTGAAAAAAAAGCGACGCCTAGATCTGGCGCTTCGCCGCAGGTAAAAATTATAGTTAATTGAGAAACCAAATTGTTTTTTCCTTCGCCAATTGTGGAAACAGCAGAGAAGTATCTGAAGGGGCATAACGCAAGTAGTGCTCAACCTACAATCGACGTCGTTGCTTCGTTTTTATTTGCAATGAAGATGAAAAGACCAACTTACAATGACATAAAGATGAAAATGGAAGCACCGAATGAACTGTCCGCCACTTTGAGCTAAGAATCGCACATCAACGGCCAAAATTCCGTGATTGATTTCTTATTGAACATATCTCTTGCTCTGAATCAGTAGTATTCAGCTCCAAAAATTAATCTTAACAATCATCAGGAACCTTTTTAACTAACAATTTGAATGTCATTTTTCACGACATCATTAATGAGTTCAGGAAAATATCGACTGTATTCATTTTCCAGTGTGTCAAATTGTAAAAAAATTCATTTTTATACACCAACAAAAATGGATGAAAGTTGCTCAAACATTACAGCATTTTTCATATTGAATTTTCTCTTCCGAATTTTCCTGCTTGCTCATAAAAGCATTCAAGAAATTAATTGATTTTATGATGTTTGTATTTTTTCCTTGCTTTTTAAAATTCCTCATAAACCAACCTGACAAAAAAAATGACATTTTATTTCTAACTTTAAAAAATTATTTGATCTCATCTCTCAATTACAGTTCCTCTTGAAATCCACCGACAATTTGTGGAAAAGAAGGAAATGATGAGCCACATCGATGTCAATAAATTAATGCTTGAAATGTAGTAAGTTGAGAGCTTCTCCTTTGATCAAATTCACAGTATCGATTGTTTGATCCAAACTCTTTTTAATCAACCAGGAAGTGTTTTTGAGCCACTGTCTGACGATAGATCCTGCAATGACTGGTTTTCACCTTTGGAACATTTACGACGTCTTCCAGAAACTTGAAATCCAGATAGTTTCCGCAGCACAGCTGGTATCCCACTTATACAGTAACAACATGCATTATCCGCCAACTATTCGAGGCTATGAGAGTTGTTTCAAGAAGAGAAATAAAGAGAAATTCTTCTTTAAATGAACCTGAATGAGAATACTTTGCAAAAACCAGCAACTGAAAACACCGTGCCACATAAGTTGAGCCATCAATTTGAAGTGAAAATAAGCCAAATGCCACAAAATTAATACCTTGCACAAATTCATCCTTGGTTTAATTGCCATGTATCTGAGTCCCCTCTGAATAGTACTATTTTTGAGTGAAACTGCTGCATTTTTTTTCAAGAACCACTCCATTCACCAACACAAATTTCACAACTTTAAGAGGGTGCTATTTATTCAAAGATTCCCCAATTGTGTTTTTTTCTGCCTTGCTCTCTATCCGGTGTCACCGCATACGAAGCTTCAATAAGTAGGCTTTGTTTTTTTCTTGGCATGCGCCTGTTGATTTCAGCGTCATCTTTTTCACACCTTCACCCTGGTTCAAAAAACATTTTCTCCCTTTCCTTGTGTTGCGAATGAGCATTCCAGGATGTTGCTTTAAACTACGTTGGTTTCATAGAATCATTTAACAAAACATTGCTACAAATAATACATTGAGGCCTTTCTTCTCCATTGATGATGATGGATAAGTTGTTGTTGTTGGCGGTGGTGGTGGTGTTAATAGATCCCCAGGAGCATATTAAATATATGAACCATGGTACCTTCTTTTTTTAGAATTCATGATTGGCTCCAAAATATGTAAAACCACCCACCACCAGAGGGTATAAACAAACAAAACACTGAAAATGTTAGAGAAACCCCAGCGTCCCCTCGCTAGCGGGGCTATGTGAAGAATACAAGTCTGGCAGGAGAGATGGTGGGAGGGGGCTGCAGCTGTGTGAGTATTTCAGCCAATTGACTCTACCAATCTGTGGCTTAATTCCCCCCAATGGTGATTTTTTTCTTTGTTGAGAACCTCTGGGTTAGTGCATAACGATCAGCGGCACTGCACCAGTAAATATGTGCTTCGTGAAGTAGGGAAGATGAAGGGAAGCGAAAATGTGTGAAAAGCAGTAGGTTGCCAAGAAATTAAGGTCATTCTTTTTAAAGGAACCCCCAAATCATATATTCATAAAAGTAGTTTCGCTCATTATTGCAATTCTCTCCAATCTCTTAAGGAGACAGTGGATTCCTGCTGTCTTGAAAGATTCATTCGGTTTGGATGAAAAGTAGGATTTGATATCCTTTTCCACTTCCTTGACATCGAAGTAGTCTTTGCCTTTTAGTTGAAGTTGTAATGGCTTAAATAAATGGTATTCAGATAGTGAAGGTCCGGTGATTTTGGAGGATGAGAAAGAAATAACGACTATTTCTTTACCCTTGGGTCTAGCGTGTCACATCACGTGCGGGTGTGTAGTGTAATGGAAGAGGAGGAGGACGAGGACAGCGCTTTCGGCCGACCAGTGAAGGACGTTTTTTTTCAATATCTTCATTTACACGTTGCAATTGTTCAACAGATAGATATGTACGTGTGCACTAACTGTGTGCTTATTATTGAGGCGATCATAAAAAATGAATAGCGCTCCTTTGACATCCCACCCAAGACCCGTTCTAGGAGTAAGAGTGGGGTTTTGTTCGAGGTCAAACCATTGTTATTTGCGCTTAATATTGCAGAAAAGAAACCCCTCCCCCCCCTCCTCCTAACATTTCGGGTCATAAATGGCTCATGGGCATTTCGACCAATAAAGATGAGACAATATTCACACGTTGGAAATGTTGTCCTTCAGAGTTCATGTGGCAGCCAAACACCATTGTCGTAGCCATTACTAAATCTTAAAAGGCACTAATACAGTTAGTTATCTTTCAAGCGCTTATAGCAAATTTGGAAGAATTTAAAAACTTTAAGAAGCATATTTTAGCGTTTTCTATTTTTTTACAACAAATATATGGATATTAAAGCCTGAAATGCCAAATAGACTGATTGAGAGCCGTAGGGGAGGGGGCAAATGTCGTGCGCAATATCCGCAACTAAGCTTGGTCCCCTGTGGGCGTTAAAGACGGGACTAGATTCAATCTTCTCCAGATGCCAACTGCAGCTTGGTTGCTTATCTACACCTGGCGCCCCCTTACGACGGAGAAAGGTAACAGAGATGCAACAAACGAAAAGATAGATAAAATGGAACAGGAAATAAATTAAAAGGTAAACGATAATAAAAAGAGAACCTACTTCTGAATCATCGATAGTTGATTGCATTTGTGACCTCAATCTCATCTTCACCCAAGATCGATCCCCCGCGAGGTCATTTACCTGATGTGATCAATTGCTTGACCAACAGTGGACTCCAGGGGAAAGGGTGGGGGTCTGAAGAATGTGACAAGGAGTGTGTAGGACAGTAGTAGCAAGAAAAAACTCCATCACTTGTGGGTTTTGTTCAAATATCCTGCAACCCCACCCCCCTTTCACTAGACCACGTAGCGAGACACAATTGTATAGGTGGTGCCTTCGTTGGATTATTTCGTCGTGCGCTCTTCAGATCAGCTGAAGAAGGTTGAACCCAGTTAACTTGACAAATCTGGTGCGTAGCAGAACCACGAAACTCCAGAATGAAGCAGCCCCTCCCCCCCCCAAGACACAACCCCACCAAGGCTAGCCCCGAGATCTGGTGGATTTTAGGTCCACGACGATTCGGGGAGGGGGGGTGAGGTAGACACGAAATTAACCTCTTGAAGCTTTTTTTCCTGATGATGAAGATGATTAGACAAACAAATGATGGATATGATAAGACATGCTAATGATGCAGATGATTAGTCAGGCTGATGATATAGATGATTAGACAGGCTGATGATGAAGATGATTAGACAGGCTGATATTGAATATGATTGGACAAACTAATGATGAAGATGATAAGACATGCTAATGATGAAGATAATTAGACATGCTAATGATGAAGATGATTAGACAGGCTGATGATGAAGATGATTAGACAGGCTGATGATGAAGATGATTGAGTATATAGTTAGCAAGATGGTAATGTACATTACGAAGAACAAAGGGAGATGAAAATATGTAAGGAGAAGTTCTCTTTCCCAGTGAGAGTTCTCATTCACGCACTTCACCCCACTCGTTTCTCTTTTTGGCAGCACTGTAGTGCCCCCTTCCCCCGCCCTCCCACCCCCTCTACTTCTTACTTCTATAATCTAACAAATATAAACAAAGGCCAGGCGCCAACATGCATTTAACGAGGGGCATCTCCGCCGATCGTTCTAACTCTCCCCCGTCCTCTGATGGCGGTGCCCTCGCACTTGCCTCTCCTCTGGCAGCTACCCACAGACGTCGCAACCACGCCCAGAGCGCTTCATGCTTACGCCTCTTTCAGACTTTCAAGTTCAAAATGAACAGCCAGGAAAGCAACGCCAGGTCCCTCCCTCCCTTCCCCCTCTCTAAATGTAGGGTACATATTTATTTTATTATCTCATTAAGCGATGCCCTTTCATTTGTTCTGTTCTCATGCAGTGATCCGTGGTTCGGATCCCAAATTTGCTGCCTGTCGCCACTAAGAGAGATCTCAAAGTAGAGGACGGATCTCTATTAAAACCGACCGTACCAAAAGTAATTTTCATTTTCCCCTAGGGAATAAACCGCCCCTGTTTGGGCCTTTACTCGTGTTTCTTTCTGATCTTGCGGGACGTTATGCTTTTTTGTGGCCTTTCTTTCCTCGTATCGAGAACCAGATCCGTCGACCGGATAATAAAATGAACATAAATATCAGATTGACAATCAGTGGTGAGCCTTAAAGCACCAAGGCATGTCCTCGTTGTGGAAGGGAAAGGTGGTGGGCGATCCGGGCTGTATTGTTTTTGACAACAAGCCTCTTTTCACCAATTTCTTGGCCGGCGGCTGATTTCGCATGCTGGTCGCCGACCGACATTCGTCCATTCATCTCTGGTTGGGGCCTAGAGGGAGGGAGTGTGATACCCCCTACATTTTTTCCCAATATATCCTTTTACGACCCAGGGAGGAGATTTAAGGCAACAATGGAGGCTTGCGTGCCCTCCAGGCCCCATCATCAACAGTTTGCCTTCCAGCCCAAAATACCTGCAGGAGGATCTGAGCCTAGATATGTTTCACACAGTTTCACTCTCTCTGTCTTCGCCACTTCCTTTACAGATAAGGGAGGCTCTCCCCCTGGTGTTCGTGGATTAATTCGAGGGGGGGTATGGAGGTCCCGGCGATTCGGATAGTCATGGTCTTCTTCCTCAGGCGACCTCAGGGGACTCGTGGTCCTGGGGTAAAAACCTAACAACCAACTACTCCCCCCCAGGTTGTAAGTGGTGACAAGACTCCCCCTTAACTATTTCGGAATGGTTTCCGGATTGATTCTACCACGTTTATGTGGCGTTGAGGTGTGGGATTACATCTCTTCCCTCCCTCCCTTCACCGCGATCTCAAATTGCCGATAGCCCCGGGTGAGAACGGGAATTTTCTGCTACACGCTCCAGATGAATATGTGTGTGTGTGTGTGTGTGAGTGTGTTGCAGAATGTGCATATGTACGCAAGCGTGTGTTTTGAGGTTTTAGTAGGCGGGGCTTGTGACCTCGGCTTGTGATTTGGGTTTTACTCGTATTAACGTCTTTTCTGGTGAGGTGGTTGTGGGCTACTACTTGGCAGCTCGCTTGTTTTGTCACTCAAACCGCTAATGGAGGAGGGACTCACTCAGGATGGCGAAGGCAGATATAAATGAGCCTTAGGAATAACTCGAGTCCCACTTTAAAGGGATACACTACCGAACAAGATAATATAACGATTTCCTTTATTAAAATATTATCAAAATATGATCAGTAGGTAAAGGAAATTTACAAGGTACATAAAAGGTATGAATTTAATATATTTTATGAAGATTTCATATGATACAATCGTATATTCAAGAATTTAAACTAACAAATAAAACAGTGAAGCGTGCAAAATAAGAGACCTAATTTTTTCAGGAACATTCTAGTAGTTTATTGAAATCATATAGCACCATTTCGGTCAGTAGATAAGAACTGTACAAACGTCATTGTTGTCGTACTCTCCCTGCAGAGATGCCACCACACGTGAAAGTGACTCGAGTTCTGCCAGAGAAATGTTCGCATGAAGACTTCGGGGACACTTTCTGTGACTTCAAGGGGGGTAGGAAAGTCCAAGAGTGTAATTTCGTGTCTTCTAAAGTTATACAATGAAAACAAAGCCTATAAATCTCCTGCAAGGGTCGGTCAACCCCTCTTAACCACCGTCCCAGAGACAGCAGCAGGAATTTCTCGAAATATTAAATGTTTGCTTTCCAGCAATCAAACCAATCATCAGTAAGAAGAACCAAAAGGCAAGACTCGAATATCCTGAAGCTCATGTTGTTTTGAGGGATGAAAATTGGGAGAGAATTTATTTCAGCGACGAAACTAAATTTAATTTAGTTGGATCGGATGGCACCCGCTTTGTTAGACACACTGCAGGTGACTGACTCAACCTGAAACGTATTAAAATGTCTGCCAAGTATGGAGAAGACAGCGTTATGGTATGGGGAAATTTTTTCTTCTGAAGGAGTTGGTCCCCGAGTGTGATTAATTGGAATGGTAAATCCGAATGTGAACCTAAACCTCGTATATAAGCATAATATACTTTCACTCCGAGCATTTCTGGCCCAGCCAACAGTATATATGCAGGACAACACGTCATGCCATGCTGCAAAGCGAATAAAAAATTATTTCGAAACAAGACGATATCGAAGTAATTGAAGTGGCCTGCTCAGCCCCCGGACCTGAACCCAAATGAGAACCTCTGGAAGATCACTGTAGACAAAGGTCGAGGCCAGCAGCCTTCAACTGTGATGGATTTATGGACGAAAATTGAACAAGAATTAATTAATAAAAAACAAAGACTTTAACATCTCATATTAAATGTTTTAAGTTTTATCGTTGTCAAATCTTGCTTTGTTTCTAGTGTTTTTGCTTGCTAAGCAATTCTGTGAATGATCGTTCTTTTATTTTGCACATGTCATTGTTTTATTTTGTTAGTTTATTTAGTAAAATCTCTCGAATATACGATTGTATCATATGAAATTTCCTTTACCTACTTCATCATCTTTTGGAAAATATTTTAATAAAGGAAAGTCGTTCTCTTATTTTGCACGCTAGTGTACAATAGGGATACAAAAATAGAGTAAGCGAAAACAATTCCGAACAAGACTCGTTTAAACCCATAATTAGTAATAAATTTCTAAAACTGCGCACATCTATTAACAGCATACTTTCACTAGTTATTAAAATAAGCTAATTCAAATTAGTTTTCTGCCGTGTTCTTAAATCAAGAAACAATATTTCCTAATGTTGCTCCTAGTAACTACAATGCAAGAGAAAACACAATAGTTGGATTATGGTTAGATGGAACTGTTTATGTTGATGGCCTAACGATGTTAGGCCATATTGTCGGTGAGGTTCCGATTGGGATCGACTTTAGTTGGACGCGCTCCCTAATGTCATATGCCTCAAAAACAAGGGTAGATAGGTGGCAACACTCGCGACAGAAAACAAAAAAACTACGTGAAAATATAGCAAGCGTTTGGCAATTTCAGAATCGCCTCTCCGCAGTCAGTCAACTACGAATCCCAAGACTTCGACGAACCTTTATCTAGCATGGCCGTTGCTCCGTTTCTCCGAAAGAACGTTTCCTGGGCGTTTGCGGTCTACCAACCAAAGAAAGCGATTTGCGATGGTTGGTCCTTCTTGCCACCCACTCCATCCGAGCATACTAATTCCAAGAAATTTGGGGGTGGCTAACTTTTATGCGTTCTCGGAAACAAGTTGCTATGTTTGGATGCTCTCATGCACAATCTCCCACCGCCCCATATGCGTTAAAAACGCATCGGGTGCTTAAATTTCCCGGAATTCTAATAGACCGAAAGCTCAAAGTGCCTTGGCTGCTGTTATGGTACGAGCGGCGTGGCGAGGGAGTTGCGATTCTTTGGCTTTCAAACTTTGCCATCGGAACACGAGGTGAATCAGAATAAGTTTCTTGGATGTCTTTCAAGATTTCAGATCTCCGAGCGAAATTCGACAATGAAATAACTCACTTTTCTCTCCTCCCATTTCCGGGTGTATATTATTAGCGAAATTCTACCTTATATGTGCTATTTTTTGTATAATAAACACGACGAAATGGTAACCATATTCAAGCAAACGCAAAGTTATTTGCGGTAGAATGGAGTCACAGATGGTGCAGAAGTATAAATGATGCCAAAGGAATGTATAATTAATTCTTTGAACTTAATTCGTTTACTAATTTCGATAAGAGCAATTCATTTCAAACACTTATATTTAAAAAATATGTATTTCCCTTTAAATGATATTTTGTGGCAGTGAGAGTACTTGAGTAAGAAAAAGTATGGAAGACTGTGAAGCAGAAAGCATCTTTTGTTGTAGCGTGAATTTTTAAAAGAGCTTTGTGAAAACCAGATTTCGCACCATATGACCAAATTAATCATAGTAATGACAAAACCTACGAAAAGCCACCCATAAACGGCAATAAGTCGTGCAAAAAAACGATAAGTGAAAGCGCCGTCGCGACTTCAGCGGTCTTCTCGAGCTTATTGGCGCTCTAAGTCATTCACGGCCATGATGGCCTTGACTGAGTTTGTGCGTTCGTTCGCACGGCGGTTTTGAGCTCGTCTGTAGGGCGTTGTCTGATGTTCGTCTGCCCGCTGTCTGACTATGGCATTCGTTTCTATTTATTTTCCATGCTTAAATATACTATTTTTGGCTGCATTATTGTAGTAATGAACGAATGGTATGTAGGAAATGCTTCTTCACAATCCCCTAGGGATTATATATTGTGCAAAATAAGAGAATCTTCAATAAAATGGGCGGAAATGTAGGTTACCGACACACGCCTTATATGGCTTTCTTTTTTCGCTTATATTCAAGATTGCCAGTCATGGTCGGGCGAGGGTGCTTCTGCAAAGGAACAGCTTAATAATACTCGGTTTTCTGCCGTGAAAATGATTTCAGCGACCATATGGCTCAATCAGAACCATCGAAAGTTCTTAAGAAACGAAGAGAGTGAATCAGCTGTCAGAAATTTCCTGCGAACCCAGAAACAAAGCATAGCAGCCCACAGTAAATAATAACAAAATACTACTACTACAGTAATACTGAGAGTAAATAACTTAAAATGATTCTAAAAACACTTTAAAATAACACATGCAACAGTTCATGGATTTAATGCCGTGATGTAAACATCTTGCGGGTTATATCTGATTTAGAATCACGTATGTGCTCTGGCCGTCTCTCAAAAACACGGAGATCACACATATACAAACACTTTCCTGAGCATAAGTATAATGCACATAAGCATAGAATCGACTTCAGTAATGGTGTGTGGCAAATGTTGGTTTCCTATCAACAAATATTCCCGTTTTCTTTTCCTTTCAGGCGCTTTGTTTGCGCGCGCCTCCACAAAGTTTGTAGCTTTTTGTTTTCGCTTGTTCATGACGTCACTTCCGGCGCGCGTCTGTAGCTTCCCTGTATTGCCATTACTCCCGAGTGGCTCTCTTTTGTTTCGCTAGGATGGCAAAATGCGGTAATTAGGTCTCTGTTGCTGCAGGTCTCTCGGTTAGTGGGATTCGGTGCTTTTCCACCCAGGTCTGCGACTAACTAGGTCAACCGCCCAAATACTGTGGGTGCAGTTCCTTCTCACATGGACAGGAAACGTAATTTAGCACCCCCTCCCTCCCTCTCGTTGCCATAATCATGAAACAGTACAGCGGGTCGAATGGAGGGATTTCTGGTTGGTTGTGTTTGGTGGAATCTTTTATAATTACGAGGTGGAACAACCTAAGGTAATTCATAGCCACTTATAAATAATATTGATTAATTAATTATCAACAGTCTTACGATACAATCTTTTATTTCACCTACGTCATTAATACTTTTTTTCTTAATTTTCTTTCCTTAATTAATGCTTTTTTTCCCATTTATCTTCGCTAGGATTTGGCGGCAGTTATGTGATCTCTGGTTTTGATGGAGTTTTGGCCAAGGAAGAGTTGATTGTATTCGAGGCCGGATCCGGATATGGGGAACCTTTTCTCTTTCTTTAACAGAGGGGATTTTCTGACATGATCAAGGCGGGGATGAGCTGGACGAGTGATTTCTTCTTACTCTTTGTACTCGTGTTTTGTTTTTTTAAATAATGCAGATGCACAGTTACTTTCCGATCACTGGCTATTCGGATTCAGAAATACAAAACCAAATTATATGGTTGGATAACCATTTCGATGTTAAAGCTTATAAATTATGTTTAAAAGATTAATTTTATGAAGGAGGGGGGAATCAATGACTTCCCTTTTTTTGTTTCTGAAAACACATTGTATTGCCATTCCTTTGCCACCAAGACCTGCAACTACTAGAGAAGGCAGAGAGGGGGCGCACTAAACTCACGACGCCTCCCCCACCTCCAGCAAATGGATAAGTTGTAAAAACATGGATATATTTTTTCTCTTAATTTTGAAGCGCAATAACAACGAGGCGGCAGTTTGGAGGGAGAAAGATCCGTAAAAAAGTGGTGGGGTTAGACGAAGGGAAGATAAGCGCAGATCCTCCGGTAAGCATTAGGGTCGGCGCGCCAACTGCAGATGATGGGGCATGGATGGCACGAGAGCTTCCAGATGTCACCTGGCATTCCCTTGCGGCAACGTAAAAGAATAGATGAAGAAAAGAAAGATAACAAGCGGTAGAAGGAGAGAAAGGTTGGAAGACTGTATGCAAACATGTTACCTCCCCTCCCCTCCAATCCTCAACCAGGGGTGAATGGACGAAAGCTGGTCGCCGACTAGCCTGCGTTATTAGCCGCTGGTAAAGAAAATAGTCGAGAAAAAGGATTGAAAATAGAATGGCGAAGAAAAAATGCTAAGTAAAATGGAAATATCTATAAGGAATAAATCCCAGGTAAACTCAAACTAGTTTGAGATTGCCGGCGGGACTGGGGCCAGAAGGGCATGTCGCTCATGATGGTACCATGAGTAATAATTTACCCCCTCCCACACACACCTTGTGGGGATAACATGGATATAAGTATGGAGGGAAGTGTGTTGCACGCTGGGGAAGTCCTGAAAATGGTCGGGCGTCGGACGAATCACCTTGAGAAAACTGCAGAAGCAAAACCGTCAGAGCCGGGGTCGAGAGGTCGTACTTGAAGCTAGCTCCCAAGTGTACAAATAACAGAATAGTACATCTGCTTGAGTGAAAGGGGGTACAAGGATCGGGGGAATAATTGTAGGGATTCGAACCCGAGACCTTTCATTATGAAGTGCGGGCCTTGAAATCGGCAAGAAATTTAACTTTTTGCAACATATGAAATCGTACAAAACATTATTCAACTTTTAAACATAAAATTTAAGTGAATATGTATAAATGTCTAAAACGTACATAAATTCATAGAATTTATGTAATTTATAGAACTTTCTAATACTTAGAGACTTAGGATATATGACCTCGTTTGATTAGCCATTTCCTTTGGCTATTGCGCCATGTATATTGCTTCATTCCAATCCATTTATAAGGGGGAGGGGGCGAATTACCCCGAGATGTATCAGAGAGTTTCTACGACTACAAATAGATTTTTCAGATACTTTTGCTCGTCAGAAATGAGAACAAAATATATTGTACTCAGTGATCTCCGATCTTTCCTTAGAGATTTTGGCTCACCCTGTATAATCATTGGAAGGTTTGCTTTATAGTACAGGGTGTTTTAAAACGACTTATTTAATATTTTAGGATAAACGAAGACAATATATTGCTGCAACAATTCTCAATATAAATTAAGTATGCAATTGATTAACATCGCCAAGTGATGCAAATGCTTCCCCGGGATGTAAAGACTCCTTTAAAGAGCTGGAATTGCTTTTTATTAATCTACAGTGGCTGTTGTGTTGAGATGTACTCTTGTAGTACTTTCTTGATCCCCAAAGGATCTTGCGTTGTGATATACTCGTGTACTACTTTCTTACGTAATTTATCAAAAAGGAAGGGAAAAAGATCGTCAACCGGCACTTTAGTAAAAAGAGAAAATCAAAACTAACAAGAGAGGAATTACGTAACGCCAATATTCCTTTGCCTGTTAATATTTTTGTTGCCCTCATCTCCATGTGCCCCATGGTTTCTTCACTGAGCTTAATTCTTCGGTTTCCTCAATTTAATTTACCGTAGATAAAGAGTAAAATAATGTTCTCCCGTTTAAGGATCTTCTAATTCACAGGACTCCGCCTGGCTATAAATTTTATTTCTATCGCAAGTCTACCAACGCTGGTTCCTACATTCATTTTTATTCTGGTCATAGTGATAAAGTCAAACGTTCTGGATTTACTTCAATGTTTCTGCGAGGGTTGCGGGTCGCCAGCCCAGGATCCTTTCATATTGAAGATTTCAAAGATCTTTTAAATAGGTAATAAATAACCTCTGTTACCTTCAATACTTTATTGCTAAGTGCTTAGATTCGGCTAAAATGATCTGTTATAGAAATAAAATCCCTCCCGCATTTAATTTTAAGAATTCTCTTGTTTTAATGTTTTTCTGAAGCCTTTTCCTTTCTTCCCAGTCTCTTGAAATGTTTAAATATTTCAGTCGTGTTTAAGTATGAGTCTACTATGTACAAAATTTTGGTTCACAATAATACCAATAATATAGGATGGGTTTATTCTGTCGATTGTGCAGTTTGCTTTAAGCGTTACCTTGGGCAAACTGGAAAATCATTAAATGTTCGTTTGTCCCAACAAAAGTATAATATTAGAAGAGGTGAAAGCAATAATGTCTTCTTTGTTTATTTATCTGAACATGATCATCCTATCAATCTGTTAAGTTTATTTACCACTCAGAATACGATATTAAAAGAAATATTGTTGAATGCTGCTTTATTAACTCCTCTCCTAACTTCAATATATCATCTGGTCTCTTTAAACTTGATCCTGTCATTAAAAAGCTATTTTAAATTAAATTGTCCATGTTAATCCTTAGCCCTATGATTTCTTTACCTTGTTATATTTCTTTTGTTTATTCATTAATATATTTTTATTTGCATCTGTATGTAATCATAGTTATGTGACTTATATTTCGACATTTCACACACATTCTCGCACACTTTACTATTTTGGTAGAGATTTTATATATCCGATTCTTGTCAAATAATTCTTTATGTATTCCTTCAGAATGAACTGAATAAAGTTCGAAAGTACTTGCATTCCGCTTCTCATCTTTCCTGTGGGATTTTTTGCAATTATTGCTCTACTGACGCACTGCTTTGTGAGTTTCTCATATATATATATATATATATATATATATATATATATATATATATATATATATATATATATATATATATATATATATATATATATATCTTTTAGCAAAGTGCCTCTCTTTAGAAAAGGGGTTTCTGAACTACGAAAGAGGAGACGGCTTAGTATTGTGCTCTTTTGCCTGGTGCCAATACCCGGACTTGAAGACGAGTCGGCGCTCATATCAAGCCGAAGTTTAACGGGAGGAAGGGTCTCGAAGAGTGTAGTTAAAAGGGTTCAAATTCATTGCCGAGTGTCCTTCGCATTCCCAACTGTTAAGCTTGGGTGGTCTTGGGCTTGTGGGACTCCTCCCAGACATTTCCCTTTGACCAGGATCAAACAGAGGAATGTCACTTCTCGCTCAGCTTGCAAAGGGAAGAAGTGGTCGAAATGCCGGCCAGAGAAAATGGATTTTACATACGCGTAATCAATTAGATATAATTACAAAATAAATATACTGTTCGTCAAATACAAGTAACAAAAGCTAGAAGTAAATGTTATAATTTGTAAAGATCTAGCTTTAATAGCTATAATAAGGCATACGTAAATATAGAAGGAAAAGAATCAATATTTCTAGGAGAGGTGGAGAAGCAAAGCTTAACAGAGGTAAATTTGATCGGATCTGACCTTCTCCCTCTCATACACCCCAGTTATCATCAACAACATGCAGAGTTCTACAGAAATGAACACGTTCACCTTTACCATTAACAAATTGTCTGATATCCCCAAGCTATCTTCCTACTCTTCCTTACCTCAGCTTCACATTCAAGGATTCCATCCCTTTCCACGTTTCGAAGAATTCATTTAGCAATTCCACTTCCATGTTAGTTTCGGGAGGGAGCTACTATACGAATTAGGGTATAGTAATTTCATCACTTCCCCAACTACTGCAATACCTTTCTGCACTTTCACACCTCAGCATCATCAGTATAAAAATATTTTCATTTACTCAAAATCTCTTACACTAATGCCACTCACTTCCTGCCAAGTTGGGGGGCTACTTCTTCTACTATGCAATCTTTGAACACATTAAAAGCCGGGGTCGCATCGCACACACACTTCCGAGACAATGCAATCCATTCTAAACCTCCCACTTATTTCCTTATCCATTTTATACTTACCACCGATATAGTCTACTCGTACACCGTCCGCTTTCTCATTCTTCAACTTTACATTACTACCGTAACTTTTTCGGTGGTTATGAGTTTGCTACCGTTGAAACTGTCCATTACCATGACAACGAAACTAATTGCATAGCCACGCAAGAAGATAGATACCAGGTTAATTTATAATGTTCCTCTATTTGTTAAATATTTAAGAATGAAATACATTTTGAACAATGAAAGTACATTATTAATATTTTCCCTTTAGCGGCTTCTAGAGCTGCAACTCCCGAGGCAAAGAATTAATAAGTTATGAGCTTGTGGTATTTCCTACCATGTTTGGTGTCTGTATAATATTCGGTAAATATGACCCTGTTCCTCTTTTCTTTATTTTTTTCACTTTTTCCGAAAAGACTTCTCTATTATTCTCCCAACATGTTCTATTTGGTTTCATGCCAAGGGACTAACTTGGCCAAGAAAGTAGTTTGATGCCACTTTGGTCCTCTTATTCTTTTGCAGTATGATAGAGATCCCTATCTTCCATGGAAAACACCTTTGTTACGAGCTAACTAGCTAAAAACGCCGATAGGAGTTCTTCTTTAAGAAGTGAAATGTGAATTAATATTTCCAACAAATTCATCCAACTCTGCTGACACTTTCTATCATTCCAAATTACTCCCCACACCATAACAGTAAAGACACCATCTTTCACCGTTGGATGTAACCTGTTTATTTCAACCTCCTGAGAGGGTGAGCTCCAAGATCATACACGTCCAGTGTGTGAAAATTAAGCAAACCTTGATTCGTCCGAAAGTAAATTTGCTGTGCCAAATTTACAAAAGTCTGTCGCTCATTTCTTCAGCACACTCATTCCTCGTCTTAATATTGGTCATAACAAAAAGATGCTTTCTCCTGGCTGCACATCCACAATATCCGAGAAAGTACAGGTAATTCAGTGTTGTTTTGAGGCTGATTTGGAATCTATCTGCCATTTCAGAAGCTCTTAACCGAGGGTTGTTCCCATTGGATCTTCTAACAGCACGAAGACCTCTTTCAGAAATCCCAGGAGGACCAGGTCGTGAGTCCGTAATGTTTCATCCTTTCTTCAAATATAATTATAATTGTGTACACGGAAGAAAGGGGTAATGCGATATTTCTAGCAATTTGTTTTGGGAACGACGGTAGCCCCCCCATCCCGATTGACCAGCAATGCATCCTCTTTGAAAATATGGAATTTTCTTTAAATTTTTCTTTCGAATTGTTTAATAATTACTAATTTAAATTTCTGAAAAATGTAAAAAGCTGCTAATTATAATAATGACAGAAGTCGAAATAGACACATTTTATCATAAACCTGTGGACATCTATTTACTTCTTCCATCTCTGTATATTCATGTAGTTTTGCTCTCCCACATACATTCATAATATACAGATGCTCAAAATAAATCTCTGAATCTATCCTTAAATTAACCTCATTCATAACAAATCTAATATTCATATAAACCATACCTGCATCTCTTCCACTCATTTTTGCCTTTTGGAATTTCTATTAAAACAATTGACGATTTCCACTCCCTGCCCGATTCATTTTCTCACTAACTCTCACTTTCTTCCTTTTAACACTAAAGAACAGATCTTCCAACCTCGCCACATTTTACTTCATAGGCTTTCATTCACTGATGCCTTCGATCATTTCGCATCTGCTACAAATTTAACACCTTTTGAACTTCACTTCAACTACTTCTTTCTCTCCTTATGTCCAACAATCGGTGCCATTTCGTATCTTTCCCAGTCTTAGTGAAATCTCATGCACTCCCACAATTTTCTACTATGTAGATTTATTTCCTCATCCATACACCTGATTTACCATGCACGTATATTTTCCAACCATCTATTGTTTGTAAAACTTTTCTCTCCTTCCTCACTCTTCGACTGCTTCACCCAGTATCCAAACAATAACAATTCGCAGAAAACATTCATGTGATTAGAAATGCCCTTTCTCTTCACAGCTCTCAGGTCACACACAGCTCATACACACCCTTACAAACTAAGATCAAATCCATCAACATCCTCCGATTCCATTTCGCACATTTCCCCTTGCATGTGTATTTGCGCATATCTCTGTGCTAGAAGTTAGCATATACAACACCCATAGCAGTTTCATAACAAAACTCCTCCACATTGGTGTTTTTTTCTAATTACACCCAAATTACCCGAATACACAATCGCTGAAAGGTTGTTTTTGTTTTCCCTGTAAAGTTTATTTAAACCAGAAAAGTGTCGTTGCCATGTATAACAATTTCTTCCCCACAAACATAGCTGTTGATCATTTTCGTTCTTCCCAACATAAACACACCCTGTGAACCACTTTGTACTTGGGTGGATGTATGTGTGAGGTGTGGAGATGAAACACTTTTTAAAGATGGCGGCGTTAAATATATAATAAAGTTTATCGTTAATTGAAGCTCTGAGAGGGTCAGGACTCAAGAGTCTCCGCCGCCAGGATAGACCCCACTTCGTGGGCAGTCTTGGGTACTTGGGTATAGCTGGTTTATTGGGCAAAGTCAATTCTTTTTAAAAACGAAGTATTTGTCCAAGATCTTGGGCATAGCCAATTTCTTAGGCGATTTATTGGGCATGACTGATTTCCCAAACTGACTTCTTATTGGGCATGGATGATTTCTTTTTGCGAAGAAGGGTGAAGTGAAAATGTGTGGAAGATATAGAGCCGCAGAACCTCTTGCAGGAACAGGGGCCAGGAGGGCAAACTGCGAGTAATGGGGCCGGGAGGGCACATAAGCCTCTAGATGTAACTTGACATCACCTGGCGGGAGCAGTAAAGGGTGTATGCATGCATGTCACCCCCGCCCCCATTTCAACCAGAGCTAAGAATGAGAGGTGAAGCAGCCTTCCTCCCTCCCCCGATCATGATGAATGGACGAAAGCCGGTCAAAAAGAATAAGTGAGAAGGGGCTGGTAAGGTAAATGGAGAATAAAATGGAAATGTTTAGAAAGAATAAAAGCTTCAATCTAGTTTCAGACTAGCGAGAAGACTGGAGCCGGGAGGGCGCGTCGTTCCTCCAGGGATCATGTGTAACAGCAGTCACCACGACCACCTCACCTTGGCCGAGGTTAATTTATTTTTATTAGAGTTAACAAAAAAGGTAATCGTCGTTTACCTAACGAGGCACTTTGGTGATCTCAAATTCGTTTCACCTTAGCAAAATTCTGATTCGCCAAAGTGCTATTATTATTAGTAGTGTTATTAATTTTATTACTATTTTAGTAGTAGTAGTTTACGCAATGGAGACTAAAGGTGAAGATATAAATAAATAATTGCATTTGAACTTTCAAAATTATTCAGTTAATATTTCAATCCAAAATATTTGATGTGAGGAGAGAATCATTTTAATTCTCTCTCTTATTTTTCCAGGCTTTTCTCTAATCTCGAAAGAAAATTAGAAAGAAACCGAGAAAAAATATTCAAAGGAATAACACATATTTAGATTGAATTAGATTTTGATTTAATATGATGTGGATTTTTGTACAAATCGTATTTCTCGCTGGACGCTGTTCTGCCTTGTTGAAATGACCCCATCACGTCCCGTGGACTTCCTTTACTCTCGTTAGCTTTAAAGACGACCAATCCTTGAATGGGGCTAACGAGGCATTTCTGTGTCGTTTTTTTGCACACTCAACTTGTGCCATAAATAACCAGAAACCATATCAAAATTGATATCTTTGCTATTTTCAATAAAATATGTATTTTATATACTCGATAAAATCTTTAAAAATGATTTAATTTTCTTACAGGTTCCATATTTAGTGGATACACTTTATTAAGCTGTTTAATTAGAGTAAATATACTTTGAGGGCGATTTCTCCCTTTATTCCTATTCTTGTTTGGATTTAAATTAATGACACTAAGGGAGCTGATGGATGTTTTGAGAATTAACGTAACATGATAATTGTAAAATCAAGACCAGCAAACACCCATAGATCAGCTCTATGGCTAGCTCTAGAGAAGGTAGGAAATGTAAGGTAAGGAAAGCTTTAGATTATCTTTAGAGTAAAAACAAACAAACTCGATGCTATGGTTTTATTCCGAATGCTTTAATAATTAAATAGATGTTCGTCTGATTTATTTTTAAAACATGTTGAATGGCGTACGGCAGAGAATTAAATGCCTTTAGTAAAAGAACTCAGGGAAAAACCCCCGGAACTCATCTATCCCAAAGGAAGATCTACAGTGAATTAGGTATTTCTCGTTCTTCTGTGTAACGGATTTTAAACGCCAAAAATTAAAAGCTTATAAAAGAATGCGCATTTCCCGCGCATTCTTTTTATAGAGAACGTATAAAGACACTTTGTAAGTTGCTCTACGATCGGTATTCATCTCAAGATACAAGAGATTTTGTGTTTACCGACGAAAAAGATTTCACTTTTGAAGTGCCAACAAATTAATCGAAATAAGAGTTTACGGCTCAAAGAAAAAGGACATGCATGCATCCCGCCTTTATCATGAATCTTCAAGATTTAACAAAAAGCAATGGTTTCTGCGAGAGGGCCATGGAATGGTAAAACGAGGATTCATTTTATCGAAAAACAAAAATCCAAAGTCAATTCAGAAAATTTCACTGAACTACTATCTATCTATCGGGCCGCTTCCTTAGTGCCATCAGCTCAATCCTATAAGTAGAGTTTATTTTTCAGCAAGGTGGTGCGCCCTCTAATTCTAGCAAAACAACACAGAAATTTTTAGAAGAAAATTGTTCTCATTTTATCAAATCTCAATAGATCCAAAATTTTCGAGGAACTCACTGTAGCGTCACAAAATGCGAATATGATTCTAAGATACAAAGTGAGACATTTTTCTTTTAATTATAAAAATAATATTCTTGCCTCATATAAACAGCTTGTATATGACGTCATATGAAGTATGCTGCGAAATTCTTGTCTCCATATATGCGTAAGAACATTGCACTATTGGAAGTCGTTCCGCGTCGAGGGACGAAATTAATTCCTCAAATTAGAGATAGATCGTACGAAGAGAGAAAGAGGCACCTAAATTTACTTTCCCTGGAGATCGACATCTGCTCAGTCAACTTATTGTAGTCTTTAAAATGCTAAACAGTTTTGATAATATCAATTCTGGCCTAGATAACCCAGCAGCCACTATAAATAACTGTTTCAAGGTACTAAACAAAAGACTTATCACTGAGATATCGCAAAATTTCTTTTTCCATAAAATAAATCAGACTTGGAACCACCTGTCAATGGAAGTCGCTGAAAGCAATACAGTACATATGTTTAAGAATAGAATTGATAAATATTAATTTAAAATGTGACATTACAGAGATAAAAGCTACGAAAATAATTATTTGTCCATAGTTTCTCATCCTTTTAACAGTCCTTCACTTCTGACTCCACCTTTTTCTGTCTTTTCTGAACCAACCTCGAGCGGATCTCAGGATCTTTGCTGGTTCGTATTATTTTAATCCCCTCTCTGCTTAATTTTTCCTCCTTATATATATATATATATATATATATATATATATATATATATATATATATATATATATATATATATATATATATATATATATAAAGTATATCTCTCATGAGTGCCAGAGAATGATGAAATAAAACCAGTATACCGCAAGAAAAAGAAAAACGGAATCATTTTTAAAATCCGTACTGGGGTGGGATTCGAACCAAGACCACTGAGGCAGCGAGCAACCGTTTTGATCTCAATTAAAGTGAGCCTTTAACCACTCGTCTTACTCGTAGCCTAGGGTTAAGGGCTCACTTTAATTGAGATCAAAAGGGTTGCTCGCTGCCTCAGTGTGCTTGGTTCGAATCCCAACCCAGTACGGAGTTTTTCGAATTAGGAAATAACTTTTTCCGAAGAAAACGATTATTCCGTGTTCTCTTTATTGTGATATATATATATATATATATATATATATATATATATATATATATATATAAAGTCACAGCCACGAAAATGAAACACGCTCATAGAACTTCATATCGAAACTAGCCTCGTAAATAAATTCTATGCTTTATAGTGTGTGCGTATATATATATATATATATATATATATATATATATATATATATATGGTGGGCCGTAAGTTTCCATACATAGGAAAAATACAAATTTTATTATGGACAACCATTTTTTATTTATATAATATGCTCTACATGGTTGCCATTGTTTTGAAAACACATTTTAATACGTGTTTCCCACTGTTGATGAACACACATTAGCACAGTTGAAGTTATGCTTGTAATGGCGTTGGTGATATGTTCCTTTAGATGATTTATGTCTCGTATCTTTACCTGATACACCATGGCCTTAAAGTGCCCCCAAAGATAGAAAATCAAGGGGGGAGAGATCTGGGGATCTGGGAGGCCACTCCACAGGACCACACCGACCAATCCAAGCATCCGGAAACTGCTGATCCAAATACCGACGCACGTGAAGACCATAATGAGGTGGAGCTCCATCTTGCTGGAAGTAAACTGGGAAGTTACCTTTCTGTTTAATAGGGATGGGAAAATTTTTTCTTGCAACAAGTTAAGATACCTTTCGGCATTAAGATTTCCACTGACAAAAATTGGTCTAATAATTCTGTCACCACATATCCCGGCCCACACCATCACTTCACCGGCACCTTGCATCTTCCTCGGACTCAGCCAGTTAGGGTTATCATTACTCCAATAACGTATGTTTTGCCGATTAACCTCTCCATTGACGTAAATATTTGGTTCATCAATAAACAAGATCTTAGTTTAAAAGTTTGCATCTTCGTTCACTTTGGTTAATGCCCATTCACGGAATTCCATCCGTCTATCCGGGTCCTCTTCACTCAAATGCTGTGCCATATGCAATTTGTATGGATGTTATTTGTTTGCTTTCAAACTGCGCCTGATATTCCATCTGCTGACACCACTTTCTGTAGACAACCGTCGTGTACTTGTTCTGGGACTCCGTGTAAGTATCGTAGCTGTTGTGTCTTCATCGGTGGCTGGAAATGTTGCAGATCAACCTCGAAGTGGTCCAAAACCACTTCGCGGTTGATCTGCAACATTTCCAGTTTCCTGAAACTTGTTAATAAGTTTTGCCCCAGTGTCGTGTGTGATGTTCGTTCCATGTTTTCTGTTAAAGTTCACTGTAACCTTGCGACTGCTTCCCGACCCAGCCATCAGAGCATGATTTCAATTCGTTGCTCTTTCGTCAAACGCATATTCGAGGGTATCTGAAACTTCAAAAATAAATTCCTATGTATGGAAACTTACAGCACACCCTGTATATAGTTGATGTTAATTTAATGTCTTTAATAAAATATGGTTCGAAATTCTAATGAAATTATCTATACTTAAACTAAAACTATCTATTTAATAAAAGCTGTAAATTGAATATTAAAAGGCTGCCCTAAAATATTTGAGAGTTTTCAAATTTCTTTTTAAAATAATATTATTATATGCATCTGTCCAGATATGTTTCAACTACAAACTGTTTATAATGATAAATCCTCTTTAACATTACAAAAGCTGATTTTGCGGGGGAAGGAACTCTAGTTTTAACGACCTATTAGAATTTTTATTCTAGAATACTTCTTTTTTCAGTATTAAGGCACCGGACCTATCTAGGGTAGCGCTTGAAAAGAATTACAGCACTTAAATAAAATATACAGGTTTCCATTTAATATAGGGCGAAAAAATGCAATAATTGGTAAAGATTCAATCCGACCCAAAATACAGATATCATTAGAAAGAACGAAAAGTTAGTTTAGATTTGTTTCGACATTTTTTTGTAATTTACATCCTCTAAACGATACTTTTCACTCCTAGAACATTCATGTTTCTCTCTTGGGTTTCTCACATCATAGAATAAGTACGTCAAATCTAATCAACTCTTGGAATGGCTTATGTTGTGCTGTGGCGGCTCGTAGCTAAAATTATGGGTGCTGCATCAGAAATCTTTTAGCATTTTTTTTTGTATTGTGTAAAAGGAAATAAACATATAACAAGAAAATTTATAGATAAACTTGATAAAATCCTAAACAGAACAAAATCAAACAAACTTTACTGACTAATAGCCTAAATTGTTACAGTTAAAGCTTGATCCATTCATTTAAAAACAAAACCCATTCTTCTTGTTTTAATTTATGCGAAAATATTAATTATTTTTTCTTTGATCTCTGGATGACTACTAAGGAATTTTTTCTCCATTGAAAGCACTGTAAGTGCATTTAGTCTTTCAGAATTCATAGTGCTCCTTAGAGAAGTTTTTATTCTTTTCAGTGTTGAAAAGCAACGTTCTGCTTCGGATGTAGTCATGGGCATTGTCAATAGGATTTATATCAGTTTCGTAATTTCACTAAAAACATCATCTAGATTATTTTCCAAGATAAATTAATTAATTAATAAAATGGAAAGAAAAAATATGAATTAAATTCTACATTTTATCACATTCAAGAATATAAACACGTTTTTAAGCAAATCACACGCGGAGTAAAAAAAACCCACTAACTTCCACCAGCACACCAGGGTCGGCACTGCGTGAACCACAGTGATCTCTCTCCCTAGCGTGCAGCTTCCTATCTCGGGCATGTGAGCATGCGCACAACAGCCAAACACCGCGTCATTATAACTGTGAAGGCCACAGTTCTATACAAGGATTTTTGTATTTTTTTCCTCAAACTAGGGGATGGCTACTGACATTAAGCTTAAGGATTATATAATGTACAAGTAAAAGAAAGTATTAAAGAAAAAAAGGACTCATATATTGAATGTTATCGATAATATCGAGTGGAAATAGTGTGTGCTGCATTTCCCCAGTTCCTATACACGAGGCGCCACTGGTTGTGCCTATCCATTGTAGAATAAATTGTATACAAGTCTAAATAATATTATTTCTAGTAATATCTATACTTTTCTGTTTGGTTAAAACTTTACATAGAACTTTCTTTTGAGTCTCATTTGGTGGATATATTTTGGTTCTACTTAAAAAAATAGAACTCAAAGACGGCTGTATTTTGTGCTGGCTGGGTTATTTCTATAATTTTAATAATTAAAAGGTATTTTCTCATCGAAATCATAATTTTTTCCATTATTTGGGGCAGTTACCCTTCTGAAGAGCCCTCTCTCAATGGTTTTCCACGCGTTAATTTGCT
Source organism: Ceratothoa steindachneri (assembly GCA_963969495.1). Lineage (NCBI taxonomy): Eukaryota > Metazoa > Arthropoda > Malacostraca > Isopoda > Cymothoidae > Ceratothoa > Ceratothoa steindachneri. Next base: position 106,264,853 of record OZ018326.1, read on the forward strand.
GCCGGAAAACCTTTTGGAGAGAGCTTTGAATTTGCAGTTTTATATGGAAGAGGGACCTCACCCCGCCACCTAATTTCTGTTTTCGAATTTCCAGCAATAGACACATCGAGTCGTGCTCTGTTGTAGTATTTTTATCAATAAGATATGCAATGTGTTTTGTTCTTTCAATTTCCCGTGTGTCATTTCTCCCAAGTTATGTATTTTCTGGGCGTTTTGACGTCGAACTCTTTTCTATATTATTACATCTTACACATACACTAAGTGTGGTTGAATCGAATATTTCGGGAAGATATAATTATATCCGTCACAATATTTGTGTTCTTATCCAAAGATCATAAAAAATACTTAGATAGGAAGACAAACACGAGTGAAGAATGTCATTCTAACGTGGAAATGTGGAGGACACATTGCTAGAAGAAAGGATGGAAAAGGAACAAAAAAATATTAATCTTTGCACCTTTATATATAAAGATAGCCAGAAGACGACCTCGCAGAAGGTGAGAGGATGAAATTCGCTCAATGGCAGGAGTAACGTGACAAACTCGAGCACTGGAAAAAGTCTGAGCTTCTTGAGGAGCCTAGGCCCAGAAGGGCTGCTGATGATAATTACATAATTTGATGAAAGTATATCAGAGCATTTCATCTTTTTTTAAATTTTACCATAGGGATGAAATTCATCTTAACTTGTCATGTCAGTCCCATTTCTCTCTCACAATACTTCTTACAGTACTAAAGGATCATTTCTCTCTTACAATACTTCTTACAGTACTAAAGAATCATTGAGTTCTTGGTTTCAAGATTTAATGGGTTTCAAGATTTTGGGGTATTTTATTCGATATTTAAGTAGCTACTGAAGAAGTATTTAGAATGTGATGTGTTTGTTAGGTGCTTTGATGACTCTCGGTTGACTTAAAGAGGATTTAAATGAAGTGAAAATAGAGGAAGCTAAATTGAAATACAAAAAAAATAGAAATTATTTCCTCAAACCACCAGAACCAGGGTGATATACATAATTCATATGTCCACTAAATATATGATCTCAATTTTTTTTTTTAATTTATTCGGGTGAAAATAATATCAAAATAAATAGAGGAATTTAATTTTCCATACACCATCGAGCTAAAAATTCTCCTCTTTTTAATGATGTATTTTTTCTGCACTCTGAGTCTTTACAAAATACAGTGGAATCTTGTTTTTTCCTTGTTTGTCGTTTTCGTTTAATTTTATTTCCCTTCCGAAATTCTGTAATCCTCTATCCCAAATACACGCTTTTGAAACGGAGCTCTGAAGTGAATTCGGACCCCAAGCTTGGTCTCGGAGACTTCTAGAAAAGCCACCTTAACATCCTCCACTGTGTGAAAATGGTAGAGGGTACCATAGAATAGGTTTCAACAAAGACAATGATCTCTGTCTGGAGGAAATTGTATTTTGCCTGTATCGCGAACAGACACTTGTAAGACTTTAAGCCACAACGAGTGGTAGAGGAAATATCCTCCATAGGAAATTTCATGGAGTAGGGGTGAACAGTGCTGATGTGGAGGAAATGGTAGAAGATTCCAAGAGGGAACAGGCCATCGATGCACTCAAAGAACATCGGAAGAACCACCCGGAGGAATTGGCACTACGAACTTCTTCGCCAGATAAGGATGACGAGGTAACTAGTTCGTAGAGCCGAACGTTTCACTGTTGAACTAAGAAGAAGGTTTTCAATTTGTTCTCAGTTGCAGGATTTAGTGGAAAAATGGCCCCCTCACATTGATTGTGATTCATTGCTTTAGAAAAACAGGAAAATTAGGAAGAAACAGACATTATTGTGCGGATTCTTTTCTAAAGACAGCATAAATACTCCAATTTGTTTGATTTTCCTGTTTCCATGTAATAAATGCCCCTCCCCTCCAGCCTCCCCTTCATTGCAACTTTAATTTGTGCCAACACACTCTATTCAGTAAAGGTAAAGTTCTGGTTTCGCCTTTCTAATGTATATATATATATATATATATATATATATATATATATATATATATATATATATATATATATATATATAATACTGGTAATTGATTTGTTCCTTGGGAATCTGATATATAGCAGGAATATGAAGGCCCAGGTGATTACACTAATCATTTATTGGCCGGACGTTTCGGACCTTTACTAGGACCATCTTCAGCGACTATGTCGAGTATTGAGAAGGGGAAGGAACATTAATTGATAACAGTTAAAAGAATGCATTAAAAAGGTTAGTCACTTTGTTCATTCTGATTTGTTTTCGTTTTTTTTGTTTTTTACAATTTAATATAACAGGTTATTTTTGTTTACTTCAGTAACTTTTAATGTGATAATCAAGTCAGTTTATGTTATAATTTCACTTTCTATTATTTTTTTTTAAATCACACTGGGTAATATTATTTAATTCTATATATTGTTATTAGTGTTTTACTTAAATTTTAATAATTGTCAATTTTATTATTTTAACTTGCCTTCTTCCGCTTTTTTTTTAATGCATTCCTTTAACTGTTATCAATTAATGTTCCTTTCCCTTCTCAATACTCGACATAGTCGCTGAAGATGGTCCTAGTAAAGGTCCGAAACGTCAGGCCAATAAATAATTAGTGTAATCACCTAGGTCTTCATATTCCTGCTATATATATATATATATATATATATATATATATATATATATATATATATATATATATATATATATATATATATTTATATATATACATAATAGGAGATAATTTATTACTATTTATATCTTTATCATTAATATTTATTTATATTTTATTGTAGAATTTATTTTGTTGCAGCAATGTTTTGAGCCTAAGAACTAATTACTTTTAATTACCTGTATTTATTTCAATGGAAAATAATGCTTTTGTTTTAGTTATTTTTACTTTTCGATCTGCACCCAAGAAACAAATAATGAAAAAGAAAAATGCTTCAACTGTGTTGAATTTTCTGTGTCTTGAAGTATTTCTAAATACATTAAAATTAAACTATATACCTAAATTAATTTTATAATTTTATTGAGAACGAGAGTGCTGCCAAATATGTTTCATCAATTTTAATTATGATTAGGTGTACGCGATGTAAAGTTACCCTATATATGGATTTTGCAGTAGTACTGCTGTAATTAGATCGAACTAAACGTGGAGATTTGCGCCCCTATCTGTCATCTGTACTCTTATACCAGAGAACGAAGTATCCGCATCATTTTGGATGACATTTGTGATATGCTAGTTTTTTTAAGAATTCTTTTGTTTTAAATTACTATTTACCTTATTTTTTTTTATTTCCAAATAAAAGAGAGTAGTGAGCTAATTTGGGGAGACATACGAAGATATTAAATAAATACCCATTGAACTAATTCCAATTGTGTTTCTAAATTCCTGCTATTGCAGGGACACTTACCTTCTGACTCTTCGCTGTAGATTAACCAAGCTACTCAGCACAAGCCTCTGCAGTATCAAAACGAGCCGCCGCTGCGATAAAAATGTTATCATTTCCTTTTCGGAAGTGACGTCATAAGAATGCAGTGCACAAAGTCCGCGAACCACTAAAAGAAGCGAATTATCGCAAGTTTGAGATTATTTGGCGTTTGCACGGGCATAACAAGTTAAGGGCTTAACAGATAATCTTCCCAACATACATTGCAAGTGATAGGTGGACTTGAGTGGATGTTTAAGCGCTAAATTCACTGGACTATCGCACGACTATTCTTGTACTGCGCGTAATCTGACAGGGCGATAGGACTGCGTCTCCTGACCACTGTTACCGTCGGCCTCCCTTCCAAGAACTGCCAGAATTTTCGGTCTTTATATACAACCAACTCCTACCAACACGCCGTATAGGGCATCACTCTACTTCTCGACTTAAGTTGGAGGAAAACAACCGACACAACTATTCGATCACGCCATTGGGGGAAGGAGCGACGCTACGGGGAATTACACACCGGCACACCGCGCTGCATTGAGGCTCCCATCTGCCGCCATTGCAATGCATACAGCTCTGAGGTGGAGGAAATGGAGGAAATGCCTTACATCGTCAGGTTTGTGTGACCGGGTGACGAGGTCAGGGGCAATGTGCGTAAAGGGGGGGGGAGGTGTTGGGCAAATGTGTCATCATCCATGTGCAAATGTTAATGATACAGGTAAAATTTGGAAACAGAAATGGGTAAACAACTTTGCCACCATAACTCTTCGATTCTTTCATTAATGATGACACAATTAACTACGAAAATAGACATAGTTCATTATAACATCAATATATTCCGCTCTATTGATGTATTATTATAAGAAACCTGCACATTCTATTGTGTTTCTTTTCCATTTTGTTTGGGATTTAAGATGGTTTTGAACAGTTCTTATCTGTCTTTTTAATGGCTTTTTTCAACCGTTCTTTTCACACTTACCTTTATTTTAGCATCTTTTCATCCCTTTATCATGTACCATAAGTTGCGTTTCCTCTGCACGAGTTTACTTTCTTTCCTAAGAGAAATTCGAGTATCTCTGGTATTACTCGAAACTTCTGCAACAATTTTGGGTCGGATTGAAATCGAAAGCCACGTGAAAGCAGAAGTATTTGGACGAACCTGAAATTCCGGAATTTATACACAACTCTTATATCTTCAACCTCTTTTAACTTACCTTCTGTTACACACACACACACACACACATATATATATATATATATATATATATATATATATATATATATATATATATATATATATATATATATATATATATATATATAACCGAATGAGTAGTCATGAAAAGATGACATTATTTTCCATGATTAATTAGACGTTAACGACAGAGATTTGGGTCCGATGAGAATTGACTACTTATTGACAGATTTCTTGGAAGTTGACAAAGGTTATCAGGCGTCATATTATAGAGATGACTCTTCCAGAAATGTTTTGGATTTCGTTTTTTTGAGCAAATTGCAAAATTCAGTTCTTTTCAGTCGTATGATTTAAAAATTAGACGTAAAGATTTTTATCACCAGAGTACCTGAGGGCATCTTATCTTTACTAGCCTATTTTTTTTAGGGTTCCTTGTCTTTACCAGGTTAGTCTGGGGCTTAAATTAGTTTATAACTCTAGTGATTATAAAAACTTACCTGTTTGATGTCTATAAAGTTAGGGATGAGTTCTTAACATATCGTACTTATGTCTTTTGCAATTTCTAACACCTTAAAATAAGATTTTAGCAAATATTTCTGGATACACATCCTCAAATTATGGCTCGCTCCACTTACAGAAACATGATATAAGCAAGACATTTTTATTTTTCTGCGGGGCATTGCCTATATTCTTTCAACTGATTTTTTTATCATATTATTTGTCTTTTAATAGTAATATCCTATTATCATGTTAGTTTTGTGGTTTGTCTAAATATGCGAACTAATTCAACTTCAATATTTTTACCTCCTACGATAAATATCTCTTGTCTGGCTTATCTTTACCATTTGAATTCATAAAAATTCTAAAAATAAAATAAAAAATAACACGCTGACGGACGTATGGCTGAAGAGAACAAGCATTTGGGGCAAGTAAACAAATATATAATAGGTTAACAAATTCATAGTTTAGTTAGAGGATCTCGCCAGCCTAGTGTTAACCTGTTTGATTATAATATTTAATTCAATCTAGATAAAAACAATGAATAAAAAAGGTGATAATTGGATGAAAATTAGAAATAATGACAAGAGATACAAGACCAATTCGTACTACATAGTCGATAATTAGTATATGAAGCCTCAGGTAGAATTAGAGATAACATCGCGGAATAATTATACAAAGATCCCGATAAGAAGAAAAGTAAATAAACTCTTGATCAGCGCTGGTACACAAATTCAGTAGTTTATTATGCGAGAATGTATGTGTGGTAACAGCATTTGTTAATATGTGGTAACCAATTTGCTGATGGAGTGAAGAGTAATTGATTATAAAATTAAGCCAATTTAAAGTATTAATTGGAGGGCCGTGATCGGGGCATTCGAGCTGTTCTTAGAAAACCATTTTATAGAAAACTACCAACTAATACTAATAGTTATGCAGAGTCCAAAGTTCGAACAGAGATAAATTTGGTGTTATTTTGTTAGTTAAGATTAGTTCTGGGCGAGGGGCTAGAGAAGACCATACCGCCTCCGATTTTAGTGAAGTTAAGCCACATCTGGTGTGATTAGATGCTGGATGAAGTTTCAATTCGAGTGGACTTCCCAGTGACTGCCATACCCTGCATATACGCGAGGTTCGGATCCCACGTTAATTAGTATGTCCACTAAACAGAAATAGAAGGCATCTTAAATGAATTCAAAATACCATTAATATATATATATATATATATGAAAAATAACACCCACAAGGAAAATGGAAAAACGATTCCGAGCGCTTTCGTCTTTATTATTATTATTATTATTATTATTATATATATATATATATATATATATATATATATATATATATATATATATATATATATATAAAATGCCTCAGAACCAGTGTAATTCACTGATAAACAAGAGTAAATCGGTGGTAAACAAACGCGAAAAGGCGGTAGATGTAAGATATGCAATTCAATGGCAAAAGAGCGCCAATTGGTGATAGAAGTATGTTAATAGGTGTGCGCCAAGGAAGAGAAAATTGGTGGTAAACGTGAAATTCTGAGGTAATAGGTACAAATGAGGGGCAATGAAGGGAAATCGGTGAAAACTAAATGCGATTAGGTGGTAACGAAGTGCAATTAGGTGGCATACGCGTACAAGTATGTGGCAAGTTGGAGATATGTTAGGCCAAAACAGCGATAACCGAGAGTAATTTCGGCGGAAAATGTGGGCAAATATATGATGAAGAAGTGGTAATGGGCGGTAAAAGAGAGGAAGTGGTAGTAAATAAGTGGAAATTGGTCCTGAATGAGTCAACTGTAGCAATCAGCGAGTAGAAAGCGGGTCTAACAAGACAAGAAAACATTTCAAATGGGTGGTAAATAAATAAAAGTACTTGGTAAACAAAAACAAATCATGGTAAACAAATGACATTTGTTGGTATACAATTGCAAATTGGTAATTTCTTGGGGAAAAATCGTCGAACAGGAAGGGATATTAGTGGCAATTGAGTTCCAATTAAAAAAAAGCTGTAATTAGGAGGCTAGCGGGGTAAATCGGTGGTAAATGAGTGCAAAACGAGGTAGTAAATGCGTAAAGAACGTAAATAATAGCAATAAAAATAGGTGGTAAACGAATGTAATCGGTAAAAACAAGTAAAAATCGGTGGTGAAATACAAGTTGGTTGGCTAATGACCTCAAATTGGTGGTAAAGGGGTTAAATGTTTGGTAAAGGAGTGGATATCGGTGGTAAACAAGGTTAATTGGTCGTAAGCAAGACCAAGATGGGGATAAATGTGTGCAAACACATGATAAACAAGATAATCTGTGCAAATTAATAAAAAAACGGTAATAAACAATAGTAATTTGGTGGTAAACGAGTATATGATGGAAATAATATGTGTAATGGGTGGTAAATGATTAAAAGTTAGAGTGTAATGAGTTTTATAATACGGAAAATCGGTGGTAAAATGAGTATAAAAAAGGGGTTCCAGGTATGCCTTGTGTGAGTGCCACCATAAACTTCTTTCGAGCGCCACCTACCATGGTCATAATCCCATGTAGGAGAGCATACACGGCGTCAAGGTATTGTATGGCGATGGTTTGGCTGTACCGAGCCTGAGTTCCACCGGGTGCCAAGCATTCATTGGCAACAATGGCATCCTGAGCATTCTAGAGTCGCCTCTACTAGGACCCCAAGTATCCCATCCCCCTTAATCGCAGGATGGCCTATTTAAGACTTGGATCAGACCTATTTGCTCTCACAACAGCGGCTGAACTAGAGCTGGTGTTGCATAATTGCACTTCGAATGCCTTCCCCCCATTATCAGGGGTTCTATTCCTTTCTCTCTCGGCAAAGTCATTCTTAAGTGGTCTCAGAAACAAAATATGAACTAAGTAGGACAATTTTAACCTAAAAGAGCTGGTTTTCCTTTCATATCGAAACCCTTTGACAGCCACATCCTCACATCCCAGCTTCCAGTTATTATATTTTGGGTTCCTTTGGGCGAGAAATTAAAAAGGGTGTCGTGTTATTTTGTAGAGCAAACCTTTGGAAGGTGAACGGACGGCTCAGCTTCGTCTAACTTTAAAAGGCGATTTAATTCTGTTTTGAGCCCAAATTTGGGTTAATACCATCTGCGGAGATTTACTGCAAGTTTTTTTCCTACGTCTGACAGAAAAGTCGGTTGAAGAATTTGCAAACACCAGAGAACAACGAATGAGAAATTACTAGTAATCAACGCCATCTTATTTTTAATTGACTTTTAGAAACGTCCCCCTCCCCCTTCAAGATGTATCGTGGGCAATTGGAATTGTATCCAGTCCCCTCCCTAATTATTAAATAATAATTACACTTTCTATTGTGTAACCAACTCAAAGATCAACGGGCGCAACTCCCCAATATTGTTTGTATTTTCGTCCTAAAAGTTGGGGTCAGGGGAAGGTGAAAAGATTGGAAATATACAAGTGCCCATCATTCATAAGATGAGGGATTTGGTGGTCCGAGTCCAGCCCCGCTTGGGAGTACAAACGATCGTCAACGAAGCCACAACGCGGGAATGAACCTCAGGAGCAAAATACGTCAATTGGGGACTAAGAAGAAGGGCAATGAATGGACAAAGAGAAAACGTGGCAAAATGAAAAGAAATAATGTTAAAGATAAAACGATGGAAATGAAAAGGAAGGAAAAGGTGGATGGCAAAAGAAAATGATACGTGACAATGAAGAGGAAGATCGACGGAGAAAAGGAGAATGAAAAGAGCGGAAAAATGAGAAAAACTGAGACAAACAAACACTGAGATCTCAGCTCGATTTTAAAGCGCAATAACAAGGCCGCAGTTTGTTGGGAGAAAGATCCTTAAAAAAGTGGTGAAGTTAGACAAAGGGAAGATAACCGCCGATCCTCCGATAGGAATTAGGGTCGAAGCGCCACTGCGGATGATGGGGTATGCGGGGCACGAGAGCTTCCAGATGTCACCTGGCATCCCCTTGCGGCGCCGTAAGAGAACAGCTGAAGAAAAGAAAGATAACAAGAGGTATAAGGAGAGAAAGGTTGGAAGACTGTATGTAAACATGTTACCCTCCCCCCCTCCCCTCCAATCCTCGACCAGGGATGAATGGACGAAAGCACGAAAGCTGGTCGCCGACTAGCCTGCGTTATTAGCCACCGGTCAAGAAAATATTGGAGAAAAAGGATTAAAAATAGAATGGCGAAGTAAAAATGGTAGAATGGAAATGTCTATAAGGAATAAATCCCAGGTAGACTCAAACTAGTTAGAGACTACCGGGATAACTGGGACAGAAGGGCGTGTCGCTCATGATGGTACCATATGTAACAATTTACACGTTGTCACAAATGGTATAAATATTTCCTCCCAAAACAATCAAAAGTGCAGTCAATCCGAGAGCAATCAACCAATGGACGCTTACTCGAGATTACGACTCCCAATACATCTTCATCAGGGAAAATTCCTCGTCATTTTGAAGTTGAAATAATAGGAAAATTTGCAATTTATTTTCTGGAAAGATGAAAGAAAATTTGAGTCATTTTGTGGAAAGTAACGAGAAAACTCCCTTTTTTGAGTCACATGAGAAAACAAATACAATTTTATGCGGAAATAAAAGGGAAAATCGAAGGTTTTGCACAGAGAAGACGAAAAATTGCAATTTTAATGGATAACAAGAAAAATAATTGCATTTCTATAGGGAAAAAGAATAATTGCCACTTACGGAGGGATTAGAGGAAAAATGCAATTTTTTGATAACAAAAACATTTTATAATCACAAAAGAGAAAAATGTCATTGTTTATGGAAAATTGCCATTTTATGGATATAGAATGGGAAATTGCTAATTATAGACAGAAAATGACACTTGTGAAAGGAAATGCCATAAGGCATGAAAATGAAAATTATGTAGAGAGAACAAAATTTTTACATTATATGGAGGAAAGGGAAAATTTGCCATTATATGGAGATAAAATATGAAGTTGCCATTCTCACGGGAGAGATTGAAAATATTGAAACTTTCTGTAAGAGAAATATGGCAATGTAACAAAATTTCACTTTTGTCTTGTCCTTGGGCTAAAAGTGTTATTTCCCAATTGTTTGTGGCTCTATTAAATAAAAAAACGTGAATTTTAATCCACAAATTTTGCTTTTGTGGCTAGGACATTAAATTTTTAAATTAGCTCATTTTGGTAAATAACATTATTTTGATGCAAGTAGTAAAATATCTAAAAGGTTTCTAGGGTTATGTTGTTTTCAGTATGGTATAAACATTATATACTGTATTTAAAAAGTTATAGAAACAGTAATACAGTAGTACTAGCTATTATTTCCCTTATATTTTGTTTTTTGAGACCCGGACAGCAATGGCAGTTCTCTTAAATCGACATAGATTCAGCACTAATTTGGTAAAAAAAAAAACTGTAGAGCTTCCTGGAACTTTCGAGAATTTTTGATATGCTTGAAGAATTTCTAGAAAATCTGACAACGTAGATGACTATAAATACAAGAATGTCTAAACAGTTTAACTCTAGCCGTCACAGTGCAGACGATATTTCTACTTATGTTTTCATTTTGTTTTTTCATAAGATGATACAGGAGAGAAAAGGGAGCTATGAATTTCGCAATCCCACGAATTCGGAGGGAACCAACTGACCACTCAAGCAATTGTTGGTTCTGCATGGTGAACCTTTCCAAACGTCGAGCAGGCAAAAATACGCCTGTTATCATGTATCCAGACCTTCAGTCATCTATTGCGCCAGTGCCACATAATTCTGAGCTCCCTGTACCCACTCCTCCAAAAAGAGAGCAGTAGTTTTTAGAAAGGAAAAGAAGTTCAGAAGAAGATGAAGCCATTGATCCAGATTACAGAGGGGCAACTTAGGTCAGAGAAAGCGTCAATCGTATTTTTCAAGCTTTCTTACACGTCAAGATGAGCTTTGCTTTTGTCACAATTGGACCGGTCTGTTTCAGGCAATTAGAATCGCCTGTAACCCTAACGAGGGGCGCCTCTTCATTGACAGCTCGTCCAGGAGCCTCGAAGCAGTGCTGCTTCATAACGGGAACATGTATCCATCTCTTCCATTACTCACTCGGTCCAGCTCAAAGAGGAGTACAACAGTGTCAAGATCTTGCTAGATGCATGAAATATGAAGAGTACGGTTGGGAGGTTATCGGAGCCTTCAAAATGGTCGCCTTCTTGATGGGTCTCCAAGACGGCTTTACCAAGTTTCCTTATTATCTTTGCCTGTGGAACAGCAGGGATACCGTGGCACACTACCATCAGCGGGATTGTCCACAACGGACAAAGTTTAGTGTGGGGAGAGACAACGTCAAATGGGAGCCTTTGTTAGACCCACGAAAAATACTGTTTCCTCATCTGCACTTAAAAATAGATAAGGAGTCTGCTGCTTTCAAGTATTTTCAAGATTTCTCTCCTAAGCTATCTGCGGCAAAGGTGGAAGCCGTGATCTTCGTCAGTCCACAAATAAAAAAGATCATGGAGTACAAGGAGTTTTCCGAGAAGCTCACTAGTACGGAAAAGGTGGCGTGGTACAGCTTTATTGCAGTGGTTCTGGGCTCCCTATGTAATCATAAAGCCGAAAACTATGTAGAACTTGTTGAGAACTTGGTGAGAAACTGTGGCAAGATCGGTTACAGGATGTCCCTGAAAGTCCATATTCTTGACGCTCATCTTGATAAATTTAAGAAAAATATGGGAGCGTACTCCGAGGAGCATAACAAGCGCTTTTACAAGGATCTCCTAGATCGTATAATAAAAATCTGATGGGAGACTATATTTGGGGGCTGATTCGTGAAAGTAATTTACAGTATAAGCGTAAATCACATAAAACTACTCGTTCTTAATATTTTAATTGTCTTACTTATGTAATTCTAGGATAAATTTATGCTATTTTTGATCATGTTTTGTTTCTACTTTATACAAATGAAAGTTCGAATTCGCCACTTCCTTCCAGAGGAAATAGGTAAATTTCATATAAATATCATTATCCTGGATACAAAAGCCAAGTTTGAAATAAATAAGTATTTTTTCATGTATTCTAGACACAAGCAAATAGAAAGTAACAGTTGCTACCCAAAAACAAAAATCGTGTTACACAGTTAATTATAAATGGCATTGTTTATGGAGATAATAAAATCTAGGAAAACGAAATAAAATGTCATTTTGTAGAGACAAAAGAGAAAAGTCCTTTAGTATTGAGAAAAAATATAAAAATACCCATTTACTCGTATGGGAGAGGCGAAAATTTACTATTTTCAATTTTTATTGAAAGAAATAAGAAAACTTGCCATGTGTAAATGCAAAAGAAAAAATTCCATTTTACCAGAGCAAAGAAATTACATGTACACTTTTTTCTGTAAGAAAGAGAGAATTGGAATTGTTTTGGTCATAAAAGAGAGAAACATCCATTTTGGGAAGAGAGAAAAGAGAAATTCTTGTCAAATTAATCATGAGCAAAATCTGTCTTACGGGGGGCTAATAATATACAGGCGAGGGAAAGAATATCAAAGCAGAGTACTACCCCAAATTATGACAAGGGGTACAGTAAATAATTCCCTTTCACACAAGGGTGTTGTTGCGGAGATGGAGGGAGAAAGGGAGGGAGGGGGTCATCAGAAGCGACGCCGAAATAAGCCTGTAAACAAAGGTCAGAAGAAGCATCCGCGCGGCGCTTTCCGAGAAATCCCTAGTTCGATTCAAGGATTAAAAATTAACTCCAAACCTTCCTCGGCCGAGAAGAATCCGACTGAGTATTGCAGCTACGATTTCAAACCAGAGGAGGGGCGGGTGGGGGCAAATCCACAAAAGCTGATATAAAAGCCAGGATCGAAATTAACACCGAGTAATTAATTGAAACCTGAGAATCCTCGCATTCTGTTTAAGCATCCTGTACTATAGTAAGCTTAGGAATCTTTCTCAATCTATCTTTACCGCAACCCATGGCCCCGACTCTTTTGCTCTTTAGATTATTCATCATTATACAGTGTTGAACAGAAGTTTAATTAAATGCAAATCTTTGGTGTAGGTTTTGAAATTATTTATTCGATTTGAATTTAAATAATTTTGGTGATATTGAATGTTAATTAATCTAAAGAGCATTACAAAATTGAACATGGAACAAGGCTTTAATACTAATAAGAAATAATAATAATAATAATTAATATTTTCTCGCTTGACGTTAGCTAGTAATTTCACACTTCAAACTCTGTCATGCCGCAGTCTCCAATAAACAATTTGCCCTATTCCAGCCTTAAATCTGCAACGCGTTCATATTCCTTGGATTTCTTTGGTAGATGCGTTTTTTTTTTAATTCCATCCCTCTATTTTCTATGGGGATCAGGTTAGGGATTTGCATTGGACATTTCAAAACTGTAATTTTTGAATCTTCAAACCACATCTTCACAAGAGAGGCAGTGTGTTTTAGATCATTGAAATATTAAAAGTAAAACTAAGTTCCCAACTTCAGTTTTTATGCTGATGTTAGAAGGTTTCTTTTCAGAACAGCCATATCATTATTTTTCTTATTGTTCTATTGGTCTAGAAATGTTCCTCTTCAATTACAGCAACTAGCCCTATAAAAATTATACTTCCAATACCGTGTTTTGTGGTTTGTAAGGTGCTTTTTGGAAGAAGTGCTTCACCACCATATCTCCGAAACATATCTTCTGCAATTGTGGCAAAATTGTTCTATTTTCATCTATTCGCTTCATATTACTTTGTTCCCAAATGTTTTATCACAATAAACTTGCTCCTTTGCAACCGTGAGCCTTGCAGCAACTTGAGTTTACAAAGATATGACTTCTTTCTACCCTACAGACATGGAGCTAATTTTGGTGGAGGAATCTCTTTATTCTCATTTCTGAAACATTCACTGCAGCTACAACCGAATCTTGACATATTTTATTTTTAATCATTTGTCGTCAACCTTAATCTACTTTACAATTTTGGTGATAATTTGGTCTTCCTTACACTGCTTGGCACAGTTTTCATTGTTGCAGAGCCATATACCCGGGCATGATAGTTTGAAGTGATTTTCGTGAGATGTTCAATGTCCTGGATATTCCTTCATGCGTGATTCTGTGGTATAACTTGGAATGTTTTATTTCCCTGTAAGATTGCTACAAGGCAGTAGCGAGTTTGTAAATTATAATATAATATCAAATAATATTATATTATTATTTTATAAACTAAATTAATATAATTTGTAATATAAAGTGTTGGAGAATTGTTTGCTTTGGCCCGGTAAAGAAAATTTAGCACTCGGATTATTGAGATTCATTACTAAAAATATATTGGTTTTAATCAGTCATATTTAAGAAGTAGAAGTAGAATTATGATGTGGAAACATTTTTCGTTAAGCTAACCGATTTGCCTTTTCTTATTTGTTTTGTAACATTTGTTCGTTTTCAGTGCCTCATGCACCGGCCCTTAAAAAGTGTTGAAATTGGGGGTGGGGGTATTTTCAGTTTATATAAATTAGTGATTAATTAGATGGTTAAGAAACCAGAATATGCGAGGAGCTGCCAAGTGTAGGCCATGAATGGTCTTTTGCAGTCTCCTTCTTTTCTTATGTTCTTAAGTGAGCAGTTTTGAATCAATCTTCTTTACCAAAATATTTGCGCACCAAGACAAACCACATTTTTCTTCCATTTTGTACATGAGATACAATAGAGCATTAACCAAGATTCATTTATGCAGCATATATAATCTTTTAAATGCAGCGTCGGGTGTTAGGGATTTAAAAAACTACAAACGAATGAAAATACCAATTATTTTCATTCTAGATCTTTCTTTCCACCAATTTCGGTTAATCTTATTACAGAATTTCAGACCCGTAAAGATCTTAAAGTCCACCCGAAGTCAGTCCACGAGACGAAAAGAATGAAGAAGAGATCTGAAGGAACGGGAACAGGTGATGTAAAATATATATTATTTATACGCTGTTATTTTATATGTTTTAATTTTACAGATTAAATTAATATAAATTCTATTCGTAAACATATTGATTGAAGTTCTTCCATCGCCTTGCGATAGTAAATTATTTCATGTCTGAGTAATTTTATACTAAAAGAAGTTCTGCCGTATCTCACGTAGTATTAAATCTTTTATAAATAAGGTTGCAGCCATATTTCTGGTGGCCGTTCGGTCGCTAAACTCAAATAGCGAATAGTTTATAGTAATGAAACCGTTTAATATTTTAAAGACCTCGATCAGTTGAGGTCGCAACGGACGATTTTCCAGTCAAAGTAAATTAACTTCTCTGACTTCATGTTATTTTTTTCTAAGTTCAAGAATGAGATTCGTCGAAGGGTTAAGATAAATTTTCGAAAATCGAGGACGACAAATTCGATCATATATTTTGATTTAATTACCAAACTCAGGGCAATGTGAGCTAAAAGTCTGTTCAATTTGGGGTCCGCTATAAGAATGTTATGAAACGCTTACGCTGCTCGAAATTGATGCACCTATGTATATATTTTATCAACCACACCGCGGTTAGATCATAGACTTCATCTTATACACTTCCCGGGTATTTTTGTGTCCTAAGTGTATCATCATACAATAACCTTGTTTTGTGTGTGATGGAGCCCTAGTTTTGGGGGCGGAGGAAGACGCTCGCTCCTTCCTAACTTTCTTTCAGCACGCAAATATTAAAATCGTGGCATATTTTTCGAAAAAACAGTAACAATTTTCCTGTGGGATTGGTATTAATTTCTATGCATTGTAGGAATCTTTGTTATCCACTAATCATTCGCATTATTTCATCATTTTTTTTGTTTCTCTTTCTTTCTCTTTTAAGGAGCTAAGCAACCACTAGCTATTACTATAGCCATCCCGCATATTATCTTCCAGACCGCAGCTACTCCATTTCGCCCTTTATCCTTCTTTCAGTCAAATTCTGTTAAGATGCGAAAAGTCGATTCACAAACAATATTAAACAATAATAATTCCAACCAAAAGGAAAAAGAAATGCAACAAAATAAAGTGGAAGACTGAGCGGTAGAAGCAAATTACTTAATTTATATATTTCATTGCCTTATTCATAATTTTATTTTATTTCTAGATTCTCACTTTCACACACATACATATATGGGTGGAGTACGGTGTACAAAAGTGGCAACGACGCTTCTGATTAGAACGAAATTAAGCTACATCGGGTGTGGCAAATGCTGGATGGAGTCCCGATTTGGATCGACTTAACGACGGCTGCCATACCCTGCAGATATCCGAGGTTTGGTTCCCATGTTAATCAGTAGTTCCACACTGAGAAATAAAAGGCATCATAAATGGGGGCAGATTGGGGATAAAACCCTTTTATTTCTCAGTTAGGATATACTGATTTCCGTAGGATCCGAACCTCGGGTATGTAGTTGGTATGGCAGCCGTGGTGAAGTCGACCCCGATCGAGAGAGGAAAGCGAACACAGATTTGTTTCTTCTGAATTCCTTCTTCCAAATGGCACAAAACAGAAAATGAATAATAGGCCAGATCAAACGGAATAAAAAAAATTAACGTGTCAGACACATGTTCTGGACCGGGGCCCAGTGGAAACTTCTTGGGAAATTCTTTACCCCCCATCCCATTGGGATGATGCGAAATTCATCCTCCTAACTTAGGTGAGGTCGTCTTCTGAGTATCTTTATGTGTCCTTTATTCCAGCGTTTTGTAAATTTCAGGAGCCTATCTGGCGACTGCCTACGGGGGCAAATGTCACCGTACTCACGCCTTTATTCTAGCAGTGCTTTTTCTATGGATCTTGTTGGTTGTTCGTAGAATGTAGCGAGCTATATTGTTTGATATTTTAGTTTTAAAGGGTTTGTGGTAAAAATGCGCTCCAGCATCATACATTGGCATTCTATGTGCCCACAACACGTTTAAATAATAGATCTCTGAACGGGTAGATCCTTTCCCCATCAGAGCATCTCGGGATACAAGTGTGATAATAATAATGAAGGCATGGCTATGAGTTCTTCGTGTTAATTACTGCTATTGCAACTGGATCAGGGCCCATTGCGAAAAAAAACAAGTAAAATCATGTTGACTAATGACTTGATCTTGACTTCCAGGATTTCCCTATCATAAGAAATCCATGACGGCCCAATCGCCCATCGCCACTTCCTACCCATTGCGAACGAGTTGGCGTCTCTTGAACTCCCTCTTCGATATCGTTCCATCAAACATCATTATCTCTTATCGACGAAGGCTCATATTTTAGAAGACTCGACCAAAGAGACATTGATAGGAATGACATTCTTCTCCTTTCCTCGTCAATATATCGCCGTATCACGCTCCAACGGCCTATCTAACGACAGAAAAAGGACTTCTGGTTTCCATCTACAATAAGGAGCAAACTAAAAGAACGATTTTCTGTTATTAAAATATTTTCAAAAAATATATAATAAGTAAATATATGAAATTTCAATGGTACATAAAGGCAAGCATTTAATATATTTTATGAAGATTTCATATGGTAAAATCGTATATTAAAGAAATTTAAGTAAATAAACTAACGAAATAAAATAATGACACGTGCAAAATAAGAGATCGACTTTTTCAGGAACATTCTAGTAGTTTATTGAAATCATATAGCAACATTTTGCTCAGTAGGTAAGAACTGTACAACCGTCATTGTTGTCGTACTTACTCTGCAGATATGCCACCACACGTGAAAGTGACTCTTGAGCTCCGTCATAGAAATGTTCGCTTGAAGACTTCGGGGAGGACACTTTCTGCGATCTCAAGAGTGGTAGGAAAAGTCCAAGAGTGTGATTTCGCGTCTTCTGAAGTTATACAATGAAAAGAAAACCTATAAATCTCCTGCAAAAGTTGGTCAACCCCGCATAACAATCGTCCCAGAAGACAGCTATTAGGCGTTTCTCTATGGAGGATCCCTTCGAGACTGAGGCAAGAATTTCTCGAAAAATGAAGACCAATAGTAGAAAAAAGTAAGCTGATTCACATTGTCACGTTGCCTCAATGCATCTAGTTCAAAAGCGCTTTCTTCTCTAACCAAACTAATCATCAGTAAGAAGAACCAGAAGGCGAAACTCGAATATCCTGAAGCTCATGTTGTTTGGGGGACTAAAGATTGGGAGATAATTTAGTTCAGTGACGAAAGTAAATTTAATTTAGTTGGATCGGATGGCAGACACTTTGATAGACGCGCAGCAGGTGATTGACTTAACCTTGAATGTGTTAACAAGCCTGCCAAGCTTGGAGGAAGCAGTGTCATGGTATGGACGATGATTTACTCTGAAGGAGTTGGTCCGGTAGTGCGAATAATTGGAACGGCAAATGCGAATGTGTATGCACCTAAACCTCGTACAGCATGATATATCTGCACTCTGAGAATCTCTGAACCAGCTAACAGTATTGATGCAGGACAACGCGCCTTACCATACTGCAAAGCTAGTAAAATATTATTTCAAGCAACAAAATATCGAAGAAATGAAGTGGTTCGCTTAGAGCCCGGATCTGAACCAATTTGAGAACCTCTGGAAGATCATTGAGACAAAAACTGTGACGGGACGAAAATTGAGTAATGAAACAAAATAACACTAGAATTTCTCAAGAAACTGGTGAGGTGGTGTAGTCGTCGTACGCGGAAGTAATAGAAAACAAAGGCTTCAACACTTCATATTAGGTGTTTTAAGTTTCGCCTTTGTCAAATCTCGCTTTGTTTCGAGTGTATTTGCTAGCTAAGCAATTCTGAGAATGATTGTTTTCTTACATATTTTGCACGAGCCAATATTTTATTTTGTTAGTTTATTTAGTATAATTTTTTTTATATACATACGATTGTATCATATGAAATCTTCCTAAAGTATACTAAATGCATGCCTTTATCTTCCTGCTAGGCTAGTGGTTCCCAAACCTTTTCTTATAATTTCTTTAATTATAATTTCTTATAACTCACTTTTCATATATGATCTTCATCCATGGCCTTCTCTCCCCCTCAATCCACATCTCGTGACTACAGTGACTGTATGTAGTCCTACATTAATTTAAATCCATTATTAAAAGAGTCCGGCAATTCCTCTAATTTTATTCATTCCACCTCATATTTTTCTTCTTTCAAATACTGAGTTATGGAAACTTGCAATTTAATTTTCTCCAAATCTCAAATAAACATTTAAATGGTACTAAGCAAGTAATTTGATGCATATAAAATAGTTTCCATAATTTGGGAGTAGACCTACTTATAATTAAAACTCATAATTTCCAAAAACCTTTCTCCAATATACAAAACAAAAAAAATAATTTCACTGCATAAAAAGTGGAATCAAAAGCAATCTTTTTTTTTACTGACAAATTTAATAATTCTGAACGAAAACCTATTAACCAGCTTCTTAATTGTTGGCTTTGTTTCACTCAAAACAGATGCTTCAGATCGAGTCTATTGCGATATTTTGAGAGAATGCAGCTTCGCAGGAATAAGTAGATGCAAAGGGCAGTAGGGGGCGGAAAGTTAAGTTGCATAAGTTTGGGTATAAAGCTGCCAATGATGACGAAAGTAATGTGAGAGATTCCGTTTCAAACTTCATTGAGATTTTATGTGTGCATAGCCTCATCTTATGGCCACTCAAATTTCGCTGTATGGCTCCCCAGTGAGCCATGACCCCCAGTTTGGGAACCACTGTGCTAGAGAGTAGTCAAGGTGTTGCATGCCTGCTAGACAGTACTCACGTTGATGCCTACTTGGTAGAAAGTACTCAAGGTATTACATATCTTCGAGGCAGTACTCAAGTTATTGATACCTGTTAGGCAGTTCCAATAAGTTGCTTATCTGCTAGACAGTTATCAATGTGTTGCATATATATTAGACAGTACACAGGGTGTTGCATGCTTGTTAGACAGTTTTCGAGGTGTTGCCTGTCTGCTAGACATTACTTAAGGTGTTACCTACCTGTTAAAGAGTTAGTACTCAAGGTGTTGCTTACCTGCTAGAAAGTACTCAATGTGTTGCCTACCTGATAGCCAGTTCTCAATGCTTACCTGCTTTCACAGAACTGCAAGGAATCTTCCCACCATAGTTTTTAGCTATTGCCTAAATCTCACGTCGATGAATTGCTGGTTGCCCTTCGACTTTCCCATTAGGGTGGTAACTTAGTGGTGAATAATGATGACGACTCACTGAGAGACACTAATGGAACTCATATCTTTTATCCATTTGATTCCTTGCGCCAAATGACACAATCAAAAGGTGTCTCAATTTAATCCCGAAGCTGTCGCCTTTGAAATCCTCTGTTTGACGACCCCCCGATCACCACACCTCGATTTTCCTACCTACGAGTAATGGAATATCTTACATTGATAAATATGCTTCTATGTTGATTATTACTAATTCTACCCCTTATTGAACAGCCTTCTACATGCTTAAACATCCTCCTATCCCTATTGAACAGCCTGCTGCATGCTTAAACATCCTCCTAACCTTATTAAACAGCCTGATGCATGCTTAAACATCCTCCTACCCTTATTGTACAACCTGCTGCATGCTTAAACATCATCTTACCCCTATTAAAATGCCCCCTGCATGCCTAAAAATCATCGTGCCCTTATTGTACAGCCTGCTGCGTGCTTAAATATCCTCGTACCCTTATTGAACAGCCTGCTACATGCTTAAACATCCTCGACCCTTATTAAACAGCCTGCTGCATGCCTTAACATCCTCCTACCCCTATTGAAATGCCTCCTGCATGCCTAAAAATCATCGTACCCTTATTGTACAGCCTGCTGCATGCTTAAACATCCTCCGACCCTTATTAAACAGCCTGTTGCATGCTTAAATATCCTCCTACCTTTATTAAACAGCCTGCTGCATGCTTAAACATCTTCCTACCCTTATTGAACAGCCTGCTGCATGATTAAACATCCTCCTACCCTTATTGAACAGCTAGATGCATGATTAAGCATCCTCGTACCCTTATTGAACAGCCTGCTGCATGCTTTAACCTCCTCCTACCCTTATTGAACAGCCTCTTACCTTTATCATAACGACTGACAGAGTTGACGGTCATAAAAGAGAGATTTTGGAGATCAAGACAATACAAACTTGATTAAGGTGAAAAAAATAAAGGAAACTGTTAAATAATTAGGATTTATAAGGCTCCCTTGAGTGTCCTTATATGTAATTAATCTAGAAAAGTAAGTACCTAGTTAAGAAAAGAAGGCAGTGTACGTTCTAGGTATTTAAAGTATTCGATTTGCATAATATAACAAATCTTTCTATCATTTTGCAACTAAATCTGTGCAATTTAATGAATTCCTTTTGATCCGTCCATTGAGTGGCTCGGAATCAGCCGTGACGTCACCCAAGAAGGTGAATGGAGCCGCCTGAGCCGTCGTTGCAACGCCCATCTCCCTTCCAACTGCACCCGGACGTCTCCATTGCAAATTGCATCGTTGCACGATCGCCATTTTGTTGCCTCCGCGTCGGAGGGGTGATGGGGGAGGGGTTGCAATCCGTCTGTAAAGGATGACAGGGAAAAGGGGGAAGGGGGGGAGCTACATTGCAGGCGCTTCGTTGCAATTCCCTCCCGCTGCAACTTTACAATGCGCTGACTCTAACAGATTGGGGATGGTAATACGGATGATGGATGAGGGTGGGGGTATGGGAGGGAGGCACCCTTTCTTTCGTGTTTGGGACTTAACATCCAACAATCTTCTCCTTATGCAACCTTAATCTCACTTCACTTCCATCTTCACACCTCCAAAGAGTGCATTCGCTTCTCTCTCTCTCTCTCTCTTTCTCTCTCCTCTCTCTCCATACACACACACACACACACACACACACACACACATATATATATATATATATATATATATATATATATATATATATATATATATATATATATATATATATATATATATATTGTATTTACGGGAAGGGGAGGGGGGTTGGTACGTTACAGGACTTTTTATCAAATGGAAAAATACTAGTTCATGTGTAAAATGGATGGTAGATTACCCAACCAGTAAATCCGAATTGATCCCAGTCTATGGCTGACACGAGCTTGCAATTCGACCACTTTCCCTCATGTGTGCACCCCATTCCGATTCAGTGCTTATCTCCATCCAATTTATGTTATCTAAATCTCTATCAGAATCTGATAATGAAGACTTGAAACACATGATATCAGATACATGATGTAGTTATGCGGCCCATTGAGAACCAATACGCATAACTACATAATTCAATGGATTTGTGAAAATAACCACACATTTGGTGCAACATCAGCTACGATGTTGCCATGCCTTTCGGGGTGTTTTGCTTACCGGTAGTAGGTAATGGCGTTAGTACTCGAACCAGGAATCAATTGCCTGTGGTATTTATGTGAGGCTAAATTTAAGGCGGTTCCGGTTATGGTTAAGAATTTGTTTGGGTGAGGAGCAAAAAGCCAAGATTTCAGTGGCAGCTCCGCCTCAAACTGTGCGCCGCATGTCAGTTGAAATTCCTCGTCTGGGGGCAGCTTCATTCCTGGTCCTTTACCGTGACGACTGGGGTCGCTACCGCTTCTCGAGGCATCTTGGGATATCAAATCCTCAAAGCAAAAGTAATGGAACTATTAAACTTATTGTACATTTCTGCTTGGTGGGTACCTTTTAGGTATGCACTCTTCTGCTAAGTCGGATTATTTTCTTCTTATGCAAGTATTGATTAGTTGCTGAACCTCCCTAAGCTGACCCATACTTTTAAGACAAATACCTCAGAAGAGGAAACAATACTGTTAATGAGACAAAGTGAACGTTAGGATCTTTAGTAACCAAAGAATGGCCCAACCAAAGACGACTGTATAACTCTTTTTAGTGTCATTTATTTAAAATTTATTTATAGAGAACAATATATTGTTAGAGCATTTTTCAATAAAATCTAAATATGTAAACAAAGAGGTTCAAAATGTTGTATTGAGTTGAACCTTTACAGGACGATATTATCTTCCTGGCGATGAAACTGACTGAAAATCTGAGATGCTATACATGCTATAGCACAAGGCATCCCATCTGCTCGGCAATGAACCATGACTGCAGAATGCTACAGCACATATTACTCCATCTGCCTGGAAATGAATCTTGGGTGAATATGTTTCAGCAGATCATAGCGCTCCAACTTGCCGACCAATAACTGAATGGTAGACATGGTAGACACATAGCGCCCTATCTACTTGGCGATGAACCCTGACAGGTTTGGCGTTGATACACGCCAAATAAACTCTGTGCTGTTTGCTTCAAGTGATACTCGAATTGTTACCCATATCGATAGTTTACTCTTACCTATAGTTAGATCTCGCATCTAAGTGTTAAAACAATATCCCTTTAGGAATAATCGCAGTCTACCATTTAAGATAGTAAAGAATTTGGTATGAAAATGGCAAGGAAAGTTACCCCTACATAATTAGGAGGAGAGATGACTCTAAGATCCCTTCGAGGTCCTCCCAAGAAAGTCGAAGACTAAGAAGAAGAATTCCACAACAGGAACGACTTTTAGACCAAGAAAGTGAAATAATGGAGAAGATCAGATTGGACGAAAGGAGGAAAGGTAAAAAGGATATAAATCAAGTATCACTTACATTACTTTTTAAAAATTTGTTTATAACTAAAATCAATTCTATTCTCGAATATATTATTTTGGATGTTTTCAACGACTTAAGTAATTTTGATTACTTTTGTACGAGAAAATATTCTGAGCTATTGCAGTGAAAAATCTTTTGTTAATAAGCATGAAGCCGTTATTTCTAGTGGCCGCTCTCTTAGCTAACTCGAATAGTCACTAGTAGTTAATATTAGCGAAAGATTATTAGAATGAAGCAGATCGCAAATGATCCTATTCTTAAGTCTTATGGAAATGGACACACGGATGATAACAACTGAGAAGTTCTTTGGAATTCGACGGTATCCAAAAGGTCGCCGAAGCACCCCAAAGACGGAGAAATGCATTCCTCGAATCCTTCGTCGACCAACAGACAAAGGGCGAGGAGGGGCCAAGAGAGCGGTGGGATAGGCAAAGTGCCAGAGTGCCTGGAAGCTGTGGCTTCACTCGCCTTTCTCGTGGACCCGAGTTACAAGCTGGCGTAGCCAAGTCCGGATTTTGATAACGCGAAAAGGTCCATTCGAAGTGGCTCTCCGCGCGTTCGCAGGCCGGGGGTCCTAAGGGCGGTGGCGAGGTTAGCAACAGGAATTTCAAAACATCCACCTCATCTAGCAAGGCTATTCTAATTCTTGGACTTTTACGACCATGTGTTGCTCTTTATAGGAACTTTAGGATTGGGGGGAGCGTTGATACCCCAGCACTCAGTTAGTTTTACTCAATCCTAGCTTTCTTCAATATATTATTTAACTGTTATTTTACATTCATCTTCCGCTCCAGCCACTGCGCGCGCACACACACACACACACACACACACACACACACACACACACACACACATATATATATATATATATATATATATATATATATATATATATATGAGGGCAACGCTTACCAATAACAGTTAGAGAGTAAAGCTGCGGAGGTGGTGTGGCATGGTACGTTGAGGCGAAATGGCGCGGGTGGACCTATATTTAATATCCGGGGGAAACATTAGGATGAGGGAAAATGAGGAGGGGACGCGAGGAACGCAGACGGGTTTTAAGGGGGTTTGCGTGTGAGGGGAGACGGGGATGTATGGGAGGGGGAAGGCCCGAGTTGCAGGTCTGACCTGCAGCGGGTTCGCTCGCTCAAGTTTCCCGTATTGATCCACATTTTGACCAAAGGTTATTTTTCCTGGAAAGAAGAAGCGGCCGTTTTAATGAGCGCGGCTGTGCGAGTGGAGAAGTGTATGTGTGATGAAACATGTGTGCCATGGTGTACGTACGTGAGGAAGGGAACTTATGTGTAAAAACACGCTAACGCACATCATTTGAAAAAAAGGAAACCTCTTTGGTCTATGCATGTCGCGAACTCGCCACAGAGGGAGGAGAAGTTTGATTAAAGTGCAATAGAGAGAAAGTCAGGGAGAAGCATTAGGAAGTGAGTTTCATATTCACACTTATGCACTTCCGAAACTAGGTTCCGAAGTGCGTAGACTTTCACATGCACTACTATGCACTTCCGACAGCGCCATGTGCACGCGCTCTTCTTATCCTATCAATCGTGTAAGTCTGGAGTCAGAGAACCGCAGAGGATCAATCAGGCGAATTTATTGCAAGTTACGAAGACAACACCCCCTTCTTAACACACTTACCTACATTTCATGTAACTTAGACGAAAACTGCAGGCTCATATCAACATTCTCACCTTCTAGCAAATGCGGTTTATTATGAAGAAGAAAAAGATGAGAAGTTGAGTGCTTTAACCTCACTCAACTTCCTCTTAGGAGGCTTTGACCAAAGCGGGATGGATAGTTTCTTTGTATGTATTGGTTGAAAGGGTGAGAAAGGACAGTCGAAAGGAAAATGAATAAATGAGAAGGACAAGTTTGAGAAAGAATAAGAACATCAACAACAACAAAATAATAAAACTGGACCAATCCCGTTGGCTTTAGGGAAACTTTGGCTTTCCATTTTTGAGCTAAATTAGATGCAAAAAAGTGTAGTACAATGTTAGATTGAGTTCACACAGCATTATTTGTTAAATAGTTTGTGCTAAAAGGAAGAGAGAGCGAAAAAGAGTATAGAGATAGGGGCGAAAGAGAGAAAAATAAAAAGAGTAGAGAGAGAGAAATATATATATATATATAAAAATATATATATATATATTATATATATATATATATATATATATATATATATATATATATATATATATATATATATATATATATATATATATATATATATATATATATATATGAGGTATAGAGGGATAAGGAGAGGAAGTGATAGAAAAGTGGTTGTGGGGACAATATCAAGCAAAAATGAAAAAACGAATTTCTTCTTCTTCTTCTTCTTCTTCTTCTTCTTCTTCTTCTTCTTCTTCTTCTTCTTCTTCTTCTTCTTCTTCTTCTTCTTCTTCTTCTACGAATAATAATAATAATTCACAATAATAACTATAATGCTTTAAAATTTTAATAAAATATTTATGTCAAAATATACATATACATAAATATGACTTTGTCAATAAAGACGAAACTTCTCGGAATCGCATTTTATTTTTCCTTCGGGTAATATCTAATTATTTAATAAGGAAATTTAAATAATTCATTCCTCTTGTTATAATTTGAGTCGGTGATTGTTGCAATGTTTTTAACCTTGCCAAAGTGACCTTCTGCTCTTCCATACATTCATTCATTTAACATTCACTCCTACTCGAGGTCTCTTAACATTGGTCAGTCACGCGCCCCCACTCTACTCCCGCTGTGTGCTTCCATACACAAACTCCCGCGCACACGCAATAAACCATACATATCCACCACTCGGTAGCTTCTGGACGAAATCAGAGGCTCTCCACACTGACATCGCAGTCACTCCCTTGCTATAGTCAGCCGCTAATTGACAGCGTTTATTAATTGGGAGTTGGCAGCTGCCGTTGAGTCTAATCAAAAGTGTGATGAATGCAAAAATGTGTGGTAGGCCTACAAGTTACCCCTCCCCCTTACAACCTACAACCGGGCGAAGTGCACATGGCGACTCTTGAATGAGGGAACGGCAAAAAAATTGATCTGGGGAATAGCGCCGCCTGGTGGCTATGCAACGACGCACAAATAGGGGCTCTGTTAGGCCTTGCCTTTTTGCCTCCATTTGTTGTTGTTTTTTATTATTCACAACGAGACAAAAACAACAAACGAAAATTGAATTGGGTTTGTTGTTAAACTTGCACACACACACACACACACACACACACATATATATATATATATATATATATATATATATATATATATATATATATATATATATATATATATATATATATATATATATATATATAGTCTTTCAATAAGGTCGCTCGATTTTAAATGTAAATAAAACAAGTTGTGTGTAATATATGCACTCAATTTATTTTAAATTTGAAAGTGCATTTTATGGCATTTAGTGTTGAATATGATGTCGTTCAAATGTCCGCCGCGGCTTCGCTTGGTGGAACGTATTCGGGAGGCCCAATTTTCGATGACTTTGTCGCATAAAGCTGGTTGAATTTACTGGATGGTGTTCCTTATGTTGACTTTGAAGACATCAACTATTTGCGAATTATTCGCATAGACCTGCGATTTAAGGTAGCCTCAAAGATAGTAGTCTAATGGCGTTAAATCGCATGATCTCGGTGGCCATTTGACGTCGCCGCCGTGCGAGATGACCCTGCCCTGAAATCGCTGGTGCAAAATGTCTATCGTGGCGTGCGCAGTATGGCGCTTAGCGCCGTCCTGTTGGAACCACATGTCGTCAGTATCCATATCAGGCATATGATCTAGTTGAGGCCACAAGAGGCTGCTTATCATCGATCTGTAGGTCTCGCAGTTGACGGTTATGGCAATTCCATCTTCGTTCTCAAAAAAATACGAACCGATGATTCCGTTAGACGAAATTCCGCACCAAACAGTGACTTTGTTGCGATGTAATTGGTGCTGGTGTATCTCATGTGGATTGTTTTCGTCCCAAATCCGACAATTTTGCTTGTTTACAAATCCTTTCATCCAAAAATGGGCTGCGTCACTGTGGCGAGGATAGAAATCACGTAATGCTCGGAACGTTTGTCGAACGGAGCACTGATTTTTATAATAACATTTGATGATTTTCACACGCTGTTCAACGCTATAACCTTCCATCGTGACTTGCCAAGTACTACTGAACAGTTCAAAGGGAGGTTGTCAGATGTCCCTTTAACAACATTGCCACTATCGCCTGACAAAGCTCGAGCTTCCTTGTTGAAAGACCCTTTATAAAGGTATCCACTTTAGGATTTCTTTCACCCACTTTCTCTCGTCTCTTCTAAAGGGTCTTTCAACGAGGACGCTCGAGCTTTGTCAGGCGATAGTGGCAATGTTGTTAAAGTGACATCTGGCAACCTCACTTTGAACTGTTCAGTAGTACTTGGCAAGTCACGATGCAAGGTTATAGCGTTGAACAGCGTGTGAAAATCATCAAATGTTATTATAAAAATCAGTGCTCCGTTCGACAAACGTTCCGCGCATTACGTGATTTCTATCCTCGCCACAGCGACGCAGCCCATTTTTGGATGAAAGGATTTGTAAACAAGCAAAATTGTCGGATTTGGGACGAAAACAATCCACATGAGATACACCAGCACCAATTACATCGCAACAAAGTCACTGTTTGGTGCGGAATTTCGTCTAACGGAATCATTGGTTCGAATTTTTTTTAGAACGAAGATGGAATTGCCATAACCGTCAACGGCGAGACCCCCAGATCGATGATAAGCAACCTCTTGTGGCCTCAACTAGATCATATGCCTGATATGGATACTGACGACATGTAGTTCCAACAGGACGGCGCTAAGCGCCATACTGCGCACGCCACGATAGACATTTTGCACCAGCGATTTCAGGGCAGGGTCATCTCGCACGGCGGCGACGTCAGCTGGCCACCGAGATCATGCGATTTAACGCCATTAGACTACTTTCTCTGAGGCTACCTTAAATCGCAGGTCTATGCGAATAATCCGCAAACAGTTGATGTCTTCAAAGTCAACATAAGTAACACCATCCAGCAAATTCAGCCAGATTTATGCGACCAAGTCATCGAAAATTGGGCCTCCCGAATACGTTCCACCAAGCGAAGCCGTGGCGGATATTTGAACGACGTCATATGCCACACTTAATGCGATAAAATGCACTTTTAAATTTAAAATAAATTGAGTGCATATATTACACACAACTTGTTTTATTTACATTTAAAAATCGAGCGATCTTATTGAAAGACCCTATACATTAAGACAACCAAAGCACGACCTCGCAGGTGGTGTGAGGATGAAATTCAACCAATGGCAAGAGCGCTTAATCCCGGGCAATTTCTTCCTATGACTTTCCGCGAGGTAATCTTCTGGGTCTCTTGGTGTACATATAAAGGTAATAAAGATATCCAGTTAACGATTTATTTTTCCTATTTTCGCTGGTTTCTTCTGGCGATGTGTCCTGCCCTGTTCCAATCTAAAATTGTTATTTTTTTTTTTACTATTTCTCTCACCCGCGTTTATGTTCTTATCCAAGCATTTCTTTTAAGGCTCCGGCTAAGTATTACTAACCTGTATCGTTCTATGTTTCTGTGATTTGTTTACATTTTCTTCACATTGTAAAATAGCTCTTGTCCCATTGAAGTTGCAGTTTATTAAACTTGTTTTCTTTTGGAATTTCGAAGGTAATTATTTTACTTGATCAAACATTTCATTATACATTTCATCATCAGTTCATAAATTAGTTCATTAAATTGTTTGCTAAGGTAATTAGGAAAGTAATTTTCTTTCTTTGGGTGTTGAGTTTCCGTTGGTTTGTCCTCCGGTCCACGAGTTCGTTTGTATCTTGCTCGTGAGAAGCGATCTGTGGTCGGTGGCCGGGTTGAAGGAGCCCCTAACCGAAGTGACCTCTTTAATGATTGTCTTCCTTCACTGTTCAAGAGTACCCACGGAGCCGATCTCATCTTTCGATCACTTTTGGCCCATCCATATCATTTCTCTTCCGCCTTTGGAAGGAGTTCGGAAGACACATTGCAGTTTCGGTCCTTGGTCAAAGTGTCCAAATCTCTCCGTTGCCCTCATCTAAGGTGAATCTCTCCCCCCATCCTCTATCTCTCTAATACTCTCGTCTTTGTTCCTCAACCTTTGCAGTGAAGTCCTACATGCCTGAACTGATTGTTTGCTTGTGTGTATGCGTATTCATGGGTCCTGCATAGATGTGTTTTCAACTACTCCATAGGAGTGAGATGATGTAGGGGCGTAGGCTTGAATTACTTGTAGGGAAATGCAGAAAAAATCCAAGCGCTTTCGTCTTATTCGCAAACATATCTTATAGGAATTATTAAAAGCGCATTGTAGCTCCTTGTGAGGACACAACTCTCCTCCTCTGCGTCTTTTACATAACGAAAGCTAGGGCCAACTTTCAGCCTGACACTGGCGCCAAGTAGAATCTTCTTTTGACTAGAGTGGTGATGTATTATACATTCCGCTCCCCACCCCCCTCAAGCAACTCCTCTTTCCTTAATCTTCCCGGTGGAGATGCACTTGTTATCCTTCGCTTCTTAGTTACTACAATATTTTGTATTCCTTCTTCCTTTTGTCCTATATTGTCGTTTCCTCATTCTGGCTCTTCTTCACACAGTGCCACGCCTCTGTTCGTCAGAAGCGTGTTCCCTCCTCTTCTCAGTGCCATTCCGAGTGCCAAGATTAAATACCCTTCTGAGAAATACCTCCTAATTAATTCTACCAATTTGTGGCAAAAACCATAACCACCCAGATTTATTCTTCTCCCATTCATTTTCTCTCCTCTCATTTCAACGCATCAATTATGTGATTATTAGGGGGGGGGGCAGATGTTGGACTGGGTGAGGCTTCATATGTGATGAAAGAGAAAACTAGACTTCTTCAACAATAAAGAGGATGTTTTTATCTCTTGTACAATTGTGCTGAAATCGTCTTCTAGTTTTCGGTCTTCTATCAGATTATAATAGCATGGATAAAGTAGGTCACCTAGAATGTGTTTATAGATTTTGTAATTTATTTACATTTTTAACTCTTCGTGTTCATTCGTCTATGGATATTTAGGGAAATAGGGTGGAGGAATCCAAGATCAAGTAATTATCTCTGGAATGAGTCTAAAAGAGGATAGAGAGAGCGGCAGGGCTGCCTTGATGAAACCGACTTACACACTGCAAGCGTTAAGATGGAAACATGATTATGGGTCCATTGGTAGCGCCAAAACATTCATAAGCAATGTTCGACGAATATATAATTACGTGCACTAAATAGGAAACCATAAAGAAATTTCGGTAATTTGTAATTTTTAAGCCTTCAAGAAAGTATATTCATACCATTGAAAAAAAGAGGATATTAAAATTCATGTAATTTATGTTTATGTTTTATATAAATTTACAAAACATTATCGAAATTAATTCAGAGTCACATTCAGAATTGATCGCTTTTGACGGTCTCTTTGACACAACATTTATGAAAGTACGTAAATGTTGTGGTGGAGATGAGATATTTTCAATGAAAAGAATTGAGTAAAATAAAAAATGTATTAAACTTGATTATTTAAATGATATATATATATATATATATATATATATATATATATATATATATATATATATATATATATATATATATATATATATATATATATATATATCATCACTAACTCGATAATTTAAGAAGGGAAATTTTTTGAGTATTTGAATAATAATTTCATCTTAGTTTGGTTATGACATGTTTTTTTAGCAAAGTTATTTCTAATAATTCTTTTATAATAACCAAAATAAAAATGGTGAAGTTCAGAAATAAATATAAGTATCGAAATTTCGTGAATTTTTTAAAACCCAAAGAATTACAAATGGTGAAGTTCAGAAAATTTATTTTTATTTATCGTCTTCTATAACTATATTTTAGCAACGTGATATTTTGAAAGGGAGGGAATTTAGTTTAGAGTTCCTTTTTAAAATTATGATAATTGGCGAGGTTCAGAAAATTTATAAAAATTTAACCATGGCTGCTTTTTTTTTAATCTTAGTAGCGAAGCGCAAGCTCTTTCCGTAGTGGGGGGGAGTAGCGAAGCCATTGCCTGGTATATATGTATTATTTAATTAAATTTGTATAAATTATTGAATCTTTTCGGGGGTCTTATATTTAATGGACACGTAATACCTAAAGAAATGAGAAGAGAGGTAAGGCGTTATATATCAACAGTCAACCACACAGGACGAGCACGGGGTGGCGGGGGGGTACCTCTCTGCCCTCGCTGCATCAGGCTGTTGAATTTAATGACGGTCAACGTCTCGGATTTGGGGGACCGAGGTGAAAAAAGGACCTTTGGAGGAACGGTTAAAAAATGTTGATGCATCGCCCGGCCGATGCTCAGCGGCTCGAAGCCACAATGAAGGGGGGGGGGGGCTGTGAGGCGGCTGAGTAGGACGCCTTGTGTGAAATGGGTGGCGGTAAGCTGCGGGCCCAAGGAATGCAGCCTTTCACATGAGCTGCAAATCGAAGCAATGGTCAGGTAGGCCCATGAGGCCTTCGGACCCTCTCCGAAAGAAAATGACCCGCCTGTCATTCAACTGCGTCACCTTTCATCGGGACGTGGCGCATCCTAGCCATTGTTGCCTATTCAACCAAACTCCTCGGCCATCTACATATCTACCTATCTATTTATATATATGCATGAGTTGAATAAAGCATGGTAGCGCGCCTCCACCGGGATTCTAACCTGCGACCTTACGCACTAGAAACCCGGGGCCTTAACGCGCCATGGGCAAAGGAAAACGCAACTTGAATGTTTGCCTTGTTTTTCGTTTATCTTGCATTTGCCTCTTTTAGCTGCCCTCGTTGGTTTTTGAGTCTCGTGGAAAGGAGGACCGCAGATAGGGAAGTCGGACAAAAGATTTCGTGCTTGCCCTTGACGAGGCCGCATTTCGAGGGGGAGGGGGCATAAGCCCTGCCCTGTCTGCATGGTTCCCAGCGAGCCACAAAGCTAATCGTATGCATCTCCAGAGGTCGGAGCGACCGTTGACGCTGCAAGGGCGCCTGGGTACGAGGGAGGGGGGGGGAGCGACGCGGGCTGTTGAATGAGAGGGAAAAGAGGCGAAGAAAGGAACCCCTTTCGGTCCCTTTGTGCAGCGATCACCGGCAGCGCAACGTGGCCCAGGACCTTGTGGGAACCCGCTCTTTGACGTTATGGGGTGGGGGAGGAGAGGGCCTCGGGTAAACGGCTAGGGGATAGATGAGGGGCGCCGTGAATGCATCGGCATGCAGGAGACGTCAAAGGAGTCGAACGGTCGGGATAGAAGGACTATCGTGGATGTTTACTGAAGGTGGGGCACCCGTGCGAGGATGGAAGGTAGGCTTGGCGGGGGGCATCAGGTTGTGTCCCGCACGCACCCCTAGACCCAAGGTGCTCTCGTGACTTTCATCAAAAATGGACTCGAACTTGTTCACGCACAAAGAGATAGAGAGGGAAATTATACAGCAGTAGACAAGATGGAGTTTAGTCGGGCAGAAAAGAAGTTTTTGTTAAAAAAAACAACAAACCAAAACAGCCTCTGTCAAACCAATGAACTCCGGAATGACCTCAGTGGTAAGGCCTGAAACATTTCATTCCGATAGTTCGAATCATGATGGAGGCAAAACGTTTCAAGTTGGCGTATTCACATAAACACGGATTTGTCGAAAATAACGACCTTTCACTGAGATCCGAACTAGCCACCTCTGGAATGACCTCAGTCGGGAGGTCGCTCTCTGGTTCGAATCCCAATGGTCTAAACCAAACTGATTATAACTTCTTTAAAAATCGCCACCCATGAAAAGTACGTACACGGTATTATTTTTATATTCAGAGATCGATTATACTAGAATATACGGTGGATTATTTCATTTGAGATATCAATTTAACTTTCGAGCAGAGCCTACAATTATCTAATAAGATAAAGAGAGGGGAAGAGACTGCTAAACTTTATCCATGTGAACTTTCTTTTCCAAAAGGTCGACGAACCCACGCGGGGCAAAATATATTTTTGTATTTGATTCCTACCACGGACGAGTACTTATGGAAAACGGTCAAGCCGTTGAGCTAATGCAGACAAGTGGCCAAAACGTAGCAAGATTTTAAATAAGTTCAAACAAAAACAAATGAGAGCAATCAATTAACACCGTTTTTTAAGGACATGCACTTTTGGTGTTTTTTGATCATATGAAAGCTAATGACTGTGGTAACTGTTCTCAAAAAAGGGATGTTCAAGATATGTCTTCAGAGTTTCACTGCATTGTAGTTACTCTGGATTCAGAGTTAGTTAAATACGTACGAAGAAAACACGGTGAAATCATAAACTCAATATGAGAGCGTAATTGACGTTACCAAATTCTTTAATAAACAACGACAGGGAAGTAAATTGAGAAATAAAATATTATATCGTAAACTGGTTAAGCGGAGAGTTTGGAAAGGAAAGAAATATTATAAAAGAAAGAGATCAAGCACTAAACCCCAAACATAAGCCTAATCTTTTATTTAATTACGTTACTAGTAAGAAGCCCATAAGGGAGGTCATATAACCAATTAGGAATAGCGAGCGACCTATCAGCGACAATTATGAGCAAATGGTTAAGATATTAAATGAGGACTCCGTAATTGTTTTTACTATCAAGGACTTGTCACAGCCATCCACACTAAGAAATCGATTTTGGCCAACATCGGATTCTCTACGTCACGCGAATAAATGAGGGGGGAAATTATTACATAAATAAACTAGATTAAACGATCGAATGCACCGGGACCTGACTGCGTGTACCCAACTCACTTAAAGGAGTTAAAGAACGATGAGTAGAACCGATGTGTACTATCTTTAACTGGTCTATTAAAGAAGGGGTAGTTCTAGTAGACTTGCAAAGAGCTAATTTCACGCCATTCTTCAACAAGGAAATAAACCAGACTCTAGTAACTTTCGCCCTATTATTTTAACGTCATTAATTAGTAAAATCTTAGAATCGATAATTATAACTAGGAATGGGTCATTTCGGGTCAAATAACTTAATCATAGACACAACATCGATTTCGGCGAGGATACTTATGTTTAAATCTTCTGTAATTTTTTCATAAAATGATTTCTATCATCGATGGCTTCAAAGCTGTGATTATAATTTAAAGACTTCCAAAACAACTGATTTACTTCCGTTCCACATAGAGGACACTGAAACGTTAAGGGCACAGAATAAGAAAAAATACTTAAATAGATAGAAAGTTGGCTCTCAAATCGTTCACAACAAGTTTTCGTAAATGAGGCAAATTTAGGCTGTGCCCCAATCACTAGCAGAGCAGTTCAAGGATCTGTACTAGGCCCAGTGTTGTTCATTTTATATATAAATGATCTTTATAATAGATTGATTACTAAAATATCCAAATTCGTAGATGGCATGAAGATAAGAAACGGCAATTTCTACATTACATGTGGCACAACTACAGCGGAATCAGGATCAAATTTTTGAGAAGGCGGATAAATGGCAAATACCAAATAAACGGCCAAATTCTAGATTAAGTTTCCTTAGAAAGGGACCTTGGCGTTTTTATTTAGGAAGACCTTAAACAAAGCAAACAGGTGGTCACTGGGATACATTGCTCGGAACTTCATGCTTAAGTCGAAATTTATTATCATGCATCTAAATAAATCCTTTGCCCGTCCTCAACTTGAGTACGCACTGCAACTTTGGTCTCCCTACCTTAACAAATAATTAACGCTGAATATAAGGCAACCAAAATAATTCCGCGCTTAGAAATAAACCGTACGAAGCAAGACTTCGATCCTTAGACCTATTATCTCTTGTTAGTAAGCGATTGCGTGGACGACTGATTTAAGTTTTTTAAAGACTCATACGATTCAGTAATGTTAATTATGGACTACTGTTCGAGCTGGATGATAAATAAGCGCTTCAACACGACCTTAGTTCAAAATTACTTCACTTAATTATAGAACCATACAAACATGGAATAGGCTACTTAGGCTGAATTGTTAAAAGCATTCTAGTCAATATGGTCAAAAATAGACCTGAATATTTTTTTAAATGTAAATATTGCTAGGTACTAGTAAAAACAATTGAGAACGTCAGTTAATAGGGTTCAAATGAATATAGAAATATTCTTCAAATGTTAACATTACGAAAAAGAAAGTTCAGTTCTGAACGTCCACTGAAAGGAAGAAGGAAAGGAAAATAAAAAAATTATGGCAGCCAAGAGTAAAAAAAATCATGTGTACGAATGTGTTTTCCGTATTCCTGTCGCCCTTTCTTATCGCTCGTTTCACAACTTCTTTCACCGCCGGCAGCCAAGTGTATGTGCGGGAAGTGGATGATATATCCTATTCCTGCCTGTGCTTCAAATGTGTTTTATATGTAGTGAAATTGGGGTTGATTCCATTAGATTTGAACACATTGATATGTGTGTGTGTGTATCCGAATCAATAAAAAAGAAGCTCGATTGTACTTTTGGTACACATTTGGTTAAGTGTGTATCAGCATGTTGTGACCTCGGACCTAACAGTGGAGCTAACGGCACGTAACTCAGGGACCTTTTAATTTTACTAATCTGGTTAGTCTTCTGATGTAGTTTGTTTGCTAGAGGTAGTCTTCACTCTTTCCAGGATAGCCTTGAGTGGATCCTAATGTTTTTGCTCGTCTTTATTCTGTAGTTTCCCTAACTTCACCAGATTTTTGGTAGAGAGTGTAAATTTATTAGTGTCTTTCCTTGCATTCATTTATTATAGAGTGAAATATTCCTCTCCAGAAATGAAGTTCAACATAGCCAAATTCGCCGGTGAAAAATAACACCCCGGAAAGATAAGTTCAAAATCCTATTTTAAAAATGGGAATGCTTTATAAATAATTAGCTTTTCATTGATTTTGACATCATACGGATTAAACTGATTAAAAAAATCCCATTACTTATTTGTAAAATAAAATAGATCCAATACATACCACGCGTATTAGTAAAGTACCGCTGGTACCTAAATTGATTAGAAACAATACATTTATTGAAACTAGAAGGATTTCTACATAAATTCACCTCGTTATGATAGCAGACACTTAGGCCATGACAATAACTGAAATCCAGTGCAATCGGGGATTGACAGAATTGTCTCAGTTTATTACTTTTTTAACTAAGAGATGGATGCCTCTTCTCTTGAAGAATTCATTCGGTTTGAGGTAATATATGATTTGATATCCCTTTCCTCATCTTTCATAGCAGAGGAAACTTTACCATTATATTGATCTTTTAAAGACTTAACTAAATGGTAATCACATGGTGGAAGGTCCCGTGAATCCGGAGGATGAGGACGAACTTCCCATCTTAACGCAATCATTTTTTCTTGGATCAAACTTGCTGCGTGTGTGGGTGCATTGTCACTGAGAAGGACCGATGAAGGACTCTTTATTCAAGAACTACATTTAAACTTTGCAATTGTTGAACATTTAGGTTTGCAACAACTGTGTGCGTATTATTGAGGCGCTCATAATGAATAACACTCTCTCTACATCCCATCCAATGCAGGGCGCACACAGCCTTCTGCTGCTGTTGAAGACGACGTCTCGGAGTAGGATTGTTTTTTGAGGGGTGGGGGAGGGTGAGATTATCCATTGTTTTTAGCGCGTGATATTGCAATAACCCACCACCAACACCACTACACACACATACACACATAAACCTTTCATTCTTCGTAGTAATTCAGAGAAGAAATGTCTCACGGGAATTTCGAGCCAATAGAGATGAAACAATATTCACACGTTGGAAACGTTGTCCTTCAGACGGTTCATGATGTACAGAACCACCATTCTTTTCTACTTTTCCAAGCCATTGCTAGCTTAAAGGGAACTAAGCATTGCTAGAGAAAAAGGCATAGGCATTACTAAAGCTTAAAAATTGCTCAGGCATTATTACCCCATTTACTTTTAAACAGCTCGAGGCAAATTTGGAGCAATTTAAACAATTCTAAGAAGCATTTTTTTAAGTCTTCTTAAAACGATATTAATTTCTTAACTGCCTAATATAATCACATAGATTTTACCATTTTATATATTCAAAATACTAATTTTAAACATTGAATTGTTTTTATCATGTTTTTTTTAAGTTAATTTTATGCGATAACAATAAGAAAGTTTTTGATGCCGTATTCAATACCCATGATAGGGAAGTTGGTGGGGGATCATCATGAAGATTTTTTTTTGTAGTATTTTGTAGAATTTTTGGCAAAGAACAAACACGGCTTGCTTATCCAAATCTGGATTTATCATGTAGATCAATGAAACATTAGCCATTTCAAATCTCGCAGATGATAGGATAGTTTCTCTCGAAGATAACGAGGATGAAGATAATGATACAATTACTGTGGCCTCTGCCCTATCCATCTCACATTACCCTTAGATCTTCACCCGTGAAGAGTTTAATGATCTTTTTTTTAGAGACTGTCTAAAGAGAAAGGAAAGATTTTCGCTTCAGCATTAAAGGAGACAAATTTTATTGAGGAAAAGGTTCGTGCCATTCGCAACTTTAATTTAACAACGCTCTTTGCAGTGGAAGGTCCTTCCACCCCCACCCCACCCCTCTACATGAAACCTGGTTTAATGAAGTATTTTGTTAAAACAATGGTTAAGGTCAATTCCGATGAGTTCGATTCCTTTCTAAGAAATTTCCCAAGGTTAGTGCAGCCAAAGTTAAGGAAGGAAAGTTTGGGTAGGAGAAGGGGGTGGGGGCACAAATTAGAGAGATTTTGAATGATATGGAATTTCAATAAGCCCCCTGTTCACTGAAAATGAAAGCTTTACTGGCTTTCAAATAGATATGGGCAAACATTCTGGGGAATAAGGAGTCGTCTGCATAGAAAATGGAGTTGAGACTTCTTCGATGGTGCTTACAAAGAAATAGCCCGGAATATTTTTGAAAATGCATTTCCTAATTTCTCAAAAGGATTTCTTTCCATAAAATCTTGATGCAGTAAGTGACGAGCGATGAGAACGGCTCCATCAAGAGTTTTAAATTATGGAAAATCGCTTCCAAGGATTTGGGAACTAAACATGATGGCGGCCCATTGCTAGATGTTGCATCGTAATAATTCGGGCCCAATTTATAAGAAAAAATTACAGTCTCAACGCATTTAAGAACATGCATTGGCCTAATTACCTGGGATCTAATTTGTAGCTGAACGGAAAGTGTACCATTCTGAACAAGATTTGAACATGCACCGATATACGCAGGACTTGGATCCTGATTTAAATTGGCGAAAACTTGCAAAAAGACTTCGATTGAGAAGTGAAATGGTAGGAAAGATGACAAATGCAATTCAATGTGGAAAAGTGTAAGGTAATGCATATAGCTCAGGATAATCTCCGAAGACATTGGATGTTCAAATTTTAAACACTGTTAACATGGAAAAGGATTTCGTATCTTAATTTCGAGTGATTAAGATTTTCGACACATTGCACCGTAGTGTGACAAAAGGCGAAAACAAAGCTCTAAATTTTGCGTTCGATTCGAAGCTATCTTTCGTCTATTGTAATTGTGGATCGTGTTCAACATCGAGCGCCGATATTAATTCCGGAGGTAGGAATATATCATACAAAGACATTATACGAAGATATATCATACAAAGACAGATTCTACGAAGACAGATCTTATGAAGACAGATCATGCGGTTAGATCATACAAAGACAGATAATACGAAGGTAGATCATACGAAGACATCATACGAAGACATATCATACGAAGACAGATCATACAAAGACAGATAATACGAAGACAGATCATATGAAGATAGATCACCCGAAGACAGACCTATGCACCTCAATTTATTTTCAATGGAAGATCGGGATCTACCCGGCCATTTATTCACTTTTTTAAAATACAAAACGGTTTCGCTAATATAAATTCTAACTCAATATTGAGCTAGTAGCGGAGCGGCCACCAAAAATAATGGTTTCAAGTTACTAAACGAAAGATTTAACAAAATTTCTTATAAAATAACAGAAACTTGGAATGACTTGGCTCGGAATCTTTTTGCAAACGTTGCAGTAGCTATGTTTAAGAAGAATCAATAAATATTACTTTAATCTATAACTTTACAGAAATATGAGTAGTAAAAATAATTCTAAATCCATATCCTCTCTTCATTTTACTTGTCTTTCTTACCTTTGAATTTCATCTTCCCCTTCATTCATGATGTAGCCTCGAATTATTGTTATATGTAGCAATTCAGCTTACATTAACATGGTTAAAATCAAAGGTGACCCATCATACTTTACTTATGCTCTGCCACCCCTAATAACCAAACGTGCCACAAGATTTGCCATGAAAATATTATCAATTGACTTTGTCGTTATTCTATTGACAATCGTGAAATTTTGAATTTGTAAAAGAGTCAATGATTACCATGCAATTGTTCCAAGCAGGCCATTTTCAATCTGGAGCTATGAAGATGGAGGCAAATGTACTTTTCTTTTATATAGAAAGCATTCCAATATTTGAATTTTAGCTTGTATTTTCCCGTAAACATCTATTTTTTTTGTTTTGTATTCAACAGTTGAAAAAAGTGTTTATTTTTCTTCCAGTCTAAATTTTAATAAGGATTTGAAATATGTTCTATAAGGATGGCTATTGCTGATTGCAGAAATCGACGTTCCATTTAAATTTTTAATCGACTTTCACACGGTTAAAGAGAGAGCATGTAGGATATTCTTCTGGAGGTAAGCATCTCCATCACCCTCTTAGGCTGTCCCACCCGACTTCACATTTCGCGCTTTTATACAAAGGTATATATTTATTATATGGTTCTATATAATACTCAATTCTTACTGATATGCAATATCTCTCAAGTGCAGAAGTTGATCTCGGTGAAGTGATTCGCGAAACCTTGACTCTTATTTTAGACCTACGTTGGGTCAAGGATGGACATTACCATGTAAATGTTTGGGACAAATGAGTGCGAGTGGTGATATAATTTATGTTCATATCTCTTTCATCCAAATCGATAAAGCCTCACTCTTCATCTACATCATGCAAAGAATGGAATTCCTTGACTTCGCAATGCGGACTACAGATTTACCACGTTCGATGTTGGTTTTGATCGTAACAAAGTGTATAGAAAATCTAAATGGAAGAAAGGAGCTATGCCGAATCCCATGAGTGAAAGCGGGGAAACCAAAGAGAGAGCGATAAAAGGTAATCTTGACTTTTTCGCCGCGGATTGTTTTGATGGATTAGAACACGACCTAAGATGTAGGATGCTCGTCTTTCCAGCTGCGAGAGAAGAAGTGGATTCATATCCTTCACCAACCGTCATACAACTCACCTAATTTACTTTACATTGGACTCAATAGTAATAGCTATTTCCCCATCCGCAATCCTCACGGGACATGTGGTCAATAGGCGATCTGGGGAATAGGTTACAGGTTGTAATGACTGTAATCGTACACTTTAAAACTAGTCTTCTTTTGATGAACATAAATAAAAAAAAACAAGCGGTAAACTTCGAATGGTGTGAAATGTAATCATCCAAGCCACATATACTTTGACATGAATATGCCAGAGTAAATGTTTTAAATGACGTGAATATTATGTTGCGGAGTCATGCAGGCCATTTGTGATCTTTGTTTTGACAAAGATCACAAATTACAATGGCTTTGAGCACCGTGATATGTAATATGAAAATTGGAGAAGGATCGCTTGTGGAAGCATGCATTGAAGCATTGTTGAAGAAACGAACGTCCAGGGGTAAAGTGAAAACATGTCATGGCACACAATAGCGCAAAGTTTAATTGTCAATTTGTCTCTTAAGAATTAAATCTTCATTTAAATTCACAATTTCTTCATATCTAATCAGATGAAACGAGGGCGTGAAATCGGCAAGTTGGAGCTCGGGTTCATCGTTGTTTAAATAAAGCGTCATTCCCGAAAGCCCATCGCAATTGTTGGTAGAAACAAAGAATAGGCCTTTTCATACAAGGCATTGCGTTAGACCATTTATAAGAAAATTTAATACGATTTCATATTATTAGAAATGTCGTCCTTGTGCCAGAACACAAAGAATGATCATTCTCAGTTAATTGGCAAAGACAACGATTTCTAGTCTTCTTTTTTACTTACTCGTTTTCCCTGCGGATACTTATTTCACTTTTCAACAAAGGAATTTTCTTACCGCTGAGACACTTGTGGATTACCTTACATGAAGCCTATGAGTGCCGAAGAGGAATTGGTATTGCACAAAACGGTGGGGAGGGAGCCCTTGGCGTTGATGGAAGGTTGATCTACCCTACCGGATTCTCACCTGCCGTATTTTTCTTCTACGGATGTTCCTGGCATGGACGTCAAAAGCAGGAGTATCCATTCGTCGGAAGGACGATTGGATGTCTCGAAAACGTACAACGCAGTATTAGAGATGGGTCCGGCGCTCTTTGTGAGTAGGACGAACCCATTCTCATTGCACTACCGAAGGGGTAAAGAATCACTAGGTGGACTTCTGCTTTCTCTATTTCTACTGCATGAAAAACTGTCTTTACCATGTAGAAACATCACACTGGGGCCGGGAGGGCGCGCCATTCCGCTAGGATTCATGTGTAATAGTGGTTTTATTGAAGACGTCATATAATTCATTATTATATTATTATAATTAAAGGGTTTCCTGAAGCAACATGAACAATATTTACCATAACTCTTATCAAACCCATTTTCCCTTTAAATTTATATCAGTTTTGGTTTCTAGTTTTAAATCAGCTGATTTTTTTTATCGTGAATTTAAAGCGCAATAACAACGAGGACGAATTATGTAGAAAATTTGTAAGGATAGATCTGTAAAGAAAGTGATGAAGGTGGAAGAATGGAAAATGTGTTGAAGATATAGAGCTACATGCGTTGGGCAGGGAGGTCAAATTATGGCTGTTGGGGCCAGGAGGGATCGCAATCCAACAAGTAACTTTTTCCCATTTTTATTTTTATGGGACAACAGTTTTTGAGGCCTTTTTATTTAAGAGCTGTTCGTAGTCTTTATTTCATTTTTCTTCTTACACTTGGACAGAATTTTTGTAGAAAACCCAAGTCGTAAGTAAAAAAAAAGGAATTGTGGCAGAATCTCTCAAAAGGAATTGTGGCTGAATCTCTCAAAAGGAATTGTGGCTGAATCTCTCAAAAAGGTATCAGAATTAAAAAAATATATGTATAGAAACTTTGTACAATTTCATCCTAAGTCAACTGGATCAGCCTCGAACTAGTAAAAGTATGCGGGAAATCAAGAGGTAACTGAGATCTCCGATTCCTCAATTAAA
The DNA here is from genome assembly GCA_963969495.1 of Ceratothoa steindachneri. Taxonomy (NCBI): domain Eukaryota; kingdom Metazoa; phylum Arthropoda; class Malacostraca; order Isopoda; family Cymothoidae; genus Ceratothoa; species Ceratothoa steindachneri. The sequence goes on from OZ018326.1 coordinate 106,307,929, forward strand.
GAATTGCCATTTCAAGAACGAATGAAATTGAATTGTCCAAACTTTTGCGCGGGAAAAGGACACTTTTCAGATTCATTCGTAGTTTCTCTTGTGGCTTCTTTTGAAGGAAAAGCTTTAATTTTCGTCAATCGCGAAGAAAAGGATAATTAAATGTGCTAATGCGATGCAATTTTGACTACAAAGTCAGTTGGGATTAATGAGTATAGGAGGGACTACATTTTAATACAACTCTAGTTCTTAAAAAGATATTGCTCTAGTTTCATTGAACCGGTCTTAAATCCTGTTTACTATTTTCTCTGATCTGCGCTTGGGAAAAAGGTGCATCGCAGACGGAGTAAACCTTTTGACGTAAGCCAATTACGAGAAGAAATCCGGTCTGTTTTGGAAGAATTTGCTTCACGATTCCATTACAAAAGCAATTTTGAAATGAGGAAAAAGAATAAAGTTGGCCATTAATTATAAAGCAGAACATTAACAAATTAAAGGAATTACCAAATTAAAGAAATAGCATTTAATAACCCTTTATTTTTTAGAATTAATTTTATTATCAAGATGAAAATTAATTAAATAAAATTATCTATTTGTCTTAAGGAATTTTATAGAGGATGTTCATACTAAATTTGACTAAATTTAATGTCTTCTTTTTTCAGGAAAATGTTGATGTGTCGGTCAAAGGTAAAAGACGTTGGATAAAATATAGAGTAACGTTTTAGTTGAGAGGAAGTTAGCTGACCTGGATGACTGGAAGCCATCTGAATATTGGAAAAGAGTTACCTGCATCATGATGATTCGCATCGGGTATCAAAATGCCGACACCATGACCGATGCTCACTACTTTGTTGACACTTTAAAGGCTATAAGACGTGACAAGGGCAGCTGTAGCCGTGGGCAGCAGAGAGGAAAACAGCAGGCGTTCTCACTGCGTCCGCACGCCGGAATTCATCCAACAACTGCAGCAGAAGGTGATGGAAGATCGGAATAATGGAATCAGTGTTTCAGTACCAACCATAAAATTGGTACTGAATGAGGACCTTCGCTACCACTCGTACAAGAGGGGCAAGAGACAAATTATGACACTCAAGGCCAAGGAGAGCCGCTTGACGAAGGCAAAGAAGCTCCTGAATAAGCTGAAGAATCCTGTTGAGCCGGGAATGATCTGGTTCTCAGATGAAAAGAACTCTATCAGGACCAGTTGCACAACACAGAGAACAACAGGTGGCTTGCCTATAATTCATAAGAGGTTCCACATATCATGAAGACCAAGTGACTCCAAACTGTGATAGTCTGTGGGTGTCTCCAGGAAGGGTGGCGGCATGTCGCCACACATGTTTGAGCAGGCTATTTGGCTCAATTCAGGCGGCTATGTGGAGCGGCTGGAGAAGGTTGCTGCTAGAAGGTCATACCTCCAGAAAGAGTCAGAAGTGGTTGTCGGGGAATTTCAACAAATTTACGAGCCCCGATTTTTTGCCTCTTAGATCCCCCGATTGCAATCCCATGATTACTATATATGGGACGTGATTGAGAAATATACCAACCACTCTTCCTGCAACTCCAAGGGCGATCTGGTGGCCAAGATCAAGGAGGTGTTCGAGGTCTTCCCAAGGACACAGAGAGGAACACATGTGACAAGATTCGGAGCCATCTTGAGGCTGTGGTGGAAGCTTAGGGGGCCTATTTTGAGTAAACTGTCATCTTCCTGCACTAATCTAGTTTTTTTTTTAGAAAAATTTAAAATACGTTTATTTTGGGCTGAGATATTGCGGGGGTTGGGTTCTTGTATGCACACCGTCAAACTTAGCCCAACACATTGTATATAGGAATACGCTGATCCATACTACTAGGGTTCTTTCGTGGATGTCCTTCTAGTTTCGGCTTCTTAGTTTTAAATTAATAATAATAATGCATTAGACATGACCCGTGTCTTCTCAGCGACAAATAAACAAAGGGCAACCTTGAAATGTGTCTAGGGGCTCCGCAAGAACAAGTTTAATCCCAAAATCCGCATCTGTGTCCACGAAAACGAATGTAATAGAGTGCATAATGTGGTGGGTGATAATTTTTTGGATGCCACTACTGCATATCCGACTTACACAGAGAACGAGTTAGTTGATTGACAACACTCTTATGTTTGCTACAACTTAGAATTTTTCGAGTTAAGAAGCAAATAAAAAGCTTATATTTTGCTTCCTAAAGAGAAGGATTCCGGGAAGAAAACTTCGATCAACGTGTTGATTTCGCCTCTCACACCCACACTTCGGATGCTCGATGGTGTGAAATTTCACCCTAGATTCCTCAAATTATTAATTTCAATCATTTCCATTTTTTTTATTTCTTACTCAATTTCACAAAGTGGACCGAAATAAATCAACGAGGTCCGTTGCTTTTGCCTCTTCCAAGAATTTAAACCAACTTTTATTCCTAATGGATCATTCAAGATGATTCTGAAGAGAATGGAAGAAACAAAAAGAGAAATAAATAATTTAAATGAAACGAAATACAAGGAAAATATTCTGGATATTGATGTTAATTATAATTGCTACAGAATAAGTAAACAAAGTTTAATATTGGTATAGAAATTGCTTTAAAGTTTAATGAGAAATAAATTATCAAGAACTAATTGTAGTCACTTTTTATTATTTTCAATTGCCAAAATTTCACCGACAGCCATTGTGCCAAAACATTATCAATTTCAAAGATGCTTTACAAAGCAAAATATCGTATACCGAATCTTATCCTTTTCAGGATCTGGATGCGAACTATTGAGTCGTAGATTCGAGTAAAACCCTTTTCTTATCTCCTGGTAAGGAGGGTGGGGGTGACTGTCCTTTTCTCTCTGCCATATGGGACTGAGATTGATTTTCTGGTGAGTGAGGATGCGGTCAAAATTCGATGCGTTCGCTCCTCTAATCCATGCAGATATTGGTTATATGTAATCCCCAAAATCAAAATCCACAATCCCCCCCAAAACCAACCACCGAGTATTAAACTTCCAACCTATTACACATTGGATCACCTATGCTGTAAAATAATATTCTGCGCGACCCATCTTAAGAATATGGAGGAAATGTGTGAAATTGTAACCTATCTAAAAGAGCGACGAGATAAATCTAGCAGACGCGGTTATTTAATGGCAAAAGAAAAATCAAACCTAACCTAACAAGCGTTTGGAAAGGACTAAAGATGCTGGTCAGCGACGCTGAACATCGACCACTTTGCCAATTTACTCGAAATATCACCCTCTAATCAATTTCCATGATCCATGATTTTGTTTAAACCTTCCCTTCCCACCCACTTTAAAATTTAAATAAATGGAAGTTATTTAATTTTCTTTACAAACTTTAGATCCTAGTTTGGTAAAAGTTGTAAAATGTTGGAAATATGGTGAACAAATAAAGAATAACATAAACTAAGCTTGAGTACGCTACAGCTACATAATTCGCAGTAAATCACTGCATTTATGTAGACAAAATAAAGTTTAAAGACATCCCCTGTTTAGGGATTTTGACCATTCGAGGTTTGTCTTTCGAGAATTTGACTTTCGGAATTTTGGCCAGCACCGAATCCACACTTATCCTTCTTCACTCTTTCTCAATTTTTCCGGTGAACACCATTGCTCGCCTAGCCCCGTCCTGTAACTTTAGTCTTTTACAACACTGAATCCATCCAGGTAATACAGGGAGACCCCCCATAAACGGGCCCCAACTTTCGATCGGACTCATTTTTTTAATTTTATGCAAGGATTGAATGAAACTTTGGTGATAACTAGTTTATTGCGATTAAAAACATCATATCATAACATGAGCTATGTGCATTTCTTGAGGCGCAGTACAAAGTTGTCCATGACGTCCTTACAAACCGACCGACTAATGGCTCTGATCTCCTCCTTGATGGATTCCTTGAGTTCCGTGATGGTCCTAGGTCTCCCTGTGTACACTCTGTCTTTAAAGTAGCCCTGGAGAAATAAATCTGGGGGGCTAAGTGATCAGTCATGAGACTGATCACACGGCCACCTAAGTTCTCTTTCAGCCAATCTTGGGACAGGTTTGAGGTGTGAGAGCTTGCTCCATCTTGCTGGAACCAGAACCTTCACATAAGCGACGGGAACAACGTCTGCAGCTCCCTCTTGAAGGTTTTGGGGACCTCAATATACCGCTCCTTGGTGACTCTCACTCTAGCGCCAGATTCCTCGAAGAACAATGGTCCGATGATGCCTCTGGGTTAGATTGCAGGCCATACCGTGCACTTAGGGGAGTGTAGGGGCTCGGTGGCTACCTCATTTGGTCTGGAGGTCCCCAGAAGACATTTTTCTTTGACTTTACCTTTCCTTTAAGATGGAAGTGAGCTTCATCTGAGGTCCAAAGGAGGTTAAGTAAAGTTAGGGGTCTCCTGAATCTTCTCTAGTATCTTGAATTCCATAGCCTTTCTCTGCTCCTTGTCTGAGGTGTAAAAGTCTGCGTGAGCTGTATTCTGTATAGGTAGGCCTTTACATCCATTACTAGCAGTCTCCTGCAAGTCTCACAGGATATACCGAGAGACTTACTGTGCACAGAGCATTTTGTAATCTCACGTTCTCGACCAGCTCAGCTATACGCTTCCTGGAGCGTGCTGAATGGCTTCGACGGTTTTCATTGGCTGCATTGAGGTTCTCGACAGTCCCTTAGTTCTCGAAGTGGTCCACCCATCCTGAATTCTGCTCTTGAAATTCTGCTCACATTCGATCTGATGCACGAAAGTGTCCTGCACTTTGTTGAACGAGCCTGTCTTGTAGTAATGTTTGACGAAGTATATTCTTTGCTGAAGCTCCCATTGAGATCTAGTTGTGTTCACAGGCGTTGTTTCTGTCATGTCAATCCCAATTTGATCGACGAAGCCTTGAGATTGCTATTCATGCCTTCGTCACCTCACACTTAGACTACTGCAATTCTCTTCTAGTGAATCTCCCTTCTTCGTCACTTTGCTCCCTACAACTAGTTCAAAACTAGCTGCCCGGCTCCTCCTTCGCCGCCCCGGGTTCTCTCCTTCGATGCCTCTGTTACAGGAGCTAAACTGTTTACCTATTCGCTTTCGTATCCACTATAAAATTTTTCTCATCACCAACAAGGCCCTAAACCTCGAGGCTCCACCTTATCTCTCGTCTGCCCTCTCCCGTTGTCAAACTCCTCGTGCACTCCGGTCTAACCTCGCTCCCTTCCTAAACACTCCTCGTTCTGTCCTCATCTCGATGGGTGACCGTTTCTTCTCAGTTTGTGCTCCTAGACTCTAAAATGCTCTTCCTGCCGAAGTCCGATCCTCTCCCTCCCTCGCTACGTTTAAATGTCTCCTGAAGACTCATCTCTTCAGAATTGCCTTCTCTTCCCTGTAAACTTTCTCTACACCCGCTACACAACCTGCGCTATGTGAGGGCTAACAGCCCTGAATGGCGCATTATAAATACTTATTATTATTATTATTATAATATCACAAAAAGTGTGTGCAGGCCCGATTTGGGGGGTCACCCTGCACTATACTTCTAAATAAGTGATGGGTTGCTGTATGGGTGGGATTTCTTCAAAGGGGCCCAGAAGGTTTCTCAACTTTGCATATGATCTTCGCAACAAGACTGCTCGGGTGCTTAAGTCACACCCATATGGACAATTATCCTTTCCAGATTACGAGAGAAGACTCAGGCTCGAGGAAAACCTAAAATTGAAATCTTTCTCTCAATCGTTCAACGTGAATTGAAGTTCCGCACTCGTTGGATCTATATAGATATCAATAGCCGCTCTCGCCCAATCACTCACTCCCATAGAAAATGATCAGAACACCATAGAGAACCAAGCTGCAATTAAATCCTTACGCAATTCATCCATTTGCCCTGTTAACAGAAAGAACCAATCACATAAAAGTAGTATCTAAGGAATTGCACTAATACAACAATAGTAGTACCTAAAGCATCTCACTAGAGAAGAGTAGCATCTAGAACACCACAATAGATATAAATGGTACCTAGCGCATCACACTAGATATGATTAGAACCTAGACCCGAAAACTAGACCAGATAATTATACAGACGAGTGCACTAAACAGGATTTGTGTTTATGTCATCATATTAACAAGAGGAGTATCTAGACCAGGACACTAGATAGGAAATTATCGAGATTAGCACACTAGGTAGGAATATTATCTACAACAATGCACTACACAGGAATGGCAACTCTAATAGACCAAAGCAATAAAAAAGAGTACTTACTATCTATACCAGCTGACTAGTCCAGAGCAATATCTAGACCATCAAACTAGACATAAGTAGTATCTAGAAGATAACATACACAGAAACAGTGTTAGATTCTAGATCACCGTATTAATAAAAGCAGTATCTATTTAGATTAGCTTAATAGGAAGGAATATAGTGCCTAAATCACCACCCTCTATAGGAGCCGCATGTATCTAGACCATCGCATACACAAGAGCAGTATCTAGAACAGCGCCTTCTATAGGAGCCGTGTATATCTAGAGAGCTTTGAAGACGCCTATTTCGTTGTGTAGTGTCTTTTCGTTAAATATGAAGAATTTTTAAAAGTTTCTTTCATAATAATTCAACTTCTTCCATGCCACAAATATTTGCCAAACACTTAAGGAATACCTGCGTCAATATACTCAGATGCACTTCAGTCTACTGCAGCTACACTACTGTACTATAAGTGCATTGTGAGAAAGGAGCCACTGCTATAGCGACTTGAAAAGATTTATACTCGGGTGGTGAATGTGAAAACGTAAAGGAAGTCGAGTGGAATGTGTTGAGTGCAAACCAAATTGACTTACCTTCGTATTAATGAAGTTAAAGGGGGGGGGATTGCGCCCCAACCAAGGAATAGAAGGAAAGCACCACAAACTAACGAGGGCATCCGAAATAGAATGTTTTAGTGAAGAGGAGTGTGAAGGAAATGGTGAAGTTAGAGTAAGTGAAAATGTTTAGTGTATCGATGATAAGTTGTTTAAATAGAAAATAGTCATAGTATACACTTGTGTAGCTACATATGAGCCTAATTCTTGTATAGGCCTCTCCTGATTCTTGGGTGAAAATAGTAAAGTTTTCGTCGATCTCGGAGCACAGTTGTCGACAACCGGCAACCGGTTATGCTACTACGAAATTTACCCACCCACACCAATTACCTGTACATAGTTTAACCCCTCCCCAAATTACATGTACGAAATTTACCCCTCCCAAAAATTGCCTGTGCGTAATTTACCCCTTTCTAAAATTACCTGTGCGTAATTTTACCTTTCTGACAAATTACTTGTGGGCACTTTATCCCCCAATTATCGGCGGGTAATTTTGTCACCTTTTTAACCTTAATTTTGCGCCAAAAAATGCCGCTGAAAACGCTCTCTATCTAACTCAAGTCTCTCAACCGCCTTGAATGATTAAAACGACTCTTTTAATTTAAAGCGAAAACCAATGAGGGCATCTCCCGAAGAGAGGTTGTAGGGGGGATTTTTAAATAAGTCATTGAAGTTAGGATAAGTGACATTGTGTGCAAGACCCCCATAGCGATTGGGGCCGGAAGAGCGAGCAACTCGAAGTCTTGGAGCTAGGGAATGGGGGAGGGTGCTGGCCTGCTAGGTGCGGATAAGACGCCAATCCCGTGAGTTGAAGCGAAGAGAGGCTTTGCTGGTCTTTGGTCTTGCGGAGACGCGTAGGGAGACAAAACCTTCTTAATGTTTCAATGGAGAAATGTTGTAAAGAGCTGGTCGGAAGATCAATGGGATGATAGTGATGATGAACGTGCTGTGCACAAGATGCTAGGGGCGTAAGTTCATAGCATTCGTCATTTGGGTGACAACGTCAGAGAGCTGTGAATGAGTGATCAAAGGATGTAAAAAGTAATGTGTAATGTGAAGAAGCTATAGCACTTGCGTTTTTGAAAAAATATAGAGATATTTATAACAAAGCGCCCGCAAACCTATTCAAGGGTGGGCCTAAACCCCAAATTGGCCATATATATATATATATATATATATATATATATATATATATATATATATATATATATATATATATATGTAATTAGGTAAAAGGCCATGTTGTATGCAGGTTTTATTGAAATCCACAGCTGTGGCAGCGTTATTAATTTTAACTTGTATTTTCTTAATATTTCTTACAAGTTTTTTAACGGGGTTTTCGAGGCGAGAAAAAACATCCGCGAATGACATTCTTTATTCCTAGACGTCTTTTGACCATGTTGGGTCATCTTCAGGGAATGAAACGAATTGGAATTATTCTTAGACTTGGACTTGTACTTAAAAAGTGGAGAAATTAGATAGATAGAGAAGAGATAGATAAATAGTTAGTTAGTGAAAAGTTTTAGTGGTGAAATTTGGAAATAAGGGATAGATAAAATAGGTCCCTGGGGAAAGGGTATCTCTGTGTTTCGCGTTTATTTACGCTGGTGTATTTGTTCTTTTTAATTTAAGAAAAATCAAAATTATATATATATATATATATATATATATATATATATATAATTTTGATTTTTCTTAAATTAAAATCTATGATTATTAGTTTGTACAAAACATTTGTACATATGTACATAGTAGCTTTCAAGCCTTTTTTGGGTGTGTGTTCTGTGACTTTGTCTATTGAATTTATTTTCTCTGGGATATATTGTTTATACGGTAGTTTATGCGCAGATCGGTTCCTGGTTGTGCCGCGCAGCTGTTCTGCTGCTGGGAAATCTTTTCCGAGCCTGGTTCTGTACTAGGTCGGGAATTCTGAAGTAATTCCTGATGAAATCTGGGCCGGAGTTTCCTTCCACCTTCAGACAAATTTTGAGGGCTCTGGTACCTAGGTCTTTATTTAGTGCCTTGATGTTTGTTTCTTCATGTAGTGTTTGTTGGCGTTTTCTGTCCCTTCTCCTAGCGTTGCCTATTATTAAGAGTGCTTTATTTTGCACTCTTTGCAATTCCATCATCCAAGTGTTTGGAATGGCCGCTAGTGGCATGGGGTGATACAATACTTTTGGTCTGATGTAGGAAGATTAGATTTTCTTCTTATTGTTCCACCTTAGGTATTTAAATCGATATAACTCTCCTATATCTTGCCTCGTACTTGCAATTATGCCATTAATGTGGTCCTTGTATCCCCTGGCATTTATTTTTAATCCTAACACTGTGCTTGTTCTCGTGTATGTGTATCTTTCATCCCCTACATAAATTGGTGCTGTTTTACTTCTTTTGGTTGGTATGATGGTAAATTTGTTCAGATTAGTCGCGATTTTCCAGCGACGTTCGTAAATGTTTAGGTTCTCATTTTCATATAACGTCATACTTGCCATAGTCCTTTCATTTTTGTATGGGGAGACCACTATCTGTGTGACGTTGTCGGCAAACTGGATATACAAAGATTCCTCTAGCCTAGGACTAGGAAGGTCTCTAGTGTATATCGAGTAGAGCAGTGGACTCAAGCACTCACCTTGCGAAAGGCCCTTTTCCAGTTAAAATTCTGGTTCTTAGTACTCTCCTATCTTGATGAATGCTGAACTGTCCATGACGTAATCACATGTTATTTTCTCCAATCTGGGATTAAGTCCCAGTTGGAGAATCTTAAACTGTAGTCCCCTGCGCCGCACTTTGTCGAACGCTTTTTTGACGTCCCTTAACACTAAATCAGCATGCTTCTTCTCTATTTCTATTTGTGCTAGTTTCTCTGTTATCATCGCCAGTGTTGTGTCCGTACATTTTTACTTTCTAAAACCGTGATGTTGTTGATTGTGCAGGTTATTGTCTTCCAGGTAGGATTGCACTCTGTTGGCGATGATTTTTTCGAAGATTTTTTCTCCTAATTCGAGGAGAGAGATCGGGTGGTAGTCTGCTGGGAAGATTGGGGACTTCCTCGACTTAGGAATGAATATCATCTTTGATATTTTCCAGACATCGGTCAAGTATCCCGTATTGAGGGCCGCGTTCGTTATGTTAACTAGTCCTTGTTTTATGTTGTGTGGAGCATTGCTGAAGTTTGCCTCCGTCAAGCCTGAGTGACCTGGGGCACGCTGTTTAAACGTTTTCAGGGTTTCGTTAAATTCCTGTAGGGAGATCTTTTTCTCTAGGCCTATCATGGGTCTTTCCGCTGTAGCGTTATTGAACGGATATGTTCGCTCTATTTCTTCGTTTAACTGGTCTAATATCTCGTTCCCGAATTCTATATCAAAATTTTCTTCCTCTTTAGGGGAAATTTTAAATATATTTGACCAGTATTCTCTAAATATTTCTTTTAACTCCTCAGGTTCAGTGATCACTTCACCTTGCCGATTTTTGATATTTGCTTTTTTGGTGGGTGGCTTTCCTCTTAACCACTTCACTGTTTGCCAGAATGTTCTGGGATCCATTTCCTCATCTAGTTCTTCAATAAGTCGGTCCCAGATATCCGATTGTTGCTGAATGATCAGCTGGTGTAGGTGTTCTTTTTTTCCTGCATCATCTGGTGGAGGTCCCTGTTTGTTCCCCATCTGTTGATTGCGACCGCTAAGCCTCTGTATTCATCTTGAATGGCAATCATTTCTGGTGTCCATCTTGGAGCTGGTAGGGTTTTATACTTTATCTTTGGGATGGTATTTCTATCTGCTTCCAATAATTTTGTTGTGCGGTGGTTTAATTCTTGGTCTATTTATTCTGGGGTAGCTTCTTCTAGGCTCGCCGGAACGTAGTTCTGGCAAACGGCCTGGTAGGCCTCCCAGTCTGCTCGCGCATATGACTTCCTTTCCCTTATTGGTACTTGGATTGGACTTGTTGATATTGTGATGGTTAAAGCTTCGTGGTCGCTGGGTATCATGGGTCCGGGGTCGATGTGATAATTATATGGAAACTTTGGGCTCGTTGAAACTATATCGGGCTTAGTTGCACCTCTCGGTGAGTAATAGGTCGGGTACTCTGGTCCAATGCGCACAGCTATGTTACGTTCTAGAAGAAGTTATAGATTTCGTCCCGCCGCGTTGGTGCTGGTGTACTCAAAGGCCCTGCATCTTGCGTTAAGGTCGCCAGCGAACTTCACCATTTTTTATGGACAAACAGCTTCAATATGTTATGGATGGGAATGTACCCTCTTCTTAGGGGTTGGTACCCAGTAGCGATAGTTAGGGGCCCTATGGTAGTTTGGACCTCTATCGCTACGTCTAACTCTTCTAATTGAGGTAGAACTTTGTGTATGAGTCCTTTTCGGATTGCAATCGCTGCTCCGTCGAAGGCCTCATCTGTATGGCTTGTCGAATAAACTTGGTACCTAAATATTTTCATGTCCTTGTGTTTCGTATTAATGCCGTGTTCGGATATTAAAATGATATCTGGATCAAGGTTTTGAATTATGTTTTCATATTCGGAACTTTTCCTTGTCCAACCATCTACCTTCATGCACATTAGTTTTAGGGTTTTATTTGCAGTGTCCATTGTGTAGAAAGTTTCTTCTGTTTTTCTTGTTGCTTTGTGTTTTACCTTGGTTGTACCTTTTTCTTAGTCTTCTCTTCTGTCTTGCTTTGACCCTGAGGCCTGGTAAGGGGGTGTTCTGCATTTTCCGTTTCGTTTTTTATTAAATTCACTCTGAGAGATATTGTTGAATATTTCTGGAGTGTATTCAATTTTTCCTTGATAGAGGGCCTCTTCGACCTGGTTCTCTGCCATTTGATCCTCGTATTGTCATTTGATTTTTTCGTTTATGATTCCATCGGTGATGGCCTCGACGTGGTGTTCCTTGGGGTATTGAGTGTTTCCTGTAGCGAAGAGTCTGAGGTTTATCTTTTTAGCGTTAATCTGGTGTTTTTTCCTCTGTTGGCTGATTGACCTCTTTTGTTCTCTGGATTCTGTGAATCTATGTTTTATTTGTTCCTGCTCAGTTTCTGTTACCATCTCCTCTTCAGTATGATCTTGTTTTTCTTGATTCTTGCCTGTTTCTGCTTTCTTTCTCGCTTCTTGTGCAGCAATCCTTGGATCCCTGCAGCTGGAGGCGTTTCTTCCTGCTTGAGTAGTTAGCTGACCTTGTGTAGGTTTTACAAGTTTAATTTGTTAGAACTTCTTCTGATGGAGGGTTATCGGGGAACCACATGTGTGGCATTCCGTTGTTTTCCAGCATCATGTTTAGTTCTGTCTTGAAAGTCCCTGGTCTAGAAAGGTTCGCAATGTGGGCGTAATAAATACAGGCCATTATTTGTGTTGAATTCTCATTATCTACGTGTACTATTTTCCTTGGTTGTTTCTGCTTTGGGTGTTTTCGCCACCTGGGCGTACGTATTATTACTCTTTTTCTCTTCTTCCTGTCTTTTTAACTCTTTCTTCTTTTTTATTATGTCTTTCTTGAAGGGGCATTTCATTGCGAGAGTGCGGTGGTCGCCGCCGCAATTCAGGCACCTTTTTCGCTCGCTATTGCAGCTCCTCCAATTGTGGTTATCCGCACTGCATTCAGAACATTTTTCTGTCTCTTGTGTGCAGGCTCTTGTCGGGTGGTCGTCCATGCGGTAGCATCTGAAACAGATCTGTACTTTTGTGAATTCCTCCCTCTCAATTTGATCGGGAGTGATCCTCACGTTGAAAGTCAACAGTCCTGTTTCAGTTGCTTTTTGGGCCATGCCTTTGTCACTAAAAACGACTTCAAAGAAATGTGTATGTTCTCTAAATTTTATTACTTCAATCACTGTCGCCCAGCTGTGGTTGGATTCAATTTCCCTTTTTAGTTCTTCAGAGTTATGCGACCCGACCCATGGGTCTAGCCACCTACATATCACGCTTCTATGGGTCAGTATTTGGGGAGGGATTTTGGGAGCTAGTCCGATATCTTTTAGCACGTCCACTGACTTTTGTGCCGTCAAGGTTTCGACATCCTTCTCATTTTGGCAGATTGCTGTATAGCCTTGGGGATTCTCGATTAATCTAACCAAAGCAATATTGATTTTGGAATATATTGTTGCGAAAACTGTCCCCCTGTCGGGCTTTTTCCTGGTTAGGGCTTTGAGAGGGATTCTTGTTATTTCCCGCATATTTGTAGTGGGTTTTTATTGTACCATGATACCCATACTATTGTATTAATAGAGGACACTGGAAGGGGGGAGGACATTATGGCTTGCCTATTTGTATATAATTGTATTTTTATGTAATTATATTTAGAGACCTAGTTGGATAGAGGGAAAGTAGGAAAAGATATAGAATAAAGAGAATTTTATATGTCCTTGTCCACGTACCATTCTTCTGAGTTTTCTTCTTTGATAAGTAAATATCCGTTTAGATACTTCTTCTGATTTTTCACTTGCACGGTTTGGTAAAGGGTCGGTGTAAGTAGATTGTTAATAGTTACACTCAAGTCTCCGGTGGAAGGCTCAACTACTTAAAAAATACTTGTTTTTTCACTTTGTTTGTTGGAGCACTGATTCTAAGGTTGAATGAGTTTAATTACCTGAGGAGAATAAGCGTGGGGTTTATTTAACGTGTTCACTGATTATAACACTTCCGGAGTTTGGCGAGTATCTGGGCACTTAACTAATATTAATTCACTTTTGCATTGAATGTTTAATTACCGTATTAGGCAATGTCGCATTTATTTTGATTTTTCACTTTTCTCACTTCGGTTTTTCACTTCGAGTTCTCGTTGAAGTAAATAAAAGTTTAAAAACAATTAACACTTCTAGGTGTTAGGTAGGCAAAGCACTGGCTATTGCTGTTTGATAACCTCCTTTATCGGTTCTTCGAGATCCGCGAGAGTAGAATTCCACAGGCGTATAAGGCAGTCTACCACCTCGACCTTGGACCTTGGACATAAAAAGTGGTGAGATTTAGGAAGAGTTAGAGAGAAAGATAGTAAGAGAGGAAAGTGGTGAAATAGGGTGAGTTTAAAGAATAGAGGATGTGTGGGAGACAGAATAAATAGGTCCCTGGTGAAAGGGTAGCTCTGTTTGTTTTGGTTTTTGTATGGAATTTGTTTGAGGGTTTTTTGGTTTTATTTAATAACTATAAAATTTATAGTTTATATAATTAAATTAATCTAGTTAATTTAATTTTTAGTATTTTAGATCTTAATGATCTTTTGGCATTCCAGCCTTTATTTTAGGTGGGGGTTTTATTCCCGCTGTGGGTTTTTAAAAAAGTTTATTAGTTTTATTTAAATTTTAAATTTTAGCAAAGTTTGAATTTATTTTGGAATTTATTTTTACTAAAGAAACTTACGCATTACACTAGTCGTTTTCTGTATTTTGTCGATTTTGTCATGTGTATTTTGGACTCACGTCACCGTCAGACTGTATTTTGAATGGTCTTATTTGTCCGTCGACCTCGATGTATAAGTGTGTACGAGAGAATTCAGGGGTCAAGCGGGCGCCAATGGCTTGCCAGATCCTCTTAACTTTCTCGTAGAGCGCCACGTTGATCGGAGATAATCCAACCGAGTCGTGGAGCTCCCTCTGTCGTTTTTGTTCTCTTCTTCGGATGTTTGTAATGAGTAGCACCGCTTTGTTCTGGATGACTTGAAGTTTCGCAATGTGGGTCTTGGCGCTCGCGTTAAACGGCACTGGGGAGTACAAGAGTCTCGAGCGAATGCACGCATTGAATATCTTGAGTTTATTTGAGGGATTTAGGTCACGGAACCTATAAAACTCCCTCCAAATCTCTCTTGCTATTCGCGACTGTTCGCTCGATATGACTCTTGTAGCCCCTTGTGGTGATTTTGAGCCCCAGAACCGTCCCTTCCAGGCAGTAAGGGATTCGTTCCCCTTCTACCTGTATGTCATTGAAGGTCTTGCGAAACATGGGAATTATTTTGAATTTTGGGGCATTGGTCGATATCTTCCATCTCCTCTCGAAAGAGTTGATGTTAGATATCTCTCTAGCCGTATTTCTCGCCCTAAATTCCCTGTAAACATAAGCGGCGGTACAAATTTGCGATATATCGTCAGCGAACTGAACGTATATCGTACCCTCTGAGAGAGGTTGTGGTAAGTTGCGTGTATAGATGTTGTATAAAAGGGGACTGAGACAGCCCCCTTGTGGGACCCATGCTTCGAGCTCGAATTGAGGGTCTTTGTGTTCTCTGATATGAATGTATGCTCTTCATTATGTAGTCACATAGAATCCTCTCAAGAATGGTTTTGAGGCCTACTTGAAGGATCTTAAATTGTAGTCCTCTCTTCCAAACCTTATCAAAAGTTTTTTTGACATCGCGGAGCACCAGGTCGGCATGCCTTTTGCCTTGATCTTGGCAAGCTTTTCGGTGACAATGGCTAGTGCCGTGTCAGTCCCTCTTTTCCTTCTGAAGCCGTGTTGCTGCTTGTTATGCAAGTTGGCTTCGTCGAGAAAAGAGTTAACTCTATTTGCCAATATCTTCTCGAAGACTTTGCCAGCAAATTCTAGGAGAGATATCGGCCGAAAGCTGGCAGGGCAGTCCGGGGGCTTTCCCGGTTTTGGGATGAAAGTCATCTTGGCCACTTTCCACTGATCAGGGAAGTAGCCCGTGTTCAGAGCGGCGTTCATTATGTTAAGAAGGCCACTCCAAACGTTAGGCGGGGCCTTGATGAAATTATCGCGGGTCAGCCCCGTAGTACCCGGTGCTCTTTGGCGAAAGAATTTTAGAGCAACGGAGAGTTCTAGGGCAGTTATTTTACAGCCATAGCCCTCCATCACTCTTTCCTGCGACAGGCAGTGATGATGAGAGGTTTTGTGTATTTGTGTGTTTAGCTGTTGGATTATATCAGTTTCGAATTCGAGGTCGTAGTTGGCATTTTCTTCTGGGGTAATTTTGAAGATTGAGGATCAGAAAATCCTAAACATTTCCTCAATCTCTTCAGTCTCGTTAATTTCTTTGCCGTCGTGAATGAGTGTTACTTTTTTGTGTGTAGGTTTTCCTTTAAGACGTTTAAACGTCTGCCAGAATGTGTGTGAGTCTCTTTCTATGTTAAGTCTTTCTATTAGTCCGTCTCATTGTAATATTTGTTGGGTCGTAATTAGTGTCTGGAGTTCGTCTTTAATTTGTCTTCTGTGGGCATTGTGGTTGGAGCATATCAGCGCTACTACATTGGACAGGTCCCTATATTCTTGGGCCAGGGCTTTAATGGGAGGGGTCCAATAGGGAGCTGAAAGGTTTTTATATTTGATATGGGGAATACTATTTTCATCTGCTTTAATTAGGAAGTCGTTGATTCTATCCAGCTCTTTATCTATCTCTTCTAAATTGGCATCGAATAAAGGGTCTGGGATATCATTTAGAAGGTAATTTCTGTAGCTTTCCCAGTTCGCCTGCTTATAGCTTTTGCGTTCTGGGATTGCAACTTGAATGGGATTTACTCCAACTGTAATTTTAATAGCCTGGTGGTCGCTCGGAATGATAGGGCCTGGTTCAATGTATTAGTTGTATGGAAACCTGATACTGGATAAGACAATATCAGGGTTCGTTGCTGCTTTTCCCGTAATGTATGTCGGGAATTCTGGTCCGATTCTTGTCACGTATTGTCTGTCAAGTAATTCTTCGATGTTTCTGCCTGCATTGTTGTGGGAGGTATACCCCGCCGCTGCACACCTTACATTCAGATCTCCAGCAAAGATTACATTTTTCTCATGGCTGAAGATCTGTATAAGGTTGTGCATTGGCACATAGCCGCGTCTTGGGGGTTGGTACGCCGTAGCCACGACCAGCCCCCTCAAAAGCAAGGTATGATTCATCTTAGTCGGGTAGTTTTTTGTATTTAAGTCATTTTTTGATGGCTATTGCGCAGCCGTCATACCATTCCTGGCTATAATTTTTGCTAATGACGTCGTATTGAAATATTTTTAATTCTTTTTGCGCGGTCAGTCCGTGTTCGTTGATAAGTACAATGTCAGGGTCACTTTGTCGCAAAATGTTTCCGTAGATGGAACCTTTTTCGTCTCACCCATGGGCATTAATTTGTACAATCGTAAGTCTGTTGGTCATTTTGTGTAATGTTGGTTCTTTAGTGTGTGGGATTAAAGTAGATGCTTATTCGCGATCTACTTTAGCCCCATGGGGTGTACTTAGCGGGGTGCGCTGCCTGCCCTTTCTTTTCTTTCTGAATTCCGTATCAGTGATCGTGTGGAAGCAGTCTGTGGTCAGTTTGATCTTGTTTGGTGCGAGGAACTCCTCAACCTGCCGCTCCAGAACCTCGTCTGAGCATTCCCGCTTGTATCATCCGGTCCTAAGACCCTCCGATACTTCGCGGGAATTAATTTTAGTTGGGAACGAAGCCTATTCGGCGGCATATAGTTTTAGGTTGAAGCCTCTCGCGTGGTATTTTAATTGGTGTTCCCTCTCCCGTGATGAGGAGGTAGACCTTAGGCCACGAGTTTTGGAGGTTTTTCTCGACCGAGGAGACCTGGTCTCCTTGGGTCGCACTGGTTCCTTGGTTGGTGTGGGTGTGTGTGTGTTTGTTTTTACTGTAGTTTCTTTCGTTGGTGTGAGTAGCTTCTGTTTTTCTGTATGTAGTTCTTTAGGTTTGTTCAGTCGGGGGTCACGTGAAATGGCTATGTTTTGTGGTGTTGGCACTTTTTGGCACTTGTCTTGGCACTGAGAAGCTATGGTTATACGCATACCCTCCTCTAAAGGAGGGTTGTTGGGGAACCACATCTCCTGCAGCTCGTTCATTACGAGCATGCGACTGACTTCTGTGGCAAAGGTACCAGGGCGAGTTATGTTTGCAATGTGTGTATAATAAATGCAACACATTATTTTCGTGGAATGCTCGTTTTCTATGTGAAGGTAGGTTTTCTGGTTGTTTGACTCGGCGATGGCGGCTTTTGCAACTTTTGCGTACGTCGAATTAGCTTTCATCTCCTCTGTTTCACGTTTGAGTTTGCTTTGTTTGCTTATCTCCTGCTTTTTGACTGGACATGCCATAGACATGGTCCGGTGCGGGTCTTCCCAATTTAAGCATTTCGTGGTAGTGTTCTTGCAGTCACACCAAAAATGGTCGCGACTGGCACAGATAGAGCATAGCTTTAGGTCTTTACTCTCAGGGCAGTTACAAGTGGTGTGTTTGCCGTGCTTATAGCCACGAAAGCACATTTGCAAGTCGACAAACTCCTCACGTTCCATCTGCTCTGAGAAGACTCACGTTAAAGAGCAGTAGTCCGTTTTCTTTAGCCTTTTGAACCATAGCCATGTCTTCAAATACACCTTGAATACGTACGTGTATTGCTTGAATTTTAGTACCTCGGCTACCTTTGCCCATTCGTGGTTTCTTTCGATTTCCTCTTTGATTTCGTCCGTCGAGTGGCTCCCGACCCAGGGGTCAAGGCGCCTTCATATCAGGCTGCGGTGGGTCCTAATTTGTG
Organism: Ceratothoa steindachneri; assembly: GCA_963969495.1. NCBI lineage: Eukaryota > Metazoa > Arthropoda > Malacostraca > Isopoda > Cymothoidae > Ceratothoa > Ceratothoa steindachneri. Next base: position 106,326,217 of record OZ018326.1, read on the forward strand.
GCGGTGTGGTCGGTTTTAGGTTGATCGTTTTAAGACATTCAACAGCTTTGCCCGAGGTCAAGGCTTCACAGTCGGCCTCTTTCGCACAAGTATCTGAGTAACCATTATTTAAGTCAATCAGTCTTACCAAAGCAATGCGTAGGGTTCCATAAACTTTTCCGAATACCTTTTCACGATCGGGTTTCGGGCCCTCCGAGAGGACCCGAAGAGTGATACGGAGAGTTTCCCACATCTCTCCTGCATCATATGATGCGTTAGGGGATGTATGTGTATGTGTATTTTTGTGTGTACACGTAAAGGGGTTTTATAGAAGGGGAGGGGCGAGAGAGAAATAGGAGCCAATGTCCAAATACTTTTATGTTACTTTACCTTATTTTAACTTCATTCTGGCTTTCATGTGGGCCAGGTGAGGCTTCGGTCCCCGTCTCCACGAAGGAGTGAAGATTCTTCCTTCACCTTCCTAGATCGCAAGCCAGTGGTCCACTTTCCGAAGCGTATCCTGCTTTTCCACTTTCCCAATTTTCTTTCACTACTCGAAGCGAGTATGACAATTCACTTTCGAAAATATTGCTTTGCACAATTTCGATCCGAAGTTGTCACAGCGGTACAGAGACTAACTCAAATAGTCAGACAAGCTGAGCTTTCCAATTTTGTATGTTTCTTGTAGCGCTTAGTTTCCCCTTAAAAATTTCCCGCGCCATGATTGGCCAATTTTTGTAATACTTATGTTCGCGTAGAAATACTATATATAATGTAGCAATTTTTGAATAATTCCAATTGCTGGGCGAATTTTTCGTATGCTGTAGCATTGCCTTACTACCTTTCGAAGAGCGTTCAAACTCGCGCGTGCTTAAAGAAAGAGAGACTTTTGAGCCTTCGCCACCTAAGAACGCGACTGTCCTGGGTATCTTTAGGAGCCTAGTTTGATCTGCAAAGATTTTCTCTGAATCTTTTCGCTGCGAAGTAGAAGAAAAATGATGGGCTAAAAACCCTCATTGCTCCCGTCCATCGACCTGCGTGGGAACCTGCTCGGATGACTCCCCTTCATTAATTTCGTCTTAACTATGTCGGCCACTTGGACTGGCATAATTAAGGGCTTGCGTGGAAACTGGTTTGAGGCCTATCCCACAGCAGAAGCACAAGTCAGAAATTCTCTCGAATTTGAGGCAAAACTGCGAGTCCCGGACGGAGGAGAAATCCTCATCACCCGGGGGACCCGGCCAGAATCATAGAGGGAGTTACACCCGTCTCTATGTAGTTGGATGCAGTTTTGGCGTACGTACCCATGAGGGGGTGGCACAAACTTAGCGGTCGTTGATTTGGCCGCAAGGCATTAAGTCCACCAAGCTCAACCCTCTGAGGTCCCCACTCGAGAACCATCCCCCATCCATCATCACCCATCATCCCGGCACCATCCGAGCAGGGAAACAACAGGAAACTGGACGGGAGCACTCTTCTCACGTCAGAGTCCAAATCAACCCTTGACTTTACCTCCTTTACCACTTGTCACTTATTTTTTCACATACAACATTTAACATATATTTTTACACAAAGTAAGAAGAAACTCAAGAAAGAAGAGAGAAGACGTCGGCGACGATGGAGGCCATCCCTAAGAGGGTCCCCCTACGGACCTTACCGGGAAAAAAGACCCCAGAAAAAAAGACCGTGTGCGAATCCTTATTTGCAAATTTAAGGATCACCCTCATCAAGTTAATTGACATACCAAATGGTTTCATCGCCATGTGCGGTGAAACCAAGGATATCGACCGGCTCCTATCTGACGAAGGGGCCGAAGTACTTAAACAATTGGACCTGGAAGCCAAAACCCCGCCAGCGATCTCCGCGAATAGAAGCATTATTTGCCGTAAAGTAGAGAGCTGGGTTGGCGAAAACTCCCCTGCAGAACTAAAAATGGAAATTGAGAAGAACCACAATTGGGCGAAGATAAGGGAGGTGATCAAGTTCAGAGATCACACCCACGTCTTTAAGGTAACATTCAATACAACCGAAATGGCCCACAAGGCGGCGACGGAGGGACTCCTCATTTTTAACATGAGGATCCCAGGCAGCAACATTGAGCACGAGAAATATCATAGTATTCAGATGTGCTTCGTGTGCTATTCTTTGGAACAGCACACCACTGCCAACTGCCCGAAGAAAGGACAAATCTGGTGCAGCGAATGCGCCACACAGGGTCATAGATATGACTCCTGTAAAAGCACAACTAAATTATGCATGAATTGCAAGGGGCCCCATCGAACGATGGCCTTGAACTGCCCCAAGAGAAAAGAGATCATAAAGAAGATGGAAGAAGAAGAAAAGAAAAAGAAGACTACCACATACGCGAGCACGGTGAAAAAAGGCGAAGGGATGACATCAACTCCCTCGCCGATGGTTTTCACCAATGATTTGAGTGCAAAAATACTAATTTGCATCACTCATGCGAACGTGGCTAACGCGGTAAAACCTGGATGCTATAACCAGGTTTTAAACACGCTTCTAAAAGCTAACAATTTGCCATCCATCATCGTGCCTGATGACCCTGAATGCTCTAGGGCATTCAAGGATAGCATAATTGGAAACAGCAAAAAAGAAAAAGCCACCAGATTGAACGAAGTAATGGAGTCTCACTCATCGGAGGAATCCGAAGAAGAGGATGAGACAAACGACAAAGAAGAAGAAGCAGAATCAACATCTTCGGGTAGTGACGAGGGCCCATGCACTCGCACTAGAGCGACGAAGAGTCAGTCAAAGACTCCCAGTCCTCCCCCGAAAAAGGAAAAGCCTGGGCACCCCAGACCCGCCCACAGGCCCCCAAGAGTAAGAAAACAAAGAAGAAACACAGGTAACTCATCTTACCATGGAGCGGAACTCACTAAGAATCATGGAGATAAACACCAATGGCTGGACAACCAAAAGAACTCTCTACGGAAACGTGTTCAGGGAAATAGATGCAGATGTCATCTTGATTTCTGAACATGGGATTGACACTCGTAGTTCTGAAATGAAGATCTGGAACTACGACGTGTTAGTCACGAATTACTCTCAAGAGCGGTACGACGGTGCCGCCATCGCCATCAAAAGAGGGATCAAGTATAAACCCATAAGAAACTTGGAAGAATCCTATCTTGCAATAGAGGTCGAACTCGATATAGGAAAGCTGGTCATCGCCACCGGGTACCAGCCGCTGAGACGATAATATTTACCTATTCATTCTCTCTCTGGCCTATTTGGCAGAAGGACCCCCACCATATTAATGGGGGACCTTAATGCCAGATGTCGGGAGTCTGGGTACAGGACCTTCAACGGAATCGGAAGGTGCCTGGAGACTATGATGGACCGAAACATGGTCCATAGAATAGGCCCGGACTTCCCAACCTATACTCGAGGAAGAAGTGCCACAAAACCAGACATTTGTCTGCCTAATCGTCAGCTGCCGTTCAATTACTACATGGAACCGGTCCAGGTACCATGTAGTGATCATATAGGGATCCTACTTACCATCAATAGGAACCCTATACAAGTCCCAGCTCCAGTCAGAAAAGACTACAGGAGAGCAGACTGGGCACGGTACGCTGATCTCCTCGAGGCCTATCGCCCACCAAATCTGGACGAGGTAATTCTCGAGGAGATAGACGAGGCACTCGACGACCTCAACGAACATCTAATTATTTCAGATAGGGCTTGCATCCCCAAAACCCAGTATAAAACCATCTCCTCATACAGGTGGACTGGGTATATGAAAGAACTATATAGAGAATTGAGAGTTATGTACGAGTTAAACATAACAAATGCAACGTTTGACTCGCTACAATGAAGTAGAGAGATCAAGGAAGAGCTCAACCAGTTGATCCTCGAACAACAACAGAGACAATGGGACGATGCGATCGAGAGCCTCGATCAAGATGCATCTCCCAAGGACTTTTGGAAGAAAGTCAAAAGTCTCAGAGGATCATCTGGAAAAAAGAAGAAAATGGAAATCCAAAAAAGAAGATGGATCCATTGAAACTGCAGAAAATATCATCGAAGTGATATTCCGGCGTTATTCGGAAAAAATCTTCAGCATATCGGAAGATGAAAACGAAGATTTTGATATAGAGTTCGAAAAAAACATCGTAGACGAGCTTAACACGGAAATACATTGAACGCATCATCATCACCAGGTGGATAGACTGCGTGACGGAGACGCCGAGATCACCGAAGAAGAGATCCTTGGCGCACTCCGCTCATTCCGACAGAAAGCCCCAGGCCAATCGGGGCTTACGAAGCTTAACTTCGAAAAGGCACCAGCCAACATCATCGAAGGAATGAGACGAATTTTTAACGCATGTCTGAATACAGGGTACTTTCCAGATGCTTACAAGACGGCAAAAATGATCTTCTTGCCCAAGCACGGAAAGGACCCTACGTTGAGAGAGAGCTACCGCCCAATTTCACTCCTGGAATTTGGCGGGAAACTCTTTGAGAAGATCCTCAACGGAAGACTGGTGTCTCACCTGGAAGAAAACTCCCTCTACAAGCCTTGCCAATTCGGGTTTAGAAAGAAGCGAAGTACGGAAATGGCAATTAATGTCATAACGGAAAAGCTTTCCCAAGCCAAACGGGACAGGATTTATGTGGATATCGTTTGTCGGGATGTGTCAAAGGCGTTTGATAAGGTGTGGCAGCGGGGCATGCAGTATAAGATCTTACGGCTGGGTCTAAGTGAAAACTTAGAAAGAACTCTCTGTGACTGTCATGGAGAGAGCGGCGTATGTCAGTCTAGGGTGCACGGACGGACCAAAGTTTCCACTCACTGCGGGCCTCCCGCAGGGGGGGTGTCTGTCCCCCACCCTTTACTCGATATACACTGCGGACGTCCCAGCCCCTGTGTACCCCAATTCCCTCAATATTCAATACGCCGATGATTTCAGCCAGATAATCGTATCCCCATGGAGGAATGCGCCGTGGCAAGCTCGCATGACAGCGATGGAAATCGCGAACCTTAACAACTACGAGGCTCAGTGGAAGATAAGAACAAACCAAGAGAAATTCAAGGTGGTCCCCATCGGACGCACCTTAAGGGCAGACGTGCGTGTGGGGGATACGCGATACCCCTACACCAACGAATGCAATGTACTCGGTATGAAAATCACCTCTACCGGGTACAAAAAGCACGTCGAAGAAAGAATTTCTCGAGCCTCGGCCGCTGTCAGAACTCTATATAGTTTCAGAAATCTACGTGAAAGCAACAAGAAGAAGATCTACAATGCCCTTGTAACATCTACGTTGCTTTACCCCGCCTCCACCCTCTCATGTGTCTCAAAAACACAAAAGAGGCGTCTTCAAGTAGTGCAAAATAAATGCATGTACCTAATAACGGGTACACGCAGGCATGAAAGAAGACGGCAAGAAGACCTGCACAGAGAGGCGGGGATAATTCCCATTAACAAAGTCATTGAAGAACGGACCCGGAAAATGCAGGATCTGGTTAATCGTGAACTGAGTGATGAAATCACCCAGATGATTAACCAGAACAGAAGAGCTGATTGTCGCCCCAGATTCCCCAGCTCCGCCAACCGAGTGGCTGGCGGAGACGAAGTGCCGTTCTATGCGTAAAATGAGAAAATACCTGTGAAAACAAGATAAAAAACAAGTATAAAGAATAAAACTCGAAAAATTACTATGAAAACTTACCGAAATAGACTACCCTATCAAGAAGAAGAAAAAACCCCCGATTACGACAAGAACTTCAATAGAAGAAGACACCCAAAGAAGAAAGAAAAAACAATAATACTATTAAAACACACACACAATAAAACAAAACAATAAGCACGCACTTAAATATATTTAAAACATATACAAAGTAAGCAATGCACAACATAAACCATAAAAAACTAAAGTTGCTAAGACAAAGGGCTTGAACGCCATAATAATTATAATTTTATAATTATTACAAAAATCGAACACAACAACAATGAATTCACGCATCCAAAAAAATAAATAAAAGTGATAAGTCTGATCACCAGACCCTAGGCATCTCTTTGCACCTCTACCACACTTCTTTCTCTCTTCTCCACTTGTCTATTTTCTCTATCTCTCCACACACCCTATCGTCCTCCCCTCACATGCACCCCCACTTAAACAAAGTCAAAGTCAAATAATTCCAATTAAGACAATTATGACATCGATTTCGAAAATGACATAATCCAACAGCTTCTTCCAGGGCCTCTTCCGGGGTAACTCCTCTAGATAGAGTGACCTTCTCCGGTCGAGGCATCTTCCGGGGTAACTCCTCTAGATAGAGTGACATTCTCCGGTCGAAGCCTCCTCCGGGGTAACTCCTCTAGATAGAGTGACATTCTCCGGTCGAAGCCTCTTCCGAGGTAACTCCTCTAGATAGAGTGACCTTCTCCGGTCGATCCAATCTTCCATAACCCGTGGGCCTCAAGGAGAAGAAGAAGAAGAAAAAGAAGGAATAAGATAAGGAGGAAGAAGAGAAGGAGAAGCAGCCTCAAGAAGAGGAGGAGAAGGAGGAGGCGGTGTAGGATGTGCAAGAGAAGGAGGAGCCGGAGGATGAGGGAGAGTAGGAGGAGGTGTTGCTGTTGCTGCATCATCATCAGCACCACTTGCATTAGCTGCATCAGTAGTACCAGCATTACCCGCAAAACCAGCACTAGTAGAACCAGTACCAGCAGAACCAACTCCAGCACCAGTAGAACCAGCACCATCAGACCAGCAGAGCCAGCACCAGCAGCAGCACCACCACCATAAGCAGGAGGGGGAGGCGGAGGAAATTACGCCTCGTTTCTTCTACGTTGCCGCGAATTCATAAGAAATTAACGATGCTGAGGGGTGAACGAGGGGGGACGGGGGTTGAAATGTTGAAGTAACCCTGTGTCGCTCACCCTCAATGGAGATTTTTCACGCTTCTTTTCTCCCTTCCTTTCTACTTCTTTTATTTGCAAGAGAAAAAAAAACAACTTTTTATTTCCAACTTTCGTCCTTCCATGCTAATTAATGGCTGCCTTCTCTCCTCTCCAACATACGACTACAAGATGGTCACTAAATATAAGGAGTAAAAGAAAATCAATCATTTATAAAGCTTTAATTTGACAGAAATAATATCTATACATTGAAAATTCCAGTTTAATATTATTTCAGATATTCTAAAATCCTATTTTTCAAATGTCCACCATTCTTCCTAACGCATTCTAATACTTTCGTAAGCTTCGAATGACATCACAAAGAACGTCGGATCATATCAGTTCTCGAATGGGTGGAGTAATTGGGTGGAGTAATTAATCTCTATTTGCATAATCACGATAGAGCATAAATAAACTAAAATACAACTTCGAATATATATAAATATATATATATATATATATATATATATATATATATATATATATATATATATATATATATATATATATATATATGGAGAGGGAGAATAAGAGAAACCAAGAATGGTACGAGGTTCTTTAGTACTGACGTTTCGCTCCTCAGGAGCTTCCTCAGAGTGACAAGAAACAATGACAAGAAATGTTTCTCTGAGGAAGCTCCTGCGGAGCGAAACGTCAGTAGTAAAGAACCTCGTACTACTCTTGGTTTCTCTTATTCTCCCTTTCCATTTGTTGTCATAGACTCCCATCAATATATATATATATATATATATATATATATATATATGTGTGTTCAATAAATCTGATGAAATGATTAAAGCTTGATTAGAGTATTATATTTATGGACAGTCGCCAGTTTAATTACTTGGGTATGTTTACCTCGCCGCCTCTATCTCGCCCTCCAAATTCATTGCCTCCATTTTCTTCCTTCATTTTCACAATTCTTTTTTTATTTATTTTTTTAATCTCTCTTTTTAGTCGTGGGGGAATTTTTCCCTTCTCCCATAGCACGAGGGAATCTGCCACGCTGGCGAGGATTCCTCCCCCCGTATAATTTAAACACTGTGGGTTGCACCCAAATCTTCTTCCTTCCCCCCTGTCTCCAAACGACTCTTCCAGCACACTTTCCCTCATTCATTGCAGGGTCCGCTTACCATATTGATTGGGTTTGAAGTGACAGGGGGGGGGGGGGGTCGGAGCACCCTTGCGCTACGCATTTCATTAAAATCGACCAAACAGCCTTACACTTCACGGGTTTCGTTTTCGAGGGGAAAACAAGGGGAAGAGGGATCTGGATTGCAACGGCCCGCACAACCAATCACTAATACAAGTGGTACGTTCACTAGAAGAATGGGGCAAATAAGGAAAATGAAGCAAATCAAGACACTGATAATATTGACTTCAATAACTCAATGCAAAATGAAAAGTGTTGCACAAAATAGAACTAATTCATATGAGGTGTCTATTAAATATAAAACCCCATAGAAAATGTAATAATTTCCAAAAGTTAAATTCAACACGAAAAAAATTGAGTTTAATTCGATATTCTTTGGGTTTTTTTAATCCTATATTTTAAATGGCTCAAGACGCTCGATTTGGTCCTGCGGCCACAACGATGTTCAGTCCTTACTTACGGTCATTCACGCGTGCGCGTCAACGGCCGGGCGCGCGCAATGCAACGTTTACTCATTGTAAGTATATTATATGATATTATTATATGATAGGGAAAATGCGCAACTCTCCTGAATCTGCCTTCACCCCACAAATAATAATAATGAGCAAGTAAAGATATTTTTGTGCTACAATACACTCGTAAGAATTCAAAACAATATGAATCTATATTTATTCGCGACTGGACTTTTTAGCCCGGGCAACGGCGGGTACCTACGCTGGTTTAAATAAAAAAAAAACTTTAAATTCAATTTATTTTAATTTGCATATATAGGGTAGCTCCAAAATACTGCCACTATTTAACAGCTGAAGCATTTTCCAATTTTTTTTACTAAATAGAATGTTAATTAAAAAGTGAATAAATTTTTATATATTCAATTAATGAAATTTTATTAAGCCACAACATTTTTATTTATCAAATGACGTTATAAATTTTCCATGGGCCACCCTGTAGATAAGTAGATACTCTGAGATAGTTATCATTGTTACTTCATGGAAAAAGATTTGGCTTTAAGGAATTATGTTAATAATAATCTACTGTTTAATTTAACATTTGTCAGATCATATTATTTAGATTGAAAAGATGGTAGATCGATCAATTAATATCTTAAAAATGTATGATAGAATTAACGATTGTTGTTGCCCTGCGAATTACCCACAAGCCAATTGGTCACACATCCCCAATTATTTAACTCCTCGAACATCTCAACCAATCAGGGACTAATTCAACACCGACTCAACACAGTTTTAAAAATAAACAATAAATTGTGCCTTAATACTCGTAGGTTACTTGTTTTTTCATAAGTAGTATCTGGTAGAGTACCATAAGGATCTGTATTAGGACCGCTTTTATTTCTTATGTAAGTTAGTTATATAAATAAACGAATTACTGCTTATAATTTTGAAATTCGATGGTGATACAACTGAGGGGGCAAATACTGTTACACCTTCTGACAGAGGAAAAAAATCAAACACCACAACAAAATCGTGGAGTGGCCAATTAAATGGCAGATGGAGCTCAATATAGAGAAATGAGTCTTACATATTGGATCAAGGAGCGAAAGATTTAACACTACCATAAGAAGAATATTCTTGCGTAAGGAGCACATTGAAAAAGGTTCAAGGGTAACCATCGAAAATGAGTGAAAACTTTCAAAACAATGTGTGGTAGTGTGCAAAAATAGCCTTAGGTTTTATTTATATATTTTTTGGTACAAAATGAAAGAAATCATTCTTACATCGTTTTTGTCGATCTTTAAACCGTACTTGGAATATGTAGTACATCCCTGTTTTATCCAACTAAGAACAGATGTAGAAATGGTTGAAAGGTTGTAGTGCGGCGCAATTAATATGGTTCCCTTATTACCCCGTATTACGAGAGAAATCTAATGAGGACAGGTTAAGAAGTGCGGTGGGGTGAGTAAACTGAATGAAGACACCTTTTTTAATTTTTCATGTGGGACATTGCATTCATATATATATATATATATATATATATATATATATATATATATATATATATATATATATATATATATATATATATATATATATATATATATATATATATATATATATATATATATATATATTTATATATACATATATATATATATATATATATATATATATATATATATATATATATATATATATATATTCTATAGGTTTGCTTCTAAGAAGGCTTATTTTCAGGTTGAGGATAAATCCCAAAATGAGACATGTAAAATTTCTCCTTTAATTAAGTACAACGTTTCGGGTACCTTACCCATCTTCTGGTCTATAAGATAGATTTAGAACACGTTTAAAATTACAAAAATTATAATGCACACAAGGATTAGAAATAAATTATTTAGTTAATTGAAATTATGACAAATCGTTTGAAAACTATTTAAATTTAGATATGGATCAATTATGGGTACTTTAAATATGGATAAATATAACACTAGTTGATGCAATTATAGGTTGACACAGATATTAGTCACTTATTATTTTCTTGTTCATTCAGAATTCAGTTTTCTTATGGGTTATTTTCAAAGGAATTGTTTCTAGCCCTCACTTGTACAAAAATGTATCCGTCAATTCTTTGATAAAATATACCATCCTCCACAAGAAATTTCCTCTGTTCCCAAGGATGTCCGATATTGTCTTCTCCCTGATATTGGCCCACTCAACCTACCCTTACGCCGAAAACTTAATAAGCTTTTGAAAAGATTTTACACACATACCAACTTCAAAATAGTTTTCCTTAACAACTTTCATATTGGATAATTTTTCAGAACTAAAGACAGACTCCCACCTGAAATGAGCTGTTGTCTATAAATTCATTTGCCCCAGGTGCCACCGGGGGATCTACATTGGCAGCACTGTTCACTCACTTAGGGCTAGGGTCTGTTCTCATCTTGGTATTAGCTCTCGCACCTGCTCCACCTTGACCAATAAAGAAACTTCTCCCATTCGAGATCATTCAATTAAATGTAAGACAGAAATTTCCTACAAAAACTTTCAAATTATAGGACATGCAAAGGACTCCACTTCCCTGCGCATTCTCGAATCATTATTTATAAAACAACTAAATCCCAGTTCAAATTCTGATTCAACTGCTTTTCCCCTTCTCATTTCATAAACCACTCAAAATATTTTCACAACCTACCAATCTCTAATCGGTTCCCTCTATAATCTTTCCTCAGTCTCTCCGCTTTTTCCGTCCACTAAAGGTGACTAATATTTTTGTGTACCAATTAATTGCCCCAATTGGTATATTTTTATATTTATCCATATTTATAGCATCTATATTTAGTGTCAAGTTTTCAAATGATTTTTTCACATTTTCAATTTATTAAATAATTTATTACTATTGCTGCTTCATTAAGTGACTAATATCTGTGTCAACCAATAATTGCCTCAACTAGTGTTATATTTATCCATATTTAAAGTACCCATAATTGATCCATATCTAAATTTAAATAGTTTTCAAACGATTTGTCATAATTTCAATTAACTAAATAATTTATTTCTAATCCTTGTGTGCATTATAATTTTTGTAATTTTAAACGTGTTCTAAATCTATCTTATAGACCAGAAGATGGGTAAGGTACCCGAAACGTTGTACTTAATTAAATGAGAAATTTTACATGTCTCATTTTGGGATTTATCCTCAACCTATATTTATATATATATATATATATATATATATATATATATATATATATATATATATATATATATATATATATATATATATATATATATATATATGCAGACTTTGACTCACGTGCACTTTGTGAGTAACCGCTTTGATCTCAATTAAACCGCTTGGTTCAAATCCCACCCATGTACGGAATTTTTGCGAATTAGAAAATATATTTTCCGAAGAAAAATTATCCTGTTTTCTGTTTCTTGTGGTTTGCTGTATTCATTTCATCATTCTTTCGCGTTCATGAAAGATAATTATACATTGTATATATTCGCCGCGTGTTTACCTCAACTCTCCTTTGTCCTTTGAATTCCCTATTAATTTCTCTCTCTTTCATAGTCACGATCGACCTTGCGAAGCGTACCTTAAAAGCTTGTTTATTCGGAAGTTTTTGTCTTCCGCATAGCCAAGTAGTTTAAGGCACGGTTTAATTGGGATAAATGTGGTTGCTCGCTGCCTCAGTGTGCACAGTTCGAATCCCACCCCTGTAAAGATTTTTGCGAATTAGGAAATAAATTTTCCGAAGAAAAATGATCTTGTTTTCTGTTTCATGCGGTTTGCTGGATTCATATATATATATATATATATATATATATATATATATATATATATATATATATATATATATCGTTAATTTAAAGACATTGTCGTGGTATTGTAAGGGCCGAATTGGTGTGTACGTAGTTTGGACAACGTACTTGAATAACTCCTATATTACTTTTTCTCCAAGAGTGCTATATTATTTTACGATATTTAATCTTTGAGGATTTCTAGTGCCATGTGCAGCGTTTCGAGGATTGACCCCTAAGCTCGCTTTAATTTGGGGCGCTAATTGACACACAAAAATAATTGGATTTCTTTACCTTTAAAATAACCACACGTGAATGCGGCTGAAGAATGACCTTGGCCTTGGATCTTATGTAGACGAAAAAATGGTTTGCGGTTAAGCGCGTGGGAGTATTCTCAGACGCCCAGCCGTTTGACTGGCGAGGCGACGGGCTTGAAGCAACAGGTGATTTCGGTGAGGGCGCCGGATGGCCTTAAGCACGTTATCTTAGTCAGGTAATTTAGACAACGAGACCGTGAAGGTATGCTTTTTCCAATCTTCGAGTTAATCTTGGAATGGTTCGCACTGACGAGCGATGAGCAAACAAGTGAATCCTTTGATGAATGGGGGAAGGGGGGAGTTCACTTTGGGTATTCCTCATTGGTGAGGACTATTTCTGGTATTTGTTGCAAACCGAGATAGGGGGTTTCTCTGACGAGAGATGTATGAGAGTGATCCTCAATACAAAAGCTAATTTTCGGTTTGACCACCAGGAACTGGCTCAGCATGAGCTTCTTCTCTGTTCCTTTCTTTGATTACCAGGCACTGCCGCCGGACATCGTCGTGTCGATCTCGAACTCGATGTTTCACATTCTTCTCCAGTTATCCGCCTATATACTTCACCAACCCACTGCGTGTGGGGGAAGGGGGATAAGGGCTTATGTATTACTTCTCTCCTCTAACGAGGCTTCTCCGAGCCTCTTTCACTTAGCCCTAAAGGCATCTTCTGGCTTTTGGTCGCAGCTCCTATAATTTCGTCTATGACGCGAAATTAGATCCCAAATCTTAGGGAAAATAGTGCCTGTTTAACCATTGTTATTGCACCTGGACTCCTCCCCTTCGTATTGTTATGCTCGCTGGCACCGAAATCTGTTGATTCGTATTTCTTGTGGTTTGAGGAGGCGTCTGGCGGCCAGCAGGTCGAGGGAAGAGAGGGCGGCGGGGTTAAGTAATCGGGTTACACTGCCTAATGCCAAGACGGTGCGGTGACCAAACAGGGCCTCTGTTTCTAGGGTGGGATATCGACTTCCCTACAGACATTAACAAAATCATTTAGAATTAGGTTTAAGACATCGGGGCTACATTTAAACTACTCTTCTGAAGATTTATATACGGAATTTCATTAATTAATGATGATTTGGCCTTGAATTATCATTAATTAAATAAATTCCGTATTTTAATCTATCAGAAGGGCAGTTTAAATGTAGTCCCATGTTATGACATAGTATTACATATATTTTATAAAACCTAAAGTTCTCCTCTTTTTAGTAACACATGTATATTTTATGTGTGTTTCTATTTTCAAAATATGTTGAATTTTCTTTGGGATGGAATTATTATGGGGACATCTGATATAAAACAGACGAAAACTCCAAATTTTGCACCATTCTCGTTACTAAGAATTGATTTCTGAATTTAAGACGCTGTGTTTGAATGAAAGACGAACATTGCGAAATTTTTACGCCTTTAGTATGGCAGAAGAAAACAGTTTAAATAAAATACTTTGGAGGGATTTTTGGAGTCGTAAAGATTTTATAAATGCCACAGCTAGAAGTTATACACAACACAGGAGGATTAAGCACCTTCTCCACTGCACTTCTGTGAGTGTGTGTTGTTTCCTAGAAACGAAAAACATACAAAAGTGAAAGCGAACAACAGAGTTTGTTGAACTTTTCGAGTCTTGGGAGAATATAAACACTCCTTTCAAAGTCAATCGAGAGGGTTCAAAGAAGGAAAGAGAACAAAATTTTAACAAATGTCTGCATAATTAAGTCCGACAGATTCATTTTACGCAGGAAAATCTTCAAATTAAAAAGAGATCGTATCCACAAGGAAACTACAGCTAAAATACATCTTAAATACACCTTAACTACATCTAAACTACACCTAAAATCCACTTACTCTACAGCTAAAATACATCTTAAATACACCTTAACTACATCTAAACTAAACCTAAAGTACACTTACTCTACAGCTAAAATACATCTTAAATACACCTTAACTACATCTAAACTACACCTAAAGTACACTTAAACTACAGCTGAAATATATCTTAAATACACCTTAACTACATCTAAACTACACCTAAAATATACTTAAACTACAGCTGAAATACGCATAAACCACAGCTAAATTACACATAAACTACACTTTTTTTTAAATGTCAGGGGTTTTCCAACTGAGTTAGGATCCTGTTTGCTGAATTCAAAAATATCATTCATTTTCTTTGGTCAGGTCTGGTTTCAAAGATACCCTCGATTTTTATTACAGCATATTTTTCCCAAATGGCGCTGTCATCCAAGCGTATATGGGCTTTTTTTTGCCACAGCTGGTCATGGGTTACCTTAAATAACTAGTTATTCTTTCTTTTTTCAAGTCTAGTTGTGCAGTACGAATGATTGGAAGTGTAAGAACCATCCTAACAAATTTTGTTTCATCTGCGGACACGTGGTTCTTCCTGACTGTCAACCGAAAATCACGGATTTTGTGAAGAAGGCTTATTACGCTTATTTTGGAATCAAACTAGGGGACCAGGATATGGCATTTGCTCCCCATATCTGCTGCAAAACATGTGTGGAGCACTTACGGGATTGGAGGAATAGGAAAAGAAAGAGTATGCCATTTGGTGTCCCAATGGTGTGGAGGGAAGGGAAAGATCACGTTATCGACTGCTACTTCTGCATGACAATTTAAAAGCCATCAATCGCAAGAACAAGCATCATGTTCAATACCCTGATGTTCCTACTGCCATAAAGCTAATCCCCCAGGGACCAGATGTTCCTGTTCCTGAGCCGGATGTCATCATGGAATCTAGTTCTGATTCCGAATCTACTGACATGACTGATACAGGTGAGTGTGGTGCATACGACCCAGAATAGGACGACCGATCGGTGCCATTGACCCAAGCCGAACTCAACGACTTGACACGAGACCTGAACCTATCTAATGAGTTTGCCCAGCTGCTGGGTTCTCGTCTTCGAGAGAAACATCTACTTGCCCCAGGAACAACGTCCTATTGGTATCGGGAACGCGAGAGCGAATTCAGAAAATTCTTTATGGTCAATGAAGCGTCTTCACTGATCTACTGTAACAATATTGCTGAACTGATGAAATTAATGGAGACTTTTTATTGACTCGTCTAACAGAAGTCTCAAGGCAGTTCTTCTGAATAACGGAAATAAGGTTTCATCAATCCCTGTTGGACACTCGGCTGAAAGGAAAGAATCTCACAACAACATGGAACATCTATTGTCTGCTCTCAATTACCAGGAACATAAATGGTTGATTTGTGGAGATCTTAAAGTTGTTGGACTCATTCTAGGACTTCAAGGTGGGTACACAAAGTATCCATGTTTTTTGTGTTTGTGGGATAGTCGGGCTGACGACCAGCATTATGTCAGACAAGAGTGGCCATCAAGACAAGGATTAGAACCTAGGGTCACACAATGTTCTGTCCCACCCTCTGGTTGAACCGAGCAAGGTGTTACTTCCACCCCTACACATCAAACTCGGCCTAATGAAGAACTTTCTAAAAGCACTGTACAGGGCAGATGGAGGATTTGCCTTTCTCCACCACAAGTTCAAACGAATCAGCATGGAGAAGCTTAAGGCAGGTATATTTGATGGTCCTCAGATAGGAGATGATTCATTAAATCCTACTGAACTCTCTGCCTGGCTGTCCCTTGAGTTAGTAAGTTAGTCATTGCAAACTTCCTTGGTAACCACACAGAAGTCCTCAGTACCAGAAGATGGTTGATGACTTAATGGAGAATTTCCGCAAACTTGGTGCGCGTATGTCATTGAAAATGCACTTTCTTCGGTCCAGTCTGGACTATTTTCGAGAAATTGCGGTGACTTCAATGAAGAACTGGGTGAGCGCTTTCACCAAGACATCCGTTTCATGGAGGAACGCTATCAAGGCCAATGGGATGTGAACTTTCTAGTTGACTACTGTTGGTGCCTTAAGAGGGATGTGGTGTCTGCTCGGCACAATCGGAGGTCACTGAAGAGACCATTCATCCATGAGTAGCTAATTTTGTGCATTGTACTATTCATGCTATCTATTAAAAATATTCTGTAAACCTTCTCTGAGTAAATCGGTCCAATATTTGCTATTATGTGTTTTATTCACAACAAATATTTGGAAATATAGGAGTTTTTGGTATGTGCTCATATTTCAAAAACCTGATCTGATTGGGTAAAATGAGCATGATTTTCAGATTCAGTGCGAAAAACTGAACTAAAATCAGGTATTATATATTTGACCTTGAAAACAACGCAGACCAGTGCTATAGATGATATACAGCGGAAAAATCTATAGTACAGATAAACGTATTACATATAAGCTAAATCTGAACTACAGCTAAATTACTGCTGAACTACACCTAAACTGCAGATAAACTACACCTAAATTACACATACATTACAACTGAACTACCACTAAATTACAGCTGAAATGCACCTAAATGAGAGAGAGCTAGACCTATACTACAGATGAACTACACTTCAAATATCGCTGAACTACACCTTAACTACAAATAAAACGCACATGAAGTACACATAAACTACAACTGAACTAAATCTATACTTCATTGAGCTACATCTAAACTACAGCTAAACTGCACTTGAAATATATAGAAACCACAGCTGAACTACACCTAAACTACATCTGAACTACACCTAAAATATAACGAAACTGCAGCTGAACGACAAGGCGCTTCAATCGGCGGTATAAGAACCTCCCCCCCCTCCCCCCCTGGAGGAGCGAAGTGAGTTAATTGGATGTAAGCATTCAAGTCCAATACGCGTGTGTATGCATCAAAACTCGGTGGGCATCCTCTTGGTAATGTTAAATGCAAATCATCGCCAGTATTCGAACGGGTGGTTAGAAGCGGTGTCTGTCCAGGATCTTTTACACAACCAAGATCTCCTGGTTGTATAAGAGATAAATTAGATTGACAATAAGATGTAGACAACCCCTCCGAAGTAAGGGGACCCAGCTGTAATAATTCAACGGAGGCCGATTCTCTTTTCAAACTAAATGCATCGTTTTATCTTCTCTGAAATTTCATGGAATTTTATTGTGATGAGTGCATCTGCCCTCAAGCATTGGCGCTTATCGTCGTTTGCCGTGATCCCTCAGCCCCCTCAAAATTATATTATTTTATTAATTTTTCCTCTCATCTTCGCAACTCGAAAAATTCTTGGGAATTTGATTCCGTCCCAAACTCGCCTACGAAATCTTTTCAGCTTCACAAGTGCCGAAACTTTGAAGACGTTCTTTGAACATTCACTCGTCCTCAATACTTTCTTCTGTACGGAATATTTTTATCTTAAACTTTTTTTTCGTTTTCATTTAACTCCTGAACGTCTTCAAATTCTTTTGCTGACTTTTAGGTCAAGTAGCCTTATAAAAGATATCTTTCTCGTCGAGGGTAATTTCTGTCCACTTGGGATGATCCAAATTCTTTTTTGATGGCTAAGTGGCCTTTTGTATAGAACTAGGTAAATAAAAGCAGAAATGTTACTAAAGCAATGAAAATTTTATTTTATCTTTGCATTTAGTGGAGAAAATGAATTGAAAATACTAAGGGATTTTTTAAGGCGAATTTATTGGCTGACAATTATTTTTTTAATCTGTGACATAAACAAGTAAGTCAAAAAGAATTCTCACTACAGTCATAGAAAACTTTGTTAAATAAAGACATTAAAATTTGATATTATTAGTTCTCGATCTAGTTTCCCTTACGGCTATATACTTTTTAAGACTGTCTTTTTATCTCTAACCATCCTCTGAAGAATTATGTGATCTTCGATTTACATCATGTCAAAACGGTAGCTTAGGCATCATTGCCGCACTCAAACCACGCTCCTTTCAAAAAAAAATTGAGGTTTGGGAACAAAAAAGTCAGATGGGGCACGATTAAAAATGTAGAATGGAATAAGGTATTGTTTACCTAAGA
This sequence comes from Ceratothoa steindachneri, assembly GCA_963969495.1. Lineage (NCBI taxonomy): Eukaryota > Metazoa > Arthropoda > Malacostraca > Isopoda > Cymothoidae > Ceratothoa > Ceratothoa steindachneri. The sequence continues at coordinate 106,344,757 of OZ018326.1, forward strand.
AATTATTTTAGGACAGCCTTTGTAGGACAGCTAGTGCATTATCATAGTGGAATACAATCAAACGGGGCAACTTCTCGGTTTTCTTTTCTTGCTAATAAAGTTTTTTATTAGAACTTCTTCATAATAAGCTCCTGTGACCTTCATTTGTTCTTCAATAAAATCTTTCAAGATTATCCGTTGAAAGTCCCCCCCTCCTCTCCCCAGCCCCTTAAACAGCCGCCGTCACCTTATGGACTCTCCTCTCTGCGCGAGATTTGACTGTTCCTGTAGATTGCCTTATGAATCAAGGTTTTGATTGTACCCGGCTCTGGAAGATACCTCATGGGACAGAGCCAAGGACACAGTCATGGAGTTATCTTCAGGCATCTACTGCTCACAGAGACATTCTTAAACCTCTTTTGTTTGGAATAAACCCATACGTACTTTCGTACTCTTTTACGCTTTAAGAAAACCCGAGAAAAATTTGAAGAAGAGCGAATAGAAATTCCTTGTAACTCCCATGACTATTCACGCCTAAAGGAGAGGTTTGTACAGTACATATGTATTTTTATTTGACAAGGTCAAGAAGATGAGTTGAATTTGCAACTTTAATTCTGGGGTTGGGTTCGATTTTCACCACTATTTCGCAGGCGTCTGATGCATATTTACTTAATGACTTAGAGTGTAGATTCCGAATTATGGGGTCCTTAAAATATATGAAATTTTTTTTACCGAAATTTGGCTACCGCCAGGTGATTAACCACACCCAATTTAACTCCGCAAATGGTTGTAAGAGGTGTTTGCACATAACAATAACCGATAGGGGCCATATAAGCAACACATGGAAAGAAATTAAGCACATGTGAGGGATAAATGTATATGTAGTAAAAAGAATTATAATTCGGAAGTGGAGATGGTCAGAAAACATTGCAAGAAAAAACGACACCGCAGGAACAAAGGAAATTCTAACCTGGAAGTCCATATACACAAAAAAGAGCCAGCCAGAAGACGACCTTGCACAAAGTGGAAGGGTGGAATTGGCTCAAAACTCAAAAGCAGGTATATATATATATATATATATATATATATATATATATATATATATATATATATATATATATATATATATATATATATATATATATATATCAGGCAATGGCTTCGCCACTCCCCAAAACGGGGGGAGCTTGCGCTTCGCTACTAAGAATAAAAAAGTGCAGCCATGGTTAAATTTATATAAATTTTCTGAACTTCGCCATTGATAATAATTTTAAAAAGGAACTCTAAACTAAATTGCCCCCCTTTCACAAAATTTCGATATTTATATTTATTTCTGAACTTCACCATTTTGTTTTTTATTATAAAAGAATTATTAGAAATAACTTTGATAAAAAACATAAGTCATAACCAAACTAAGATGAAATTATTATTCAAATACTAAAAAAAAAATTCCCCTTTTTAAATTATAGTTAGTGATGATATGGCAGAAATTAAATATGGCCAAAGCGCTGTGGCCATATTTAATTTCTGTCTTTCAAAAACTTTTTAAAGAGAGAAAAAAAAAGATGTAGAAACCTTGAATTGCAGACCATATAACAATACAAGAGCAAAAAAAATTTGATGGAAATGAGCAATGTGACAAGAAACCGGAGTTAATAAAGGCAAGAGAAAAGGAAATTGGAAGAACACAAGGATCAAAAAGAGTAAAGGACGGGCACAATGAAGGTCATCTCATGCAGAAAGTTTGTAAGGAAATATTTGTAAATAAAATGGTGAACATATAGGAAGTAAAAATGTGAAAAAGATATATAGCCGCAGATTTTCCTGAAGACTTTGGGCCCGGGAGGACACGAAGTTCCTTAGATGTCAGCTGCAGCCAGGACAGCCACGCTATACCTGACATTCCCGTGCGGGTCAAACTTATGCCCTGGACGGTGATCGGTGAAAGCCTCACGCAGAGGCCTTTGCCCACCCACGGCATGAAACAGACTGATGAAGTGTGTCATGTGACAGTGAAATCTTCTAATTATTGAATTTACATTTAGATATAATGTTTAATGCCAAACGACGAAAATAGCCGAAAGAAATGAATAAAAAGAAGTATCAGGAAACATCACCTCAAGCAGAGGCGACAATTCGAGAGGTGGATATTAAAAGCTCTCACGGATAATATTTAAGAACCTCTTAATAAGGCGACCAAATTCTAATAAGGTGCTTAAGCACTCAGTACTTCAAAGTGGTACTTCCTGGCGCTGCCAAAATGCCTAAGCTATGTTGCTCCTATCCACGAAGAAAAACTCACACAACCTTTCATTTCAGAACGTCTTACATAAAACTGCGATTAAGAACAGGAGCAATTAAGATGTACTTTTTGAAACTCAAGAAATGGATGTAATACAAAGGCAGGCCAAAGCTTTGGGGGAAAATTGGAAAAATATATTTTATAGTAGAGATAAATATGTATATTTTTCGACAAAATTTTAATTTTGCTGTTTATGCACTTTTCTAGACGATGGCCCCAAAGTTGGAAGGTATTTTTATGGAAGTCTGACAGCCTTGATTGTTCAACATCTCAACCCTACTTTTATGATGGCTTCAATTAATGGGTTGAAATGAGTTTATGTGAGGTGTTCTCTTACTTGTGGAAGTGAGAAGCTGTCCGAGGGTGTAAACCCAGTAATCGTGATCTAGAATTTGCCATCAAACTTCCATTAAAACAGCTTTTATGGCTCTTTACGAATCGGAAGATGTCTTGTGAGGCAAGATTAAACACTGATGCAGCTTTCTTGTTTCTTTCACACATCTCTCTTTTCAGTTTGATCAGAAGACTTACAGTGCGCTGTAATAGTCCGTAATAATGCACGTATTTCCCTAATAGCTGATTTCTCTGGTTTGAAGTCGATGGATCCAGTTGATTCTTCAGGAAGACATTCTTATGTAGTTCGTGCTCGGAGTCATGATAATGGATTCAGGTATTAATCTCGGCCTTAAAATTTATCAATCTTCAACGGAAACCAGTTGAAATATAAGTAAAAACGAATGCATACTCCATGCCAAAAGTCTTAGTTGATATCCTTTGTTGTGTTAGGAGTGTTCCTTAGTTTGCTTAATTGGGCATTTATACCAGAATAATGGGACAAATACATATCTTGAAGTTTTCTCAGTTTACATTTCTTCTTCAGGACGATTTGGGGGCAGGGGGGGGGAGAATCACTTTAATTTATTGCTTCACAAAAATGATCATTCAAATTCTTTGCCGTTCATAAATTTACTATAAAGAATTCGGTCGTTAGCCATATTTGAAACGTTCTCTAGAAATAGAACGCACGCAATGGCTCAAAGATGACTCAATGACTCAACGACATTGGCAATGAAATAAGGAGTTTAATACCCTGCGTTATGGGGACGACGGTAGGAGGGGGGAGCCTCACCATCGCCAAGTTCAGCTTGTATTTTACTATGTCCAAAGGCTTTGATAGCAGCCAGCCGATTTTTGGCAACACAAGTGGGAAACGCGTTTGGGCGGGGAATAAACCACCACACCCACGGAAATGCGGAAAATAGTGACGAGGAAAATGTTATTGCATCTCTTCATCTTTATCAACCATTTTAGTTACTTCCCCCTCTCTCACACACTTTTTTCACCCTCTTCCCATCAAAATATCCAACCCCCTTTCCTTCTGACAAAACCAAAGAGTTCAACTGCCTGAGAAATGTTCCATCGGAGCCTATTTATTGATTAGGCCTCGAGCCTTCCATTAAGGAAGGTGGCGCTGATAATTAGTTTATTTTTACCGTTGCAGCCTCACAAACGCGTTCGTTACACCTATGCCGAGCAAGATAACGTCTGAATGCAAGATAACAAAAGATTCTTACTTTCTAAAGGATTCTCCCGTTCGTTAAAAATAATTTTCCACCAGTACTCTTTATATAGGGTGTCCATTAAATATATGACTTATACGAAACATCCATATCTCCTAAAATTTTAGTCCCAAAAGAATAAGACAAATACTATTATAAATAAATAGACTTTTTATTTTTTAGGGGGTGATAATTGTTGGTTTCACCACTGGTTCTATCAACCCTCACTACATCAAAACCTTCACGGATATCTTAAGCATGATTTTTCTAATTGAAAAATTGAAAGATTTGATGAATTGTACTTCTTGCCTTCCCATCATCAGTGCTTTTTACTATTAACTATTTTTGGTGGGGGTTTTGATAAATAAAGTCTAAAAGATAATCCGAAAAAGATCATTACTATAAAGCGCAGTATCTCCGAAGAAATCAAATTAATCCGAATAACTTTTGTTTTGAAATCACGTGAATGTTCTATTCGTATTGGACACTAATTACTAAATGCCATTTCTAAGAAATAAAATAGATATAAAGTAAAAAGTTCATTTCCTTTCAATGTTTTAGAATAAATACTCTATAAGAAATTAAAGTTTTATTTAGTCCCTAGATTTCATCAACTTTTCTTTCCTAATCATAGGGTTCTGTGAATTTGTAATCGGTAAGCAAAGGAATGAGAATTTGATCATTGATTAATAACCGTTTTTATTTCTATGTATTTTTGAAAGGGTAAAATGTTATCATTTTCTGTTTTACCACAATCCGTTGACGTGATCTTATCGAAGGAAAATCTCATCTGGGTGCCATACATTGTTTGTATTTTTAATCTCAATGAACTACAACCGTTTGTAAATGTTTGTTTTTTATCGACAATTGTATACTTTGGCTAAACTTGAGGGGGCATTCTCTTGCAATAAACTAAGCTCTACTATCATTATATGATATGATACCGGAAATCGCTCTGTTTATTCATATTAGGCGCAAGATGAAAATTTAAGATTAGAGGTTTTTCGTCCATAACATTTTTATACTTGAGCCTATCGGAACGTGACATACCCCATTAACTCCACCGGAATGAAATGCATAAGATGAATGCATTTCTATATCTCTTAGCGACCCCATTTCTACGCCTATAGCAGACGAACGTGAAACATTCGAGAGATTCGGGGGGGGGGGGGAATGGGGGTTTTCGGTCATAACTTTTTTATCTTCCGACCTATTGAAACGAAACATGCACCATTAACTGCGCCGGAAAAAGATGCATAAGATGAATGCATTTTTATCTCCCGGAGACCACATTTTAATGCCTATAACGAACAGACAGACACACACGCACACACATTCTTGATATTTTATATCAGCGGTGAAAATTGTGTGTATTACATCGTTTTTTTTGGTTTCGTAGATGTATTACATGCTTTTTGAGTATGTATTACGTGTTTTGTTTTATTTTGGTGAATGTATTACGTCTTTATAGTCTTTTTGTATATATAGGTTTATGTTTTTTTTATTCGAGTGCCGTATTACGTTTATTTGTGTGTATGTTAGGTTTGTAAATTTTGTTTAGTGCATTTTTTTTCAGTTTTGTGTATTTATAACATAATTTACGTATCTTTCTGCATATGCTTAATTATTTTTATTTTCTCTCTGAATTATATATTTAAAAAATTGTATGTATTACATTTTTACTTCTTTGATATATATTATATTGTTTTTAATTTATTGGCATATATTAGCTGTCTTTTTAAAGTTAAGGGTACGCATTACATGTTCCTATTTTTTTTCACATTTATTTTTATCTTTGTCTCGGAATTACGTTTTTTTCTTCTTTTTTATTAATGTTCTCGATTAGGAGAAACTAGGTGAATCTTCGATCACTGCCGGCAAATTAATCAAGCACACTTTTCTGACGACGCCGAATTAATTACGTCCTTTTTCAATTCCTATTCTATTTGCAGTTTCTCATTAAGCAAAAATGCCCGAGGATAAACAGACGGAACTGGAGATGGCTAGAGAGAGATCCCTCCTCGCCCTGGAACCCGTCATCGGCGCTGTACCCACTGGTAAGGAAGTTCGCTCGATGGGAGACTGCGTTCGGATCGGTGAAGGCAACAATCTTTGCAATTTTATTCATTTACATTCGCCTTTTCCCTCGCCTCATATACGAGCAGAGAAAGGGAAGGTTATGGGGGAGCCGTAGGAGGGTGTGGAACCCTCATTCGAAATCCGTCATTGCAGACTGCTGTGGGAGGGCGTAAGAAGAGCTAGGGGAGAGAGAAGACAAAAAGGGAGCGGTAGCAAAGGAATTAATACCAATGGCACGGGGGAAGAGTCGAAGGAGGGAGTAGCGCTTACATGTAAATGAGGAAGATTTAAAAAAAAAAGAAGAAGCATGAAACGCGCTTGAGGAAGGGAGGGGTTGGAATGGAGGGATGTGCTTAGTTCTTATCAAAATGGAGATGGAATCAGAAAGGATAAAGCACGGTAGCGCTGATTGCAAATGAGTTATTTGATACTTATTGCGCAGATGAGCCATCAAATAAGGGGAGGAGTGCTTTGAAGGGAATTAGGATTAAGCCGGATAGTTGAAATTGACTTTTCAAAAGAAAAGTCAATTTCTTATACTAATAAATTTTGCAAGGGCGTCGGTTTTCATTAAGAGGGTTACTTCGATGGAAAGTTGTTTCTAAAGTTTAACGAACTTAATGATCGAATGAGAGAATTCTCAATAAAAAACTGTGACAAAAAATAACAAATTCTTTTAAATTAACAACTTTGGTAAACAACATCGAGACAAATAAATACAGTAATTTAAAATAAGAGGCGAAAATGAGAACGGGTGAAACGAGCCTACCATACAAATCAAGTGAGAAATACTACAGAAAAAGAGATCACTAAAATAGCGCATGAAAACTACCGAACAAAAAAGTGAATAAAATCCTAGAATAAAAGAGCATTGAAGGTGTATGATTAAACTGGAAACACGACACCAGATAGCGACTTCTTTAAAAACGAAGAAATATCCTTACGCACAAGAAGATAAAAAATAGAAATGAAACCGATGAGGTCGTCGTTGGTGCGAAATACATAATTTCTCTTGACTGCAAGACACAGGCATAATAAATACATAAAATCCTAAAACCAAAGCACTTTTACAATTTTCCGGGGTTATTTAACATTCTTGTAATAGTACGAGATTTTCAACTATTATTACAAACATCTCAGCGTGAATAAAATAAGTTCGACAAACTGTGGAATCTTGGTCGAAAAATCTCAGCTTGAGATGAAACAAAAATAACTCAATTAAGCTACTACTTATTTGAGGTCCTAACGAAGAAACAAAATATATTGAAAGGGTTTGATCCATCGAACTTTCCCTACACACTCATCCCCCTCCCCCTCTCCCTAGCAGCTCCCTGGGGATGCCTTTTTTTGCTCTGCAATATGTCTGTCCCAGCCTATATTGACGAGCTCGGTTAGGCCTAAACCCTTTCGCGTCTATCTGGGGAGTGTGTTGACCACGCCTTTATTCTAATTAATGCAACCAATGGGGAGAGGCTTTCCTGACAGTAGTACGTTCATTATATGTACAAGCCTACGACGTAAACGAAAGTAGGCACAAAAAGAAATCCAAATAGACGAAGTTGTGTTGATCGGAGGGTTCCACGCGGGCCTACGCTAAACCTCTGATGACAGCTAATGCAAGGCGACTCTCATTTGACGCCGACTGAGCGCTGAGCGAAAGGAAAGGCCACACAGCCACATGATCTGCTGCGCGTTGCCCTGCAAGATGCTTCATCAAGAAAATCGATCAATGAGGAAACTTCACTTTTCTTTTCCTCTGACGCAACAGTAATTTCCCTTCCTAGCTCTCTCTCTCTCTCGCGCGCGCGCAGGATCCCTCGATCTTCACCCCTACCCTTCTCTGCAATCAAGCGAATTCGCCAGCTCCCACTCTCATTTAGTCATTTATGATTTTGATGGGGGGGGGGGGCTGCGCGTTAGTGCCTGTTCTTTCTTTCGTAATTACATGCAAAAGTATCTATAGGAAAAAGATGACAACCGTAATTAAGGTATGTGTGATAGATTGAACATCAATTTAAACATTTATTTTCTTCAAGCAAAGTTTTGATTTAAATGGTTGCCCTCTATGATCTTTTTTTCGGCGGAGTCAATGGTGCATCCACGTTTCGACAGAAAAATAACTTTTTCAAAAAGCTTTTTTTATTTTCGTTGGTTTTAGGCGTGAAAACGGGATCTCTGGGACATACGGAAATACAATTATTTTTGCATTTTTTTCCGCCGGAGTTAATGGTGCAGGATAGGTTACGTTAGGTAATAATAAAGCACAAAAAAATAGGAAAAACAATCCTAAACATCACATAAAGCAAACAAGCTCATTTAAACAGAACAACCAGCTAATTAATCCGATATTTTCTGTTTGGCGCCAGGCGGATGTTTTGCACCAAGTTTTCACCAATGATGCAGTTTTGAGTGCTGATTACGAATATAACATTTTGGGGGAGAGAAATGAAAGGAGGTATTAAAAAAACAAAATTTAATGCGCACTAGTTTAGAACATCATTCTATAACAATTATGATTATATACTGGGGGGCTGTGCCCCCCCAGACCCCCCAAATTGATTGAAACTCAGGATCATCGTAGGGGGGTTCCCGCAGTCCCCTTGAATTTACTCCAAAAAGGTGAAACATATTGGAACACGGAGGTACCCACCGTGAGATGCTCGATTCCAACTTATGTGAATTTATGTGGCCAAAACGTAATAGAAATGAAAAATTTTTAAAGAAAATATAATGGGATACTTATCTCTAAATACAAATGAATGTTGGAAGAAATAATAAAGGGAGTGAACAATAATATTGGGAAATCATATGGCAGTTTAAGGGCGTTTCATTTCCTTTTCGTTTTTTTTCAAAATGTATCGGAAAAACCAAAATTTACAGTTTGAAATTTCTTTTTTTAGATACTTTCTTTCATTTCTCTAAAAAAGAAATGTTATATTCGTATTCAGCACTCAAAACTGCATTAGTGTCGAAAATTTGGTACAAAAGATCCGCCTGCCGCCAAACAGAAAAGACCCAATTAATCTTCTAATAGAACAAACAACCCACCAAAACCTGACTTCCCCTCCATAACACAGAGAACAAATCATAACCATTAAATAGAACCAATAAACCCAAATAACCTACCCTGACCTTTGATAGCATCGCAAACCCCTCAAATCCATCAAATAAAACTAACAAACCTAATCTAACCCCATCTAACCCACCAACGGACACCTTCGAAGATTGCGCCAAAAGTACCCTCCTTGTATGGACCGCAAGGTCTTCTAGGATACTTAGAATCCTTGTAGCTCCTTGTAACCCTTCGCCACACGTCACACGGCGCTATTTGTCATACAATTTTTTGATTGGAGCTCTCGCTAGCCTAGTGGATACGACGTTGGATTGCTGGAATCGAGACGGGGGGTTACGAAGGGTTCTGCTATCGCTGGCTGGTGTGAAAAGACACAATAAGATCCTAGGTAGCCCCCCCCCCCAACAAAGACTGGGCTTTCTGGCTCACCAGTAAAGCATTAGGATCTTTATGTTCATCTCATTTTCCGGTCCGGGGATCTCGTCCAATACCTAAAACTTCACCTTATCTAAAAACCACAACAAAGAAACTATAACCGTGAAATAAAAGCAACGAACCCACGCTTTGCCACGGGTCAAACAACAAACAACCATGAAATAAACCCATTCACACTCACACACACCACTTTTCCTCGGAACAGACGGCCCACCATTAAACCTGACAACGCCTGGTGTCCTGCTAGTAAATTAGTAACTTATGAGTTAATAAAGATGACTATTTATTCGACCGGATTTTCTGAAATAAAAACAAGGTCAGTAAATTGTTTGCTCTCAATTATTTCAATAATTTTGAAAAAAAAAAAAATAACAAACGTCATCTGACCTCACGACCTTCAAAACTTTCCAAAACTCATTGGAAAGTAAAACGTTACCATCACTACAAATCACTCTTTCACACACAAGGAAACATTTTTTATTCATGACTTAAATGTCCACTTAGGTTTTCACGTCGTGATAAAAATACCGAAAAACAAAAAGATTTTTCTAAAAAAGATCTAAAGCTCATTTTCAAGTTTATTTTAACAATGCATTTGTTATATTTTAAAAAATGGAAATAAGACATGCAAAAATTGAGCAAAGCTAATTATAAATTTGTCCACTAAACATTTTATTTCCTTTCACCATTGACGAGTTTCCCTCCAAGTGGGGTTGCGGTGCTTAGATGCCATTACATCCTACCCGCCTCTCTCTCACCTCCTTCAATCCATATTAAACGGTGTTATGTGCAGGAGGTTTCTCCTCCCACCATGTTTCATCTATGGGCAGAAGTCCCCCAGCACGTCACCACACAAACCCCTCCACGCACGTCTATCATACATAATATCATCCACTTCCTTTCGCCCTCAAACTCTCATTCAAATAACCCACCTTTTATGAGGTCTTCCAACACTTCTCACACACTGACACTCCAGTATATTTCCATTTATTCATTCTATATGTCCATAGCGCCTCAGAACACTTTCAGGCACCACCTCATTAATACTTTGCTTCATACCACAAACAACTCTAAGCCAGTATCACCTCATTCTCTGTCCCTAGCTCACATCGAGCATCCCTCTCAAGTTGTCCATTTGCACTGGACTCACTCAACATCTTTCCTTCCATACGATAGTCTCCCTCTCATAAACCAACGTGTGCAAAAACATACTCTCACACAGCTTCCTGGCACATTCCACACTCAAACACTTGTCCTTCACTACTGCTCTAATGGCTCCAGCGACTTTCCTACCATTCAACACTTTGTAGTCGCAATCTACTTCAACTCTACTACTATCATTTATACTACATCTTAAATAATTAAATTTTGCACATTTTCAAGGGTGACACTACGGAGACTCAGATATCACACTCCACCCCATTCTCACCACCAAATAACATTACTTCACTTCTTTCTTAATTCATATTTAGACTATTCACCTCACACACCGTCAAAAGTTACAGTAAACATTTCCAAACCCTCTCCCTCTCAGCCACAAACATCAGGACATCAACATGTATTCACATAGAACCCATTCCTTGCCACTTTTCCTCAATCTCTTACATACTTCTCTCAGTACTCCACTCATAAAGACGGTGACAACACACGCCTTACGTCCAACATAAATACTCTGCACACCATACATTAGTTTACCACTTGTTCCATACATTCTTAGCACCTGTCATAATGCTTCTCTATTTCCATAACATAAACCCAACATGCACCCTACATTTCAAATCCATTGGGGGGGTTAGTTAGCTGTCTCGGTGCAAATATTGATCGAGACCCACCGTAAACCTCATTTGTTCACCTTTATCAATCCATTAGCTATCCTTCTTTTAGACCCAATCAGAATTTGTCCATGGACTTTATCATTAACATTCAACAGACATTTCATCCTGTTTTTCTTGCATTTCATCTTTCTCCTCTTTACCCTTATACATCGTGTATGTGAGAGTATGCAGGTGAGGGGATAGAAAGGGTGTGTGAATAGATAGCGGAAAGTAGACCAGTGGTGAAAAGAGAAAGAAGTGTGGTAGGGTGCAAAGTGATGCTAGAGCCTGGTGATCAGGCCTATCGCTTTCAAATTTATTTGATTTGTGGTTTCGTTGTTGTTTTTATGGTTGATTTATACATATATATATATATATATATATATATATATATATATATATATATATATATATATATATATATATATATATATATACAGGTATATATATAACATATAGTTTGGCGTTCAAGCCATTTGTCTTTATTGCTAATATTTTTGTTTATGCTATGCGCGTTAGCTGTTGTTTTTGTAAGTCGTTAATATTAACTTACTGTGTTTGATTTAGTATCTTTTTGTTTCTTCGTAATTTTGTAGTGTGTGTATTTAGTGTACAGTGTTTCTTCCTGTAGTCTTGTTTGGTGATTTTCGTCTTCTTGTGTAGGATTCCTTCTTCGGTAGTTTGTCTTAGTTGGTTAATTTTGTCGATATCGGTGAATTTTGTCAAAATCGGTTGGTTTCATGATTGGTATTTTTCTTGGTTTGGGGTAAATTGACTCATCTAGCGTAGAACGGTACTTCTGCTCTGCCAGCTAAAATCCTAGCGGAGCTTGGAAATCTGGCGCGACATACTTCTCTTCTGTTTCGGTCAATCATTTGTACGATATCTTCGTCCAATAAACGATTGACCTTTTCCAGCATATTCCTTGTCCGTTCTTCGATGACAACGTTAATGGGGGTTAACCCCGCCTCCCGGTGCAGCTCTTCTTGCGGTCTTCTTTCCATTCTGCGTGTACCTGTGATTAGGTACACACATTTATTCTGCATCACTTGTAGTCTCCTCTTCTGTGTCTTTGAGGCACAGGAGAGGGCGGAAGCGGGGTAAAGCAACGTCGATCTAACTAGATACATCATTATGCATTTTTACAGTCCTCAGACACTCTTCTACTTTCAACTTACAACGCAGCCACCAAACCAATTCCTTAACACAATAACCAACACTTTTTAACATCTCAGTGACTATATCATCTACTCCAGCTTCCTTCCCACTTTCAGAATTCTCACAGCACTAACAACCCTTCGCTTACTTACCGAATCTTATCGCCGATACAGCACCTAATTTACACACACGAAGTCAAGCATATTTATATCATATTTTATAACTGCATTATATAACTCATCAAAGTATTATTGCCATCTGCTTTTGATCACCTATCCATTGCTCCTGAGCACACCCATTCTTGTTCTTGGTGTTTACACAGCTATTTTTTTAGTTCATCACTCTCTTCCCTTCCTTTCAAAATAGTTTCCTGTTCCTAACAGGATCATCATTCATCTTCCAGTACCCATCGATATCAGCATTCATCTTCCTGTCCCTATCGAGATCCTCATTCATCTTCCTGTCCCTATGGAGATCCTCATTCATCTTCCTGTGCCCTATCGAGATCATCATTCATCTTCCTGTTCCCTATCGGGGTCCTCATTCATCTTCCTGTTCCCGTCGGGATCCTCATTCATCTTCCTGTTCGCATCAGGATCCTCATTCATCTTCCTATCCCTATCGGAATCCTTATTCATCTTCCTGTTCCAAATAGGATCCTCATTCATCTCCCAGTTCCGAATGGGACAATCATTCATCTTCGTGTTCCCATCGAGATCCTCATTCATCTTCCTGTTTCCATCGGGATCCTCATTCATCTTCCTGTCCCTATCAAGATCCTCACTCAGCTCCTACCCTTATCGAGATCCTCATTCATTTTCATGTTCCCATCGGGATCCTCATTCATGTTCATGTTCCCATCGAGATCCACTTCATCTTCCTGTTCGCATCAGGATCCTCATTCATCCTCGTATCCCTATCGGAATCCTCATTTATCTTCCTCTCCCCATCAGGATCCTCATTCATCTTTCTGTTACCATGGAGATCCTCATTAATCTGCCTGTTCCAATCAGGATCGTCATTCATCTTCCGGTTGCCATCGGGATCCTCTTTCATCTTCCTGTTCTCATCGAGATCTGCATTCATGCTCATGTCCCTATTGGGATCCTCATTCATCTCCCTGTCCAAATCCGGATCTTCATTCATCTTCCTGTAAACTATCGAGATCCTCATTCAACTTCCTGTTCCCTATCAGGATCCTTATTCATCTCTCTGTTCCTATCGCGATCCTAATTTATCTTCCTGTCCCTGCAGGGATCATCATTAATCTTCATATTCCCTATTGGGATCCTCATTCATCTTCCTGTTGCCATAGGGATCCTCATTTATCTTCCTCTCCCCATCGATATCCTCATTCATCTTTCTGTTCCCATCGGGATCAGCAATCATTTCCATGTTCCCATAGGGATCCTCATTCATGTTCCTGTTCCATATGGGGGTCCTCATTAATCTTCCTGTTCCCACCGGGATCCTTATTCATCATCATTTTCCAATCGGGATCCTCATTCATCTTCATGTTCCAATCGATATCCTCATTCATTTTCCTATTCCAATAGGGATCCTCATTCATCTTCCTGTTCCAACTGGAATCCTCAATTATTTTCCTGTTCCCATCGGGGTCCTCATCATATCCGTGTTCCATATCAGGGTCGTCATTCATCTTCCTGTTCCCATCGGAATCCTCATTCATCTTCTTGATCTCATCAGGATTCTCATTTATCTTCCTAAGCCTACGGGGATCCTCATTCATCGTCCTGTTCCCTATCGGGATCCTCATTAATCTTCCTGTTCCCATCGGGATCCTCATTCATTTCCTTGCTCACATCAGGATCCTCATTCATCTTCCTGTTCCGATCGGGATCATCATATATCCTCCTCTCCATATCGGGATCCTCATTAATCTTCTAGTGCCCATCGAGATCCGCTTTATGTTCCCGTTGACATCAGGATCCTAATTTATCTTCCTGTTCCCTATCGGGATCCTCATTAATCTTCATGTTCCCATCGTGATCCTCATTCATCTCCTTGCTCACATCAGGATCCTCATTCATCTTCCTGTTGCGATCGGGATCATCATATATCCTCCTGTCCATATCGGGATCCTCATTCATCTTCTAGTGCCCATCGAGATCCGCATTTATGTTCCTGTTGACATCAGGATCCTCATTTATCTTCCTGTTCCCATCGAGATACTCATTCATTTTCTTGTCCCTATAGAGAACCTAATTCATATTCCTGTCCATATAGGGATCCTCATTCATTTTCCTGTTCCCTATCGAGATATTCATTTATCTCCCCGTACTATCGGGATCCTTATTCACCATCATTTTTGAATCGGGATCCTCATTCATCTTCTAGTTCCCACCGGGATCCTCATTACTCTTCTTTTTTCGATGGAAGCCATCATTGACCTTCCTGTACCCATCGGAATATTCATTCATCTTCTGTTGCCATCAGGATCCTCATTCATCTTCCTGTTCCAAATAGGATCCTCTTCATCTTCCGGTTTTTATCGTGATCCACATTTATCTTCCTGTTCCAAATAGGATCCTCATTCATCTTCGTTTTCACATCAAGATCCCCATTCATCTTCCTCTTCCAATCGAGATATTCATTCATCTTCCTGATACTATAGAGATCATAATTCATCTTCCCCTCCCTATAAGGATCCTCATTCATCTTCCTGTTCCCATCAGGATCATCATTCATCTTCCTGTTCCAATCGGGAATCTTAATCATCTTGCTTTTCCCATCGGAATCCTCATTGATCTTCCTCTTCCCATCCTGTTCCTCATTCATCTTCCTGTTCCCTTCAGGATCCTCATTAACCATCCTGTTTCCATAGTGATCCTGATTCATCTCCCTCTTCCCTTTTAGATCATCATTCATCGTCCTATTCTAATCGGGATCCTCATTCATCATCCCGTTCCTATCAAAATCCTCATCCATCTCTCTGTTCCAATCGGGATCCTCATTCATCTTCCTTTTCCCATCGGGATCATCATTCATCTTCCAATTCCCATCGGAAACCTCATTCATCTTCCTTTTCCCATCGGAATCCTCATTCATCTTCCAGTTCCCATCGGGATCCTCAATCATTTTACTGTTCCCATCGGGATCCCCATTCATCTTCCTCTTCCCTAACATGGTTCCCATTCATCTCCCTGTACCCATCAGGATCCTTATTCATCTTCCTGTTCCCATCAGGATCTTCATTGATCTTCTCGTTCCATCAGGATGCTCATATATGCTCCTGTCCATAACGGGATGTTCATTCTAATTCTTGTTCCCATCGGGATCCTCATTCATCTCCCTGTTCCCAACATGATCCTCATTCCTATTCTTGTTCCTATCGGGATCTTCATTCATCTTCCTGTAGCCATCGGAATCTTCATTCATCCTCCTGTTCCAATCGCGATCGTCATTCATCTTCCTGTTTCCATCGAGATTTGTATTCATGTTCCTGTCCCTATCAGGATCTTCACTCATCTTCCTCTTCCCTATCGGGATCCTCATTCATCTTTCTGTTCCCTATTAGGATCCTCATTCATCTTCCTGTTCTTAACAGAATCCTCATTCATCTTCCTGTCCCTACAGGGATCCTTATTTATCTTCGTATTCCATATTAAGATCCTCATTCATCTTCCTGTTTCCATCAGGATTCTCCATTATCTTCCTGTTCCCATCAGGATTCTCCATCATCTTCCTGTTCCCATCGGGATCCTCATTTATCCTGCTGTCTATATCAGGGCCTCATTCATCTTCCTGTTTCAATCGTGATCCTCATTCATCTTCATGTTCAAAACAGGATCCTCATTCATCTTCTTGTTCCCATCTGATCCTCATTCATCTCCCTTTTCCAAACGGGATCCTCATTCATCTTCTTGTTCGCATCGAGATCCTCATTCATCTTCCGGTTCCCATCTTATCCTCATTCATCTCCCTGTTCCAAACGGGATCCTCATTCATCTTCCTGTTCGCATCGAGATCCTCATTTATCTTCCGGTTCCCATCTGGATCGTCATTCATCTTCCGCTTTCCATCGAGATCTGAAGTATTGTTCCTGTCCCTATAGGGATCCTCATTAATCTTCCTGTTCCCAGCAGGATCCTCCTCCATCTTCTTGTTCTCATCAAGATCCTCATTCATCCTTCTGTCTATATCAGGATCCTCATTCATCTTACTATTCCCTATCGGAATCCTCATTCATCTTTCCGTTCCCATCAGGATCCTCGATTATCTTCATGTCCCCATTGGGATCCTCATTCAATCTCTGGTCTATATCAAGATTCTGATTCATATCCCTGTTTCCATTGGGATCCTCATTCATTTTTCTGTTCCAATCGGGATTCTCATTCACCTTCATGTCCCTACAGGGATCCTCCTGCATCTTCCTATTCAATATCCTGATCCTCATTTATCTTCTTGTCCCAATCATGATCCTTATTCATCTTCCTGTTCCCTATCAGGTTCCTCATTCATCTTCCTGTTCCTATCTGGATCCTCATTCATCTATCTGTCCCTATCGGAATCGTCATTCATATTCCGTTCAATATTCGCTTCTTCAGTACTGTTCGTGTTCCCATCACCATCCCCATTCATCTTCCTGTTCCTTTCGAGATACTCATTCATATTGCTCTCCATATCGAGATCCTAATTCATTTTCCTCTTCATATATGGATCCGCATTCATCTTCCTATTCCCTATCAAGATCTTCATTCATCTCCCTCTTCTCATCGGGATGCTCATTCATCTTCGTTTTCCAATCGAGATCATCATTCATCTTAATGTCCCAATCGGGATCCTCATAAATCTTCCTTTTCCAATCGCAAACCCCATTAATCTTCTTCTTCCCATCTGAATCCTCATTCATATCAGGTTCCCATCGTGATCTTCATTCATCTTCCTGTTCCCATCAGCATCCTCGTTCATCTTCTTGTTCAAATGGGATCCTCATTCATCCTCCTGTCTATATCATGATCCCCATTTATATTCCTCTTTCCATCGGGATCCTCATCCATCTTCATGTTCCAATCAGGATCCTCATTCATCTTCTTGTTCCCATCGGGATCCTCATTCATCTCCCTGTTTCAATCATGATTCTCATTCATCTTCCTGTTCCTATCGAGATCCTCTTTCATCTTCCTCTCCCTATCGGGATCCTCATTCATCTTCCTTTCCCCATCTGGATCCTCATTCATATTCTGTTCTACATTGGTGTCCTCATTCACATTCTGTTCTACATTGGTGTCCTCATTCATCTTCATGCTCATATAGAGATCCTCATTCATCTTCTTGTTCTCTCTCGGGATGTTCATTCATCTTCCTCTTCCCATCGGGATCCTTATTCATCTTGCTGTTCACATCGGAATCCTCATTTATCCTCCTGTTCCTATTGGGATCTTCAATCATCTTCCGGTTGCCATCGGGATCCTCATTCATTTTCCTGTTTTTCATGTTCCAATCAGGATCCTCATTCATCTTCTTGTTCCCCTCAGGATCCTCATTCATCTCCTTGTTTCAATCTTGATTCTCATTCATATTATTGTTCCTATCGAGATCCTCTTTCATCTTCCTCTCCCTGTTCGAATCCTCATTCATCTTCCTTTTCCTATCTGGATCCTCATTCATATTTTGTTCTATATTGGTGTCCTCATTCATCTTCATGCTCACATAGGGATCCTCATTCATCTTCTTGTTCTCTCTCGGGATGTTCATTCACCTTCCTCTTTCCATCGGGATCCTTATTCATCTTCCTGTTCCCATCAGGATCCCCATTTATCTTCCTGTTCCAATTGGGATCTTCAATCATCTTCCGGTTGCCATCGGGATCCTCATTCATTTTCCTGTTCCCATCGAGAACTGCACTCATGTTCCTGCCCCTTTTGGGATCCTCATTCATCTTCTTATTCCGAGCAGTATCCTCCTTCATCTTCCTGTTCCTATGCGGATCCTCATTCATCCTCATTTCTATATCAGGATCATCATTCATATTCCTCTTTCCATCGGGATCCTCATTCATCTTCCTGTTCCCATCGGGATCCTCGTTCATCTTCCTGTTCCCATCGGGATCCTCGTTCATCTTCCTGTTCCCATCGGAATCCTCATTACTCCTCCTCTCTATATCAGGATCCTCATTCATCTTCTTGTTTCCATCGGGATCCCCATTCATCTTCATGATCCAATCGGGATCTTCCTTCATCTTGTTCCCAAAGGGATCCTCATTCATCTCCTTGTTCCCATCGGGATTCTCATGCATCTTCCTGTTCCCATCGAGATCCCCATTCATCTTCCTGTCCTCAACGGGATCCTCATTCATCTTCATATTCTAATCAGGATCTTGATTCATCTTCTCGTTCCCATCAGGATCATCATTTATCTCCCTGTTCCCATTAGGATCCTCATTCATCTTTCTGTTCTAATCGAGATATTCATTCATCTTCCTGTCCCTATTGAGTTCCTAATCCATCTTCCGGTTCCTATAAAGATTTTCATTCCTCTTCCTGTTCCCACTAGAATCCTCACTCCTCTTCCTGTTCCCACTGGAATCCATATTCATTTCCCTATTTCCATCAGGATCCTCATTCGTCTTCCTTTCCCCATCGTGATACTCATTCATCTTCCTGTCCCTATAGATATCCTAATTCATCTTCCTCTCCATATAGGGATCCTCATTAATCTTCCTGTTCTCTATCGGGATGTTCATTCATCTTCCTGCTCCCATCTGGATCCTCATTCATCTTCCTGTTCCCATCGTGATCCTCATTCATCTTCCTGTTCCTATCGGGATCCTAATTCATCTTCTTGTTCCCATCTAGATCCTCATTCATTTTCCTGTTCTAATCGTTATCCTCCTCTTCTTCCGGTAACCATCGGGATCTTCATTCATCTTCCTGTTCCATATCGGGATCCTCATTCATCTTCCTCTTCGCTATCATGATCCTCATTCCTCATTCTGTTCCTATCAGGATCCTCATTCATCTTCCTGTTCCTACTTGGATCATCATTCATCTTCCTATTCCCTATCGGGTTCCTCATTCATCTCCCTGTCCCTACAGGGATCATCATTCATCTTCCTATTCCCCATCGGGTTCCTCATTCATCTTCTTGTTCCCATCGGGATCCTCATTCATTTCCCTGTTCCCATCAGAATCCTCTTTTATCTTCCTGTTCCCATCGAGATATTCATTCATCTTCTTGTCCCTATCGAGATCCTAATTCATCCTCTTGTCCATATACGGGTCCTTATTCATCTTCCTATTCCCTATCGGATCGTCATTCATCTTCCTTTTCCCATCGGGGTCCTCATTCATCTTCCTGTTCCCATCAGGATCCTCATTCCTCTTCCTGTTCCCATCGAGGTACTCATTCATCTTCCTCTTCCTATCGACATCTTAATTCATCTTCCTGTCCATATAGTGATCCTGATTCATCTTCCTGTTCCCTTTCGGGATGTTCATTAATCTTCATGTTCCCATTGGGATCCTTATTTGTCTTCCTGTCCCTACAGCGATCCTTATTCATCTTCATATTCCTCATCGTGCTGCCCATTCATCTTCCCATTCTCATCAGGATCCTCCTTCATTTTCCTGTTATCATCGGGATCCTCATTTATCCTCCTGTCTATATCAGTATCCTCATTCATCTTCTTTTTCCATCAGGATTCTCATTCATCTTCATCTTCTAATCAGGATCCTCTTCATCTTCCTCTTCCCATCGAGATCTTCCTGGCCTTATTGGGATCCTCATTAATATTACTGTCCCTAACGGGATCCTCATTCATCTTCCTGTTGATATCGTGACCTCATTCATATTCTGTTCCATCTTGGGTTCCTCGTTCAATTTCCTGTTTCCGTCGGGATCCTCATTCATCTTCCTGTTCCTTATCGAGATATTCATTCCTCTTCCTGTTCCCATCACGGTTTCTCATTCATCTTCCTGTTCCCATCAGGATCCTCATTCATCTTCTTGTTCCCATCGGGATCCTCATATATCTCCCATTCCATATCGAGATCCTCATTGATATTCTTGTTCCAATCGAGATACTCATTCATCTTTCTGTCCCTATCGAGATTCTAATTCATCTTCCTGTCTTTATAGGGATCCTTATTCATCTCCCTGTTTCCTATCGGGATCTTCATCCATCTCTCTGTTCCAATCGGGATCCTCATTCATCTTCCTTTTCCCATCGGGATCATCATTCATCTTCTAATTCCCATCGGAAACCTCATTCATCTTCCTTTTCCCATCGGAATCCTCATTGATCTTCCTGTTCCCATCGGGATCCTCATTCATCTCTCTGTTTCCATCAGGATCCTCATTCATCTTCCTGTTCCCATCCGTTATCTTCTGTTATCTTTTCTTCAGATACTTTATTTACTGCTTTCCTACTCTCTTTAATCACTTGTTTCACTTTCCTCCTTATCTTCTTGTATGCATTCATCCTCATCACCGTTTTATTCGCATTTGGTCTACTAAACACTCGCATGTACCCCTCCTTTTTTCTTTCCTCTACAAGCTTCCCATCGTCATTGCATCCGTCTCACTTTGCTTTCTTTTTTTAGTTCTGGTACACCCACACGCAGCTCTTGCACTACCTACTACCACTTTCTTAAATTTGTTCCACATTTGCTCTATCTCCATCTTCATACTTATTTCACTTCTTCTAATCCAAAGAATTCATACATACTTTCCCTATTCTCTCTGATTCAATAACCTTTCACTTCTGATTCTCTCTCTCATTTTTACTTTTCTCACGTCTTCTCATTCATGCAACAACCAGTTTAACCCTACACAGCACAATTCATGCGATCAGATAGTCCCATACTCTTACTTCTTACACCTTTCACATCATTTACGTCCGCAGCAACTCCACTCTCCTAGGCACGGTTGAATCATACTTTTAACTCCTCTCTCTCTCTTTCTCTCTCTCTCTCAACTTTGATCAACCCATGCACATCATTGTGCTGAAAGAATGTTTGCTACACATAAGTTCTTTTCAGCACAGAACCCTACCACTCTCTTCATTTTCATTCTCTGCGAGTCTACCAAAAGCTCCATTTATCTCTTCTCTTATGCTGTCACGCATTCATATTTCATACAACTATCCACTGATACCCAATCTCAATTCCATCCACCACTCGCCTCGAGTCATTCCATAACTTCTCTTCTCACATTCACTCCTTTCATTACAAGGTCCATACACTACAACCAAACACAGCGTCACCCATGCAAGTCTCAGCTAGCCCCATATCATTCCTAAGCAGGCATATTTATACCCAAACATTGAGGCACACCACTCCTCCTCACTCAAAAGCACTTATACACCCTCTTAAATCCTACCACCATGAATGGTACTCCATCCCACACAGACTCTTCATTCTTGTTCATGTTTCTCTCACATAGAGCAGGTATCTCCAATCTTCCTGTTTTAAAATTAACTACCATTTCCACATCACTCATACCCCTCACACTTCATATACCCACCCGATACGGATTAACCGGCCGGACTCTAATGGGGGCTGCGCCAGCCACGCTTAAGTTTCCACCTGGTTCAATTGGTTCTGGGGAGTAGGTCGAATGCCAAAAAGGAATAAAACAAAAGCATTATTTTCACCCCAAAAATTATAATAAAATATAAACATTAATAAATAGTAATACAATATTTCCGAAAAAAATCAAATTAATATAAGAACTATGAAACGAGAATTTACCTTTACTGAGTAGAGTGTATTGACACAAATTGAGGTTGCAAGGTTGGGAGGAATGGAGGATAAGAGCTATTTATTATGTGGAAAGTGAGTCAACCTCTATGGAAACCAGAATAAAAATTCTAGTTTAGGGTATTTAT
The DNA here is from genome assembly GCA_963969495.1 of Ceratothoa steindachneri. Lineage (NCBI taxonomy): Eukaryota > Metazoa > Arthropoda > Malacostraca > Isopoda > Cymothoidae > Ceratothoa > Ceratothoa steindachneri. Next base: position 106,367,006 of record OZ018326.1, read on the forward strand.
GCTGTCTTTAGAAAAGAATCCGCACAATAATGCCTGTTTCTTCCTAATTTTCCTGTTTTTCTAAAGCAATGAATCACAATCAATGTGAGGGGGCCATTTTTCCACTAAATCCTGCAACTGAGAACAAATTGAAAACCTTCTTCTTAGTTCAACAGTGAAACGTTCGGCTCTACGAACTAGTTACCTCGTCATCCTTATCTGGCGATGAAGTTCGCAGTGCCAATTCCTCCGGGTAATTCTTCCGATGTTCTTTAAGTGCATCGATGGCCTGTTCCCTCTTGGAATCTTCTACCATTTCCTCCACATCAGCTCTGTTCACCCCTACTCCATGAAATTTCCTATGGAGGATATTTCCTCTACCACTCGTTGTGGCCTAAAGTCTTACAAGTGTCTGTTCGCGATACAAGCAAAATACAATTTCCTCCAGACAGAGATCATTGTCTTTGTTGAAACCTATTCTATGGTACCCTCTACTAATTTCACACAGTGAAGGATGTTGAGGTGGTTCTTCTAAAAGTCTCCGAGAGCAAGCTTGGGTTCCGAAGTCACTTCAGAGCTCCGTTTCAAAAGCGTGTATTTGGGATAGAGGAACACAGAATTTCAGGACGAAATCCAGAGCAATTTTTTAATCAAAAAAGTGAACCAAAACGAAGGTCAACGAACACTATAATGTTCTACTGCACTACCAGCACAGCGGTTGCTATCCGCTAAAATATAGATCCCTAGTGATAAATAAAAGGCACATGTAATGATTGGTGTCAAAACGCATACAAAATTCATTATTTTTATATGCTGCGAATACTCAGATGGTTTGCTTGTTTTTTGTAATTTAATATTGCAAACTCAGCGCACAATATTGCAAATATTATAAGAATAATTTACCACTAAAATTAAATAAGTACCAAAATAAAATTAATTTCCTGAATACAGGAACATTTCAAATTACAGGGAATTATATGCCCAAACCTCTTTTCATTATCTCTGATTAAAAATCAGTATTTTTTTTATTCGTCTAAGTTCTTAAAAAAATACGTTTTACATTAAATGACAGTTATAGCTTTAAATAATCTCAAGTTTTTGTGACTGCCTACTTTTTTGTACGAAAATGTAACATTTTTTTTCTCTATCAACAATCCAAAATATTTTTAAATGCATGGCGAATATCAGGAATGGATTCAAATGTTTAATGAAATTAACTCAAAATAAATTTTCAGATCGGTGCAATAGTGAAATTTGACCAGCGGAAGACGCATCGATTCTTCACTCAAGTTTAATTGCATAAGATTTTACATTAAGTGTTGCATCTCAGCATTGCCAATTAGCTGATAGACTAATTAGGGTATTTTACGACTTTCTACCTCGGTTTCAAGTTCTCATTTTGAGTAAGGAACTTCCTCCAGGAAATTCATAACTCTCCTTCCGGTTCTCATATTTAGGAATGTCATCCTTTAACCTCTTTGCTATTCCAGTTTTTTATATTTATTTATCTTCTACCTCTATCCGCTCACTGCACTTCATGTTTTCTTAATTGAGAAGAAATTTACTCTTTGGTTACAAGAGTTTCCTGTATATTCCGCCAATTAAAAAGACTATCGCCATATCAAAATGTAACATCTTTTTTTTCGCAATGGTGGAAATATCAAAGCGGAAGATATTATTCTTAAAAGTCTATATAATTAATAAGCAGCCACCTGCAAAACAGGCTTGACTCTTTCATTTTTCTCCACTAAGTTTATTACTATGTCAAAGGAACGGACCTTTTACCTCCCCCCCCGCTCCACAACCGTGCTCCCAGGACAAGCCTGGAGGAACAAAGAGTGAGGACCTCAGGGCGTTGAATGGCGAGGAGAGGAAGTTCGTGGAATGGTTTGTGCAGCGGTTGTTGAGCCTTCACTTTGCGGCCAACAACACGCCGAGCGAGGCATTTCCTCCTCCTCCTCCCTAAATCCCACACCGATTCCTCCCTCACCCCCTCCAACCCTTTGCAAGTGGGAGTCTCCGTTGCGTTATTTTTCCTCCTACGCAAAACAATTTTCCTATTCCTTTTCTCGTCGGTGAGAGGCGCGAGGGGAGAAAAAAATACCCTTCGAAAACCGTTCCAAGTTGCTACTTCGAATGTACCCGTACCTTGTCGCAAGGATTACGTCGAGCGAATTACATAATAGCGTCATCTCCACCTGACCTTGGAAACTTCAGGATTTGCGCTGTGTGACTGTGTGGCAATTCTAGGAAGAAGGCGTCTCATCGCGCTTTGCCCTGAGGCCGAACAATTGGGTGGAGATGCAGAGTATAAGAGCCAATGTTTCAAATGGTAGATTTGTCCCACATTCGCCTTTCTTCTTTTTAGGGGATTTGGTTCTTTAAAAGGAGAATTTACACTTTAAGTCAGCCATATAAATTAGGTATTTAGGGACGTGTAAGGCCATTTGAACGAAGGGAATTTATTATAAGATTCGGTCGTGGCGTGATAGGCCTTCATCGTGTCGTGGGGCAGGGCTTAACAAGTAGGATTTATGAGCGAGAGAAACGTTTAAAGTTTTCATTTCCTTAATAAAGTTAGATGCCTAACGACCATGGCACTCATAATCAGCAATGGAAATCAACGACAGACATCAAGGGCAAGTTGAAATTCTTTGTAAAGATTCGCAAATTATTTCTTTAATTAATGAAGTCGTCGATCGAAAATCATCTCATTGAACATTGTTTTTAGAAAATACTAGATGCGTCAAGGCTCACTGTGTCTGAAAGACGTTACCTGTTTTTTTTATAAAAAAAAGGCTTACAAACGACCTGTGCATCGCTTGTGCCCTTTGATCTCTGCAAATCCACAACAATGATTTTCTTTTATGACCAATCTAGAAGTCGATTCGTCGTCCTAATCGCACATCTGGATATTCAAGTGGCAAAAAGGGTCTGTTTACAAAATCAAATGTTAGATTGTATCTACAGGTAACAAAAAGTTGGCGACTAAGCCTTACAAGGGGTTCTCTAGACATGTTTACTGCCAATATCAAAACACTCATTCGGTACCAAATGTTCAGTTCACTCGGCGGAGATTCGGAAATTACACATGAGATAGCACGGTCGAAGTGAAATGTGGGCCTCTACTGCAAATCTGGTCCACATTACTTCTATAAGGGAAGAATTAAGTGGGTTCCCGTTGGCCCACACATGGGAAAGAACAAATGAAGCTAAAGGAAGTGACAAACGTACTAATTACATTCACTCTTTCAAGAACCACCAAAACGTGCTTTTTTTAAAAAGGCGAGAACGTGTCGAGGACAGCGGAAGAGCTCCTCAAGTAGGGATGCGCGCATCGAGAAATAAAGGTTAGGCCTATTTTGGAGTCCTGCTTCGTAGAATTCGGGTCAGAAAGGAGATACTTCTCTGCCACCAGCAGGATTCCGTCACACTGCGTGGCTTCCGTTCGCTTTTTTATATAGGCGGAGTCGCAGCAGCGTTCATGGGAGCATAGCTGCAATTTCGAAACTTTTAATATATAGGTATGCCCCGATTAACGTTGATAAACGACTAACCGATGGTGCTTAATATTTGGCAAAGTTCTCCGGTCTCCCCACCCCCACCTCGTGTAACCCACCCTGAAGCAGTGTGTGGCGACTTTTGGCGTCTTAATACCACCCAAAAGTGCCCGCGATGGGTAAAGGGTAGGGTGGGGGGCAGAGTCTTAATGAAGTCGACGCGTGCAACGGCCACCAGATCGGAGCCGATGCTTTCCTTGCAACACGTGCAATTTCCCCCTCGCCTTATTGGCGAGTCCACTGCCCATTCTTGCAACGGCACGTGGGTTACCTGCTTCTTTCTCGCAACGCGTGCACTACCTGAATGGGCTGCAATTGAGGCCTTGCAACTGCCGTCGTATGCGAGCTCACTGCCTGGGCGTGTGTCTTGCCATTGCTTTCTGCAATGGCGCCTGATGCCCCTTTGTTCTCCTCTGCAAAAAGAGGCGAACCTGTCGCGCCTTCCACAGACACAGCGGGAAAGGAGGCAACCTCACCACCGCAAACAGATCTTCATCTGCAAAATAAATAAAATTGGTGGCGTCGATGCGGGAGAGATGGGGAACTTTTAATCCTTTATTTAATAGTGAAGTAATTATAGGAGAAATTACTCTTCTACGCCTCTTAATATTTCGTAAAGACGCGTTTCCTACTCTATTTCGTGTAGGACTAATAATACGGGCCGGCTCGCGGACCCAAGATGGCAATGAAGAACGGACAAAAAAAAAGAAAAAGGCTTAATGAATGAATTACAGTGAGTGGATCGAACTCTCCTCTCCCTCCTCGCTTCTTTCTTTCCCGTGCTTCAGGAATATTGGAGATGTTTCACAAAGTGGTGAAGTTGGTTAATGTATAAATGTGATAAAATATATAAGCCCGAAGAGGGCCAAGAAACCTAATTTAGGGCTTCGAGATTGTAAAGTGTAATAATAATAATAATGATAATAAATATAAATAAGTTCTAGTAGTTGTTGTTGTTGTTGCGGTTGAAAGTGAAGTCGAACAGCATCTCATTAGAGAATTCCCGTCCCACATTTTCGCTTCCTTCTTTCTTTTTAATTTCGTCCATGTGAGCACCTAAGTAAATTAAGTAAAATTTTTAATTTTTTCAATTGCGTTATAAAGCTCAGAAGGCAAATAATTCTGAAAACGCAAAAAACGCAAATGAAATTCATTAAAATGCAAAGAAAAAATATTTACTCCCAACTTTTCTCATATTTAAAAACGGCATCTTTGATTTAAGAATTTCATCCTTTTTTCCCTTCTCAAATTGAATCACCTTTTCGCTTCCTGCATCACATCAGCTTTAATTACTATTTGCTTAGGCCTAATTTTAGGCCGTTTTTCATCGTTCAAATATTCTAAATGATATAATTATAATGCCGAAAAGAACAAATTTCAGCACAATTAAGTGAATTTCAGCAGAATTTTTGTGTGTGTGGGAGGTTGTTCGAAAAACCTCCTCACCACGGGAAAAAAATCTCTTTAATGAATAATGTGGACGTCGAAAAAAATCAGACTGCGCTTTTTTTTCTTAATTTCAAACAAAAATTTCTTGATATTAGGTCGGGATATTTGTTCATGCGGTTCCTAACTAGCGCGTTTTCTTCTTGGTGCCTCTGTATTTTTTAATTTAGGGTTTTATTAGCGTTTGTTACACTGAAAATAAAAATGTAAATTTGGTTTTGTGCGCTCCTCATCCACAAAGAAAGAATTAGGCTAGGATAAGGTTGTTGGGTGTCTCAAATATCCAGGCTAATTGTATAAGAACTTTAAGATCCTCCTAAATGTTTGTATATATATATATATATATATATATATATATATATATATATATATATATATATATATATATATATATATATATATATATATATATATATATATATATATATATCACCTGTGTTTATTTTATGTCCCGGACATAGGATTGCCGGATTTTACCAGAGAGAAATTACACGACAGTCCGTTCTAAAGTAAATTCATGCATTCTGTTGCGACCTCATTCTCATTCTCCGTTTTGTCTCTAGCCTAATATTAATGAGATAGACTCCCATTTATTTCCATTCGGCATGACTAACAAGTATCTAATTCTTTTTTCTAGTGATACTTGTGAGTAAACACCACATTTATTTTATCTTAGTCAACACATCATATTCTTTAATCTGTCGATACTTGTCACTATTTCTTTTATCTGGCGACATTTGTTAGTAAGCACAGCGCGCTTTCCTGTATCTGGCGATACTTGCTAGTAGATGCCATATCGAAATAAACGATATTCTGACACGTTAATCTTATGTAGGTGAGAGACGACATAGGGAATGGCGATGCAATTGCAGCATGAGGCATCATTCATTTGAATTTGCCTTTGAGCAGCTCCTCCTCTAACATCTGGCTTTCCTACGCCTGGTCTGTGAGAGGAAATTTTCTCTCTTCTACTTGCGTCATGGTCGCTGCTGGAGGAGTACCTGGGCAATTTCAAGAGTTGGGGCCGGCAGCGCCCACTCACCCCCATAGGGGCTGTCCGATTAGGAAAAAAAAAACACATTCGTGGCTAAACAGGAAGAGGAAGGAGGTGATCGAGAGAGCTACACGTCTTAGCTCCCCGAGAAGTCTCCTCCTCTGGGTACTCGGGGTCCTAATACCTACTAAAATAAGTAAAATTACAACCAAATCAAACTCGACGATCAATACAGTAGTTCCAAAACAAACGAAGACACCTGTCCTACTCCCCCACTAACAAACAAATAAGCGAGCTACCCCCATCAAGGCTCTAGTTTAGGGGCGAGTTTAATCTGTAGCAGCCGATTCAAGGGGTGTAAGTGTGAAAGCAGAGCCCCCCACCTAACCTTCTTTTTAATAGGAAGATTAGGGGATCACTTCTGCCTAAAAGCTTAATAAATAATTTTTTAGCCCAAGAGTGACTTGCACAATTCGTCTCATTTGCATTTGTTGGCTTCGCCGCCATATAATTTCTGCGTACCAGTTGTGAGAAAGAAGAGAGGGACAAGCGTACAATGCAGAATCCAGACCTACATCTCGCTTCTAGTGGAGATAAATGATTCCGTTTGATCCCCCGCATGATAATCCTCCAGAGTCTATACATAATCCCACGTTGGATTGATAAGGATTGGTTACCTCGCTCCAGCTTCCCTTTTAAGGTCTCTATCAATTGCGCTCCTTCTTTCATTTTATGAGTATCCTTTGGATTGATTGGCATTGCTTTTGATTTATACTATTGATGTCTACCGTTATTAACTAATAATCTGTAGACTCCTCCCCAGCTAAACTACCCTCTACATAATCATTTTCTGGTGATTTCGGTCGTGTCTGAATTCAGACGAATTGGCCCCGTCGCCCGTCTGCCTGATGTTCCTCCGAGGTCGAAAGTCATAAATTACGGCAATGCTGAACCCTTCCTGGGCCAGGGGGTTTAATAAAACAAACTGAAAGGGTTTTTTTTTGCCTGAGAGAGAGAGCATCGGACAAGGAGGGGGGGGGGTTAAGAATGCATTCTATTCACGCAATGAAAGCGTTTGATCGATGATGAATAATACGAGAAAAAGAGAGATAGAGACAGGCTCTGATGGAACAGCGTTTCAAGAATGCAGATGAATATGTTTAGGTAGTTGATGCCCTTACAAAGCACTTTTGCCCGCATTCAAGTAATAATAGGACAGCCAGACCTTTCCGTAGGCTTTGGACACGCCAGAAGGTTGCGCGTAACAAAGTAAAAAGACGAATGCTAAAAGAAGAATGCTTATTTCTCGAAATTTATGTAATTTTATTAAATTTTTAAACTATGGTAGTCGTACGATATATGCAAAGAGCCCCCCCCCCCAACCCCTTCACTCCAACTTTGCATTGTTCAATATCAGTAAAAGGGGCAGTGGAATCTCAAACCATCGAGATATCTCTGCCCTAGCTGAAAGGGGCCTATATGCAAATCCGCCAGTCACAGAAGCCCGACAATAAATACAGATACAGTGCATTCATGCATACCAAATGTACAGTTTGTTTGTGCTCTGGACATGATTTAGTACATATCTGGCAACTCATCTAAACAGCTCTAGGCCTAAAGCTATTGTCGGAAGGCGCATACAGCTCTAAAATGTCGTGCATTTTTGTTTACTAATGCTTATTTAAATACGCTTTTCCAGGTGCGGTTTGCTTTTTTAAAGCTTTCCTCTATTCAGAATTTTGTCCAAAAATTGGGTGGATCTATCTAAGAAAAGATATGGCGCAAGGTGAAATTATATATTCGTCTTAAGATTTGCGGTCAAATGCATCTTTTTTATAAGATATCCTACTCGAACGCAGGAAGAGAAGGATTCCCATCGTAAATAACGTTTCTAGGCGGTCTAAGGGTCTCTTAACTTCACGTAAGACCTCAAATTTGCCTTATCATTAGACGAATCTTTATTCTGAATACGAGTTTGGTCGGGAAGTAAGGCTGCTCGTCGACACAAAGGCGAAGCCTTCGCCCTTTGGATAAAGGCAGGAGGCCTATGAAGGGTTGTGACCAGATGGATAGCGATCAGACCTCGACCGTTTTGAGGAAGTGGGACTCATTTGCGAAGCGCATATTACTCATATGAATAGCGGATTCGGTATATAGAGTAACCCCCTCCCTCCCCTCTGAATTCAGCTTACGCATAGTGACCCATCGCAGCTTCGTTCCTTTCAGGTGTTTGGGCGAAGGGAATCGACCAGTGAGTTCAATGATACCTTCAAATATCGTCACCATCGGCCTATCTCATCTCACTGCAGGCCAAGAGTTTCCACAGGGTCCAGAGCTCGAGTTTGGCCCGTTAATCCTGCCTTTGGCGAGTTTCGTCCTCCCACCTCCTGCAAAGTCCTTTAGTTTAGGATTTCTTTCACCCATCTTCTGTCGTTTCATTTAACAATACTCCCTGCCTATTTCCACTTCTCAACATTTATTCTTTCCTTATGTCTTCCACCCGTGGTTTGATTTGTATGGAAGAGAAGTGATTTGGTGGATCAGCAGAGAAGAAAAAGAAGTCTAAAGAGTCCATAACCTCTCTTACAATGGTTTCAAAGACAAACATTGAATTACTGGTGGAATTGTGGTAGGAGGGTTGAATTATTGATGCTGTAGGAACATTTCCCGCAGTCATTGTACCAAAGCATCATTGATCCCACTACGCCGCCACCAGGAATTCGATGTTTACCCTCGATTCCATTGTAAGAGGGGTTATGCTGCTCGAAGGGGGGCGGGGGGGGCAGCATTTTGACCTGCTGTTTCTTCTCTACTGATGCATCGAATCAGTTCTCTTTTATACACACCATAACATGATCGAAAGAGTTTATCTCAGCGTGACAAGGATTGTAATTCGATACTTTTTTGTCTGTTAATTTACATTTTCCGGAGATCTTTTGAACAACTCTCGTATATATCGCTACTTCTTATCTGGCGATACTTGTTAGTAAACACTTCATCCATATAAACAAAACGTGGAATCACAATGCCATTGCTCCCAGATGCATGCATAATCCATGTGTCAAGAATGCAAAAATTCCCTACAGGAAAGACGAAATGTATTTTCGAACTGTATTCAGTTCCTTATTAAGGACAACTATAAAAAATTAAGCAGGTAAAAGCGAGGAATTATGTGCTGAAGAAACGCATAAACATAGCAGGCAAACGATGTGGGGGAAGGGGTCCAATAAATGGTGTTTCCTCTTTCCTGTATGGCATTTTTGCATTGATTACACCTCCCACGTGCTACAGCTGTGCGTTCCTCTTCGTTGTCATCTCTGAAATGAATAAGACACCCGCAGAACCGAACCATCGAACTGTTCGGTCCTGATGAACCTGTTCGTAGTGGGAAGGAAACGAGATCAGGACCTTCCCTTTTTTAAAGCTGTGGTTCAAACCATAGAGGGAACAAAAAATAATTTCATAGTACAGACTCTTTTCTTTAGAACAATGCAGAACTTAAATAGTTTTCATCTGTTCAAAGTTTGAGCTGGGCTCGAGAAAATCTTAGGGTTGATTGTTTTCTATCCTATTAATGGCTATCTACCACTAAGATGATTTTTAATGGATGATGAAGAATATTTTTACACTTGGCTCCATATTGAGAAAAAAATTGAAAGAGGAAAATTCATTTCAGAATTAGACGCTCACCTTGATAGGCCACAGTGTCTAAGATGCGGCCTATCAAAGTGAGCCATAGACCTAGTTTCCCTCTATTCACAAGAACAATGTCAAACTAAAACTGTATTATTTATTCAAAGAATGTTCTCACTTTTTGTAAATAGATATTTCGAAAATTGACACCCAAAACTAACAAACAAAATACAAAGTTAAGCAGACCCAAATAGTCCTTGTCATATGAATCCGTCCTGTTCATAGACTGGTCCCACTTGGCTTAAATCTGGTTCTAGGAGGTAAAGAAAGTTCTAGTTTACAAGTAGCCGCACGGATTTATCGAGTTGAGCCACAAGAAAACTTCACCGCTCTCTACCAGAACACTCAATCGCACTAAATAAATACTGTAGTATTCATCCCAAGATGTCCTTTTTATGCATTTCCATACATGTATACCCTACAGCTACCCTATTAGATACAAAATTATGTAGACACAACAGTCCTTGTTGAATCCTACCCAAGTTTCGGATGGCGCAGGCAGCTCCAGCTTCTATTTTAATGTCCTAATAAAGTCTTTATATGCCCCACCATTACTCGCAGTACTAAATGAGTGAGAAAGAGTTTCCCTGATACTCAAAACCGCTCAGAATTATGGTGAGCTTAGTTAATTGCTCGATCCGACGACCCTTTTCAATCTTGGACGATGTCTTCGGGCCTGAGAGAGCAATACACATAAAGATCAAAATGACAAGCCCCGGAGTACCAGGGAAAAGTTTGCGTTGGATGAGGATTAATAAGCAGACGGGTATTTTTATATTTTTCCCGGCCCAACGAGCAGGGAAGAACCCTTCGTGGACCAAGGAGATACCACCCGTTCCACTTCTGGGGAGTTTGGAATAAACCCCCTTCGGCAAGTTTCGCAAGCGAAAGAGTGGGGTTGCCTGAGTAGTTTACCTAGGTGTGAAATACAAGGCTTCCTCCGATAGGGGAGCGAGATGAACCTGGGGGAAGGGGCGAGGCGGCGACCCCCCTAACCGGCTGCTTCCCTTCAAATGTGCGGTCGTCATTTTAGCTAAAATCAAGAATTGAACAAAAACTCTTCATTTGATTCATCCAAATCGATTAAATTCAGTAGGAAATAATTGATCCTCGCGTGAAGCGGATCATACACAGAAGGATCACGATCAGAGGTAAAATGGGGACCCTAAATTTGGTTTAAGAGGTTCCAATTAAGAGTTGAATGTTTCTGGTGTTTGTTTGGAATTGACTTTTAGTTCTCCCCCTCCCACTTCCCTCGATGCCTTGAAGCCCCACCCAGCTCGTCGCTCAGGGCTTTACTTCGTGGATGGACGACGGGCGTTCAGCGAAGAGCCAACTATAAAAATCCCTCTTCTTCCTATTATTATTATTTATTATAGAGACATGGGAGAATAATGTGGAGCTTTTCCACACTGAGTAGATAATGCGTTGCCCCCCCCCCAGCCCCCACCCTTACGCAGTTGGGTTCGATTCCTGATGACAGAAGACACTAAATATTTCGGGACTCACAGGGAGCTACTACAACTCAGGCGTGCGTCGAGTTTGAGGCATACGCTCAGCCAGCACCGGCCACACGTCATCATACACATCTACCCAATCACAACACCGCTGTTTATTTCCTATCTCCTCTCATCACACACACAATATATTACTCTTCCATTCCGCAACCTACCGAAAAAGAGGTCCTATACACTCCCTAAGTAATTGTAATTCAAGATACCGTATTTTGTTCCGCTCGCGTAATTTGGCTGTAATTTAGAATTTTCAGGAAATATTTGCTGCGACGTTATCCTTCAGGACACAAGTCATAGAAGGGGCCCAGGAAAAGAATGCGCAGGAGAGAAGAGCTTTGAAAAGACTCGAAATTCATTCTACGGAGGAGACGATTTACTTATTTCGGATCTAGAGTTTGGCTTCGTCGCAGTTATTACTAAAATCCATTATTTATTATCCATTAGAACACATTATTTATTAAAACCCATTATTTATTATATTTATCATAAACCCATTATTTATTATACATTAAAACACATTATTTATTAAAACCCATTATTTATTATCTATTAAAACCCATTATTTAGTAAAGCCCATTATTTATTATATTTATCATAAACCCATTATTTATTATATTTATCATAAACCCATTATTTATTATACATTAAAACACATTATTCATTAAAACCCATAATTTATTATCTATTAAACTCATTATTTATTATATATTAAACCCATTATTTATTATATCATAAAACCCATTATTTATTATATCATAAACCCATTATTTATTATACATTGAAATACATTATTTATTAAAACCCCTAATTTATTATCTATTAAACTCATTATTTATTATATATTCAAAACCATTATTAATTATCTATTAAAGCCCATTAATTATTAAATATTAAAACCCATTATATATTAAACCCATTATATATTAAAACCCATTATTTATTAAAACTCATTATATATTAAAACCTATTATTTATTATCTATCAAAACCCATTATTTATTATATATTAAAACCCATTATTTGTTATCTATTAAAACCCGTTATATATTCAAACCTTTTATTTATTAAAACCCATTATATATTAAAATCCATATTTATATTTTTTAACCCATTATATATTAAAACCCATTATTTATTATTTATTTATACACATTCTATATTAAAACCTATTATTTATTAAAACACATTATTTATTATATATAAAATCTCTTATTTATTAAATACCATTATTTATTATCTTTTAAGACCCATTATTTATTAAAACCCATTATATATTATTTATTAAAACTCATTATTTATTACACTGGTCTGCGTCAAAAATGTACCTTTGGTTTTCTGTAGTGTTTCTTAATAAAATTGACCTCCTAAATCCGAATCTGGCATCCGTTTTTTCTCTATCAGGTTCAGTTTTTGCGATACAGGGGGTGATAATAATTTTATAGTTTATACATGTCCTATATTACATCAAATCTCAATAGTCTTTGCACACCTGTATTCGCAGTAAACTTTGTGTACATTTTAAGTAATGCTAATAAGTTTATATTTTTGCAGGTTAGAAATTGCTTATCATTATAATAATAATAATAGTGATTGAGGTAAAAATGAACAGAAAATGTAAGAATAGCTCCGACAAATTTTGCTATGTTGCGGCAAAGTGAATTTTTCCGAGCAGCAATGTACAATCTCTCCTGTAATTAAATCTTTGTATCCTGCATATTTTGGAGTAAGGCGAGGAGATCAAGATAAAAGTTTTGCACTACATACGAGTATCTGCTGCAAGGGATTCTACATAAGTTTAAGACACTGGAGTCAGGGCGAACAGAAGTCTCTCTCTTTTGGTGTTTCCATGGTGTGGAGAGAGGGCATCAATGACGGACATAGAAAAAGATGCCTGGAAAGCTTTCAAAGCTCTAGTTAACAATATTCTAGGCAATAAAAGAAACCCAGAATACTCGTACATTGAGAGCTCGAATGTCTATCTGGATTATTTTCCCGACAATTGCGGAGATTACAGTGAAGAACAGGGGGACAGATTTATTCCACCAAGATATAAAACAATTGAATCCAGATACCAGGGTAAATGGGACGTAAACATGCTTGCTGACTACTGTTGGTGTTTGAAGTATGATGCACCAGATGAGAGGGACAAACGAAAATCGTCAGGGCTTCTTTTCTTAGAAATTATAATTATTTTCTTTATTATGTTGCATTCTTTCATTTTTTGTTTTACTAAAAGGATTATAGTTTACATACGTTTATTCCTGTTTCTATGATATAACAATAATAATGAATTATTAAATAGAGAAAGGTTTTTTAAATTTTTTTCAGGAAAAATGAGGTAAGCTCAATGAAAATGGTGTATGCTGTACATACTGAGAAAATCTGACCTGATTGAACAAAAATCCATTCAGTTTTGAGCTCAGGAGGTTTGATTCATTAAGAAACCACAAAGAAATCCTGAGGAACATAATTTTTTTTTAAACGCAGTCCGCCTGTGTTATCTATTAAACCCCATTATTTATTATCTATTAAAACTCATTATTTACTACTTATTAAACCCCATTTTTTAGCTATTATTTATTCTGAAAATATTTTCTTAAATTTTCCTTCTTTCCATCAATGAAGATATTGAGTTTTGCCACCAGGGATCGTCGCGCATCCGCACCTCTAAAATATCCCCCCCTTCTGCCCCCCTCCCTCATGCTCTCTTAAGCACATCATACCCCACATTTTAACCTATCGTTGGCCCTTCATAGCGAAGGGTTGCTATGCGATAGAGCATGGCGTCCAGAATGGGGTCATCTTTGGGTAGAAAGAGTCCCAAGAATGACCCCATTCATGTACACCTATTATACACAATATTATCCACTTGGCCAGGCCATCACATTCTCTCTCACTCACATAATCACTCCACCTTTCAATTCTTTACAAGCCTTCGCTCTCGGATCTTCTCACCCATTCTTCTTACACGCTCATACCACCTCTGAACACCTTCCGTCCCATCATCATTCTTACCATTACTCATACTATATATACACACACGCCATTCACGCACTAAATCCTCCTTCTATCCACTCTTCTCTCACGCAGCATCCATGATGCCATATGATGCCATTTATGGCAGATTTTACCCCCGAAAATAGTGGATTATCAGGTATATGCCATTTTTTTAAAAGAAGAAATGTCATTTTCCACATATTATTTTGTGAAATAATGCCATAAACTCTGCCACCCTTGGTGGCATCTCTCTCATGTTGTTTATTCCCATTGTTCTCACTTTCCTCTTTCCTTCCATACATAGCCCACATACGCTAACATTGAGAGTACCAGTCTCCTATGCAACTACCTGACACATTCCACACTCCACCCTTTAGCGTCTTCTTACATTCCAGAACGCGAGCCTTTCTTGCAACCAGACAACTGAACAAACCATTTTGAAAACTGAACTTCAACTTATGCAATCCCAAGATAATGTTCCAAGAACCGGTCGTCGCTGTACATCTATGATGTGGGTCAGGAGAAGCGTGGTGAACGTAACCTTGAGAGAGTAGGGGCTGGAGTGTGTGGCGACGCTCAAAGCCCTCACTTGACCTCAGAGTTGCCATAGAGCAGCGTCAATCTCCCAGAATGTAAAAGGTTAAAGGGAAGCGCTGGAATGTGGCAAGAGCTGTAACTTTTTCTGAATTCCTGAAAAAGATTCTGCCACACTCTTAACTTCTTCGCAACTGAAATGTCAGGAGTGTTGGTGGCCTCGTTAAATTGTATGGATTATATATCAGAAGGTAACCTCGACAGAATGTTACGACGTCAGAAAGTTGTATAGTCGGAATATATATCTTTATAGAAGAATGTTACACTGTTAGGATGATACCTTGTCAAAATCCTACCTCATCCGAAATTACTTTCGTCATAATTCTACCCCACAAGAATGTTACCTCGTGAGAATGATACCGCATCACATTGTCAACATATCAGGATGCTACCACGTTGGAAATTCATCAGTTTCCCTCTCCAGAATATCAGCTTCTCGTGTTACACTGTAAGAATGACAGTGTGTCAGAATTTTAACACATTAGAATGATACTAGGTCAGAAAGTCAGAATGCTACCTCTCTAGAAAGGTAACTCCTCAGAATGTTACCAAATCCGAATGTTGACTCTTCAGATTCCGATAATCATACGGCCTCAGAATGACACAATATTCTAATTTTTCCGAGTGAGAACGTAAAGCAGTTTCAACACATAAATACTCAAAATGACACATGGTCGAATGTATAAAGAGTAAGAATGATGCCCCGCCACAAAGTATACCTCTTTAGAATGTTGTCTCGCGTGAATGTAAGAATGTTATCGTGTCAGAATGCCAACTCCTCAGGATGTCAGAATGATAACTCGTTGGAATGATACCTCATCCGAATACTACCTCGTTACAACGTTAGAATAACTAGTCAAAATGACACGTCGTTAGAACGATACCTCTTTAGAATGATGCCACTTTAAGATGAGTCCTCGTAGAATAATAGTACCACGTTACTTCAATAGAATGATCCTCCGCCGGAATGTTTTGCCTCGTTAGAATATTATTTTATCCTAATGGTAACTCCTCAGAGTGCCTGAATGTTATCTAGTCGCAATGATATTCCGTAAGAATGATACATCGTCAGAATGTTACCTCGTTAAAATGATACCCGTAATAATGATACTACCTCAGGATGTTACCTCATTAAAATGATACTTAGTCAGAATGTTATCTCGTTAAACGGATATCTTGTCAGTACCTCGTCAGAATGTTACTCCAGCCAATGGTCAGAATAGTCTTCAAGAAGACCATGTAAAAGTCTCGGATGGTAAAGTTACAAATTCTGTATTAAGCGTTGTAAGGACGTTATCGGTATGGATAGTTCTTGAGACTGGCCACATCCCTTGGACTTTCTCGCACTGTTCAGAGCATGTCGCATTTCATCCTTCTGTCAGCCGCAGTGACAGTCACGAACGCTCGCGGACGTACAGACTTCGATGAATTTTTTACCACTGAACTCAGTTACATCAAATTTATTTCTGATACAAGGTGTTGATGGTGTGGTGGCAAATGCCTCTCTTGCCATGCTTTGCGCACTTTCTCAGCATTTTCAGTCAGATTTTATGCCATGTTCTGACCCATGTAAAAAAAATAGAGACTAAAATAAATAAATAATACAATACTGTATGCTTACATATTTTTGCTATAGTAAATAAATAAATAAACCGGGCAATGGCTTCGCCACTTCCCCCGTAGGGAGGAGCCCGCGCTTCGCTACTAAGATTAAAATTTAAAATCTAAAAAAATGCAGCCATGGCTAAATTTTTCTAAATTTTCTGAACTTCTCCGATTATAATAATTTTATAAAGGAACTCTAAACTAAACTTCCCCACATTCAAAATATCACGTTTTTGTTTTTGTTTTTAAATAAAACTGAGATTAATTAGTTTTGGGTGTCTTCATTGTAAAAAGGGGAAGATAATAGAAATATTTGAAAAATAGGGGTTGTTTTGGGGGGTAGTGGATTTGGCGTGCGTAATTCGTGGGTAATTATAGTTGTAGTAAAAGTGGAAATGAGCTTGTGTCAGAGTTTAACTTGGGGTTTTTAAATCTAATATAAAGAGATTCCATTGTACGTAGTTGGTTTTCGTTGTTTGTTGTGTCTTTAATTGAAAAATTATTTAAGTTTGGTTTATGGTGTGGATGTCTGTTTTCGTAGTGTATTCAGATAGGGAAGAACTCGGGAGTAGTGAGTGGGGTCCAATTCTGTTGCTGATGCCTAAATATGCGCAAATTCGGGTATGAAGTGCGCGCTGTGTCGATCTCAAATACACCTCGGAATTACATCTCGAACAGGTGAATTCATATATGATGGAGGATCGAAGCAGCGTTGCTATTTTGTCTTTAATGTTGAAAAGATGTTGTACTTTGCGTGTGTTTTGAAAAATTGGTATAAAATGTGTTGCAGGAAATTAATTTTTAAGAAATGATTAGAGTTTGGCCCAAATAAGTGAATTGAGGGGTCCCATATATGGGAGAGGTACAAAAACCTTTTCTTTAGGGACGTTGTATGAGGGATCTTTCGGGGTAAATATTTTGTTGATAAAATTTCGAAGAGTTCGGTCGTATAAGTTTGAAGGATATATGTTATGTTGGAAATATATATATATATATATATATATATATATATATATATATATATATATATATATATATATATATATATATATATATATATATATATATGAGAAATTGACAAAGTAGCGAGTGACTGGAGCTAAAAATCCCACAGGAAAGATGAAAAGCGGAATCTAAGTACTTTCGAACTTTATTCATTTCATTCTCAAGAAACACAAAAAGAATTAATTTATAAGAATCGTATATTAGTATAACTTGATAAAAATAAAGAGATAAGCGAATGATTTAGTACAACGAGAGGATACAAAACAGAGGAGTAGGCCTGAAAAAATAGAAATACGTTATCAGAAAAGAGGGATTAAAAGCAGATACAGAAAAGGCCAAAACATATAGATAAAATCTCACCAAAGTACCAAAGTGAGAGAAAGTGTGTGCGAAATGTCGAAATATAAGTCACATAACTCTGATTACATACAAATGCAAATAAAAATATATTAATGAATAAACAAAAGAAATATAAAAAGGTAAATAAATCATAGGGGTAGGAATTAACATGGACAATTTCATTTAAAATATGATTTTTAGTCGTGTGTGAGTTTAGTCGCGAGCGACTCTACATATCACTATGTCGGTCGGTCGGTCCCCGTCTGGCTTTTTTATTGTTTTTGTAATAACATCATAACGATTTGGCCTATTCTAACGAAATTTCAAAACTTTATGTTGTTTTACATTCTCTTTCAAATGCTATACTAGGCTAGATAGGGCTATACTCTGCTATGCTAGGGTAGGCTAAAGTATAATAGACTAGGAAAGAATATGCTCTGCTATGCTAGGCTATGCTAGGTAATACTATGTTAGGCTACGATAGGCTAGCTAACCAAGGCTATAATAGGCTAAATTATGCAAGGTTATTCTAGTCTAGGGTATGGTATGCTATACTACTCTAGGATATACTAGGCTAGGCTATAATATGATACGCTTGGCTCTATTCAATAAGTGAGGGCACGCGACTTTTTGGTCAGCAGACCTTGTTAAAGACAAGATCAAGTTTAAAGGGAGATATATTGAAGCAAGGGACGAGCATTCGACAATATTTCTTTCAATATTTATTTATCTTATCATGTTCAGATAAAGGAACAAAGGAAGCACTATTGCTTTCACCTCTTCTAATATTATACTTTTGTTGGGACAAACGAACATTTAATGATTTTCCAGTTTGCCTAAGGTAACGCTTAAAGCAAACTGCACAATCGACAGAATAAACCCCCCCTATATTATTGGTATTATTGTGAACCAAAATTTTGTACATAGTAGACTCATACTTAAACACGACTGAAATATTTAAACATTTCAAGAGACTGGGAAGAAAGGAAAAGGCTTCAGAAAAAATTAAAACAAGAGAATTCTTAAAATTAAATGCGGGAGGGATTTTATTTCTATAACAGATCATTTTAGCCGAATCTAAGCACTTGGCAATAAAGTATTGAAGGTAACAGAGGTTATTTATTACCTATTTCAAAGATCTTTGAAATCTTCAATATGAAAGGATCCTGGGGTGGCAACCCGCAACCCTCGCAGAAACATTGAAGTAAATCCAGAACGTTTGACTTTATCACTATGACCAGAATAAAAATGAATGTAGGAACCAGCGTTGGTAGACTTGCGATAGAAATAAAATTTATAGCCAGGCGGAGTCCTGTGAATTAGAAGATCCTTAAACGGGAGGACATTATTTTACTCTAGGTCTACAGTAAATTTAATTGAGGGAACCAAAGAATTAAGTTGAGTGAGAAAATAATTGACATCCTTAAAGTAGGCCACAAACAAATGATACCGTCTATGAATTTGAACCAAACAAGGGGACAATCGATAGTAGTGGGAAGTAAAGTAGTTTCAAAAACTCTATATATAAATTAGAGAGGACAGGAGATAAAAAATTTCCATAGCTAAACCAAACTTTTGATGGTAAAATTTGCCATTAAAAGAAAACACAATTTTTGGTACACATCGAGATGAGGTCAATAAAAATATTAATAGGCCAAGTAATATTAGTGTTACTTAATTTATCAAAAAGGAAGGGGAAAAGATCGTCAACCGGCAATTTAGTTAAAAGAGGACACACATCAAAACTAACAAGAGAAAAATTATTAGGGCAAGCAATAGAGTTAAGTTTATCTATAAAGTCGTAACTATTTTTAATATGAGATATAGAAATACTACCAATGAGGGGAGTGAGGTATGAAGTAAGCCGTTTAGATAAATAATAAGAAACTGAGCCTACAGAACTAATAATATGACACATGGGATTATTAGGCTTATGAGTTTTAACAAGACCATATAAGTATGGCAGAGAGGCGTTACTGGATTTAAACTTGGCAATTAACTCAGGAAAGTGTTTAAGGTGGGAACGAACTTTTATATGGAAATCACTATTAACTTGAATGGTAGGCGCTTTTACTAGTGGTACATAAGTGGATTGGTCATTTAGTAATAAATCAATATTTTCAAAATAAGACAATTTATCCATAATAACAGTTCCACCAGATTTATCCGCTTTAGTAATGTGTATTGAAGCATAATTTCGAATGGTAACTAAAGCACGACAGCAACGCTCTTGGGTAATTATAAACGCAACCTTTTGCAATAGAAACATGTTCACTGGGAATGTCACGAGATTTTTCTGAATTTGCAAAACCTTTAACAATTGACAGATTAGTTCAGTGGTTTTTAACCGGGGTGCCGCGAGAGCGGCCAAGAAATTATTTTTAAAATGCCTAAATTGACAAAAAATATATTTCAAACATTTATAAAAAAATCTAATGACACTTGAAAGTATTTTGAAACTAGCCTCATAGCTTTGTGTAGCATAAATACAAGAGGGAAAGTCCCTCCAATTTCCTGCGGCGTTTTGTGATAAGATGATAAATGATAATTGCATTGATGGTTTCCCATGGTTCAAATCACTTACAAGTGCCTTCGAAGGGCTAAATGAGGCTTCTGCCACTAGATGACGCCACCCAGCGCCAAATCCCATGGCAGATTTGAAATCTCCAGGGGGAATAACCATATGTCCCATGGTCATATGGGTCATTTCATGGCTCTAAATGGGTATAATTGAACTTTACTTCCTTTGAAAGAAAAGCGACGCCTAGATCTGGCGCTTCGCCGCACGTAACAAGGAAACGAAATATTGCAGACAGCGAATGAAGAAATGAGAGTCGCCTTTGTCAAATCTACGTCTCGATATTAAAGAATTATCCGATACTCATCAAGCACAAATTTCCCATTAAACCTTTAAACGGAGGAATTATTTATTTAGGTTAAATGTCAATCCTAGTAAATTTTGAAGTGCTTTTCACGTAATTATGTATTTATACGTAAATTATATTATTTTGGAGTGCCGTGGCTGCTTCTAAATAACAATTAGGTTACCATTATCATAACAAGGTTGAAAACCACTGCATTAGATGGTATGAATGAAATGGAGAAGTTCAAACCAAATCAGAGACCGGCCATTGTGGTTGTCGTGGTATGACATTATATTACATCAATACCATATTATATCTATGGGGAAGAGGGACCGATAACTTACAGGTGAACCGACGAAGGGACGGAACACCGCTAGTTTAGACGGGCTGAAATGCGAGATGAGAGTGAAACGAGGTCAGGTAACAAATGGGCAATGGCAAAGCTCAAGGTTATTTAAAGAGGAATGTACAAAAATATAATTTGATTTACATAAAAATAATGAGAGAATTGATGGGTAAAACTACCTCAGAGAATTAACGGACAAAATCACATCAGTAAACGAAGGGGGGAATTGTAGTTATAAATCAGACTATGAAGTTGGAACTTAAGGTATTACAGGAGGAGACTATTCAAATGGAGGAGGGGGGGAATCAACTCAATGGGGTTACTGAAGGGGGAGAGGGGTTAGCTTACGGATGTCTTCTGCACGTGAGGTGAGGCCGCTCGGAAGTTCTGAGCGGGAACTTGAAGTGATGACGGTTCTCCCAAAACAAGGGAGGGGGGGAACTTCCGGTCCAGGGGAGAGTATTTCGGCCACCCGAAATAAGGGGGCGAACGAAGGAGGGCTTCGACAGGAGTTGATGAGAGAAGTCCAGAAAATCACTCGGTGGCGATCGTTAAGTGGAATTACCTCACTGGCTGGGGCTAATTCCAAATACACAAAATAGTTCAGCTGTCACTTTGCTTTGTTTTTAGCACCTGATTTGGAACTATGGGGAATCTTCTGGGGTCCGGGCGAGACTTCTCAACTCTGTGTCTCTTCATGGGAGTCGAGCGCTATTTATGTCCGAGGCTCTCCCCGGGGTTGGGGGGGGCGGTAAGCGGGAAACAGCTCTACTCTCGAATGGCCTTGAATCTTTTTGCAGAGGCTATTCTGCCCGTGTAAAAGTGAATCGTGGTGGACACGGTTCGAGGCTACCGCTTTTGGAAAGGGGGGGAAGGCGTTAGGCTTACCAATTTAGGACTGACCGGGCCTTCTGCAGCGCATGGAAGTTCCGTCTGCTCAAGAGATTCCACGTGGGGTTCCCTCACAGTGGTTTTGTCAATTTATTTAAAAGAAATAGTTTCTGGTCAGCTGTTCTTAGTTCAACTATTGTTAGAGATGAGGCGTTGTAGTTTAAAATCCAACTTAATTTTGCTGACCGTTTTTTGAGGGTGTAGAAGATGGAGTCTTGGATCACATTGGATCATAGGGCTGGGTTGTTAGAAGTAAATGCATGACGACGTGCGTTGACTCCCTTAAAAGCAATGTAAGTCTCGTACTTCATGAGCGAAGTACGTTTGGAGAGAAGAATACGTTCAATTTCTCCGAAAGGTCGGCCATTAATACACTTGTAAGAATTGCCAATAAAAGACGTATGGCAAAACCATTTCAGCAAAGCACTTTTTAAGGAAGGAAAGTTTTGACTTTCTGTCGTACACACGAAGCAAAGCAGCACGGTACCGTTTAACAATGAGTTTCAACACCGGATAAAGTTGATAGAAGTTGTAGCAGACAAACCTTGTTGTTGAAGTGACGCGTCGGATCCAAATGGATATGAGAAACTCATAAAGTAGAGCGTGAGTGGAGCAATAATTGCAAAAGATCAAACAGGAAAAATGAAAAGCGGAATAAATCCAAGTACTTACTAACTTTATTCAGTTCATTCTCAAGTAATGCATAATATATATATATATATATATATATATATATATATATATATATATATATATATATATATATATATATATATATATATATATATATATATATTGCTGATAAAAAAACTGGTTGCCCTTTAGTTCTTTTGCTCTTTCTTGTCACCCTTTTTAAAATAAATAGAGTGCAACATAAGCGTTGGATCATTCTATTGGAATTCTCCTTTCCCTTAAACCTTTGGCAATCGGACTAGCTAGTGGTTGAGCAAGACGTGAACCCCTAACCTTTAAATGGTCGATTGTTACCTATTGCCCATTAACGCTTTGCCATTTATCATGTTCTTAGGTGATTGCAAAATTTCGCCCTTCTTTACTTGCGAGATTTCCTCCCATGTATCGAGAAGTTGCCATATGATGTGTGGTGGTTAATCGTATCAGAGAGTTTCACGGTCGAATTCTTCAACTCTTTCAATGACCTTTTCTCTGTTTGCAATTGTGTTTCCCCATTTATTCTTCACTTTTGTCTTTTGATGTCTGTTAATACTTGTTTCATTTAATTTAGTCCTTTATTGTTTTCTTTCATAAAGTCACTAGATTTCATTAGTGTTTTTACACTAGATTTGAATAGTTTTTCTCACTTGATTTCAATAGGGATTTTCACTAGATTTGAATAGTGTTTTTGTCACTAGATTTCAATAGGGTTTTTTCCACTAGATTAGTATATTATGTTAGAAGTGGAGTGATCAACTTACTAGGATACACTACTGGTGTGCGTTATGGTAATAGATAGCCAAAGTGAGTAGTTTGATGTACGTGTTAGGGTTAGGACAAGGTTGTTTGATGTCGCTTAGGATGTTTAACAGTGTGTGTTAGAGGAGAAGCATAAAAGTGAATGCAGAAAATAGTGAAGCGATGGTATTTTGTGTTTAGAATGTGTAGGGTGTGATATTCGAGTCTGTGGTATCACCCTTGAACAAGTGACCCATTCCTCGAACCATCATCATCTTCCTTCAGAGAAGAAAATCAACTCAAGAAGTCCTCGAACAATTTAGCGTCCCGCGCCATTTTTATAATTATCTCTCAAAGCAAATCTTTCTGCCTCCTCATTAATCTCAGCCGCATCCGCTCTTCGTAATCTCAGTCGCATCCGCTCCCACTTCTAGATCGCCATTCGCGCTTTCCTTACATCCCCTCTCAGTTCCCTCAACTTACTACTTGATGGGTCATAGGACTCCAATCTTCGAATCCTTCACGGCTGTGCCCTTGCCAGAAAAGAGGGAAAAAAAGCCCACAACTTCGACTCATTCACAACTTTACAGCCCGTGCTCTCCTTCTTCGCCGTGGACGTTCCTCTCCCTCTAGCCCCTCGCCCCATGATCTACACTGCCCACCCATTCGATCCAGACTCACATTCGAGGTCGTACTGCTTACATATAAGCTCCTAAACGCCGGAGCCCCATCCTACTTGCCTCCTTTACTGAAGCTATCTAGACCCCGTGAGAACTCTACCTTCCAGCTCTGCCTCCTTTACTCCTTTTCCCTGGTATTCGTCGATGCCGTATAGGTAATAGTGATTTCTCGATATTTACTCCTACTATGGAATGATCTTCCTGCTAGTGTAACCCCCTTCCTCCCCTCGTACCCTGAAGACCCTCTTTTTCTCTTGAGCCTTTCTTTAGTCGATAAATAGGCGCTTTGTGAAGGGCCATAACCTATCAGGACACCAGACAAAATAAACCCAAATTATCATTATTATTCTCTGTCCGATCGGGTCGTCATTGGAGATCGAGCCAAGCGTGACAGGAGGTGACAATACTGTCACTTAATTAGTTCTCCCCCCTCCTCCCTCCTCCCCTTCCCTGGCGAGCCTTAGATATAGCTGAAGGTCCGAACGAGGGATGTCAAACAATAGCCGTAAAAGAGCCTCCTCAATTCAACCCCACTTGAAATGCATCGGGCGGCCGATCCCGACGCATGCATTGTTGGGTCCTCGACGGCGGTCTAATGATTTCCGATCGCTTGCCTCTTAATGTGATTACGCGGCCTCGAACCGAACGCAGAGTAAATTGTTGTGGCAGAGAAAGACACCCGGACAAAAGGGAATCCCGCCAATGCAGCTGGCGATGCACCCGGGACCCTCCCTCCTCAGATGGGAGGGCAAAGGTACACATCGGATTGCGCGTGGAGGCGACCGCGTGTGGCCGCGCTAAGTGGCGCTTCTAATCTCTTTTCTCAAGAGGCCCCTAAAGGCGCTTACTCTCGTATCCATCTGTTTCATACATTTGCCGCTCCATTACCTCCACCCCCACCCCACACACGCGACCACCACCTCCACCATGGCGAAAGACCTGATATACGGAAATGCTCACACCCTTCACCCCTTCTAAAATTTCTTTCTTTTCACCATATCCGCCACACGCGTTTATGTTCTCATCCAAGCTTTTCTTTTTTGGTCCTGCTGCGGGTTATTCGTGGAGTGTAAATTCCGTTCGTCCATCTTCTCTTTTATCTTCTGCACTTTCCATTGTCACTTCAGGGCTTTTATTCCTCTTTCGCCAACATTTGTGTTCTAATCCAAATACTTCTTTTAGGGTCACTTTGCCGCGGACTATTTCACCTTTAACCCAAAGTCCTCCTCCTCCTCCTCCTACTACTACTACATACTAACCAAGTTCGAGGCAAGCAAAGATATGAGCCAAACACGCAAATTCATTTCCCCTAACTCAACCACTTCCTTGAAGAGTTCTGTCAAAACCTTCAACCCCGGATCTCGTTAAGGTCGGGTTGATGTAAGATTGAGAGAAAGTGGACTGGCAAAAGTGGATGAGATGGTGTATGACTTGGGAAGGTGAGGGATGGAGCTTGCTTTGGGCCTAAGAACGCTCATTGGGCCTAAAATGATGGGGGCCTAGTGCATTTTTACTAGCGTTGATGTGCACCGATCTCAACTTGAGGGAAAACTGTGGGTTCAAGTAAAGATAACCCATGATCTCTAAGATGACCAAGGAAAGATTAATCTACCTCTAAAGTGACCGAGGAAAGATTCAAGTGTGAGTTAGGAGAAAGAAAAACAAATATGGCGGTGTCAGGTTAGGGTAGGTTTTCTTTCTCCTAAATCCCACGTGAATCTTTACTCAGTCATTTTAGAGGCGGATTAATCTTTCCTTGGTCATCTTAGAGATCATGGATTATCTTTACAAACCTGACCTATTTTTTAAAAATCCAAGGTTGTATAAAGAAGTAATCCGATGAGGTCGCTGAAACAGAAGAGCCTACCTCGCTTAACCACTTCTTTCTTCAGAGGGCTCCTCCTCCCTTTGCCGTCCCTACTGAGCGACCTTCTGGGCCTACTGAAAGATCGTCTCCGTCGCCTTTGCTGCTCATGTGCCGGGACATTACCATGGCGGAAAAATAATACCATGATGTAACTTTCCTCTTTTCCTTTCCATTAGTCTTTAATTTGCCCAATATCCCTTCGTAATAGACCACAATGGTCGTTCTTTGTCTTTCAATAAAGTTAATCTAGATTACAACGTCGCCATTTACTCCCCCCCACCCACCCCGAAAAAAAACTGTCCCCATCACCTTTCTTCTTTCCTGATTTTTCTGCCTTGAATTTGACTGGCCCCGAAGAATTCCTTGGAGGCTACCGATGAAATCGGAATTTGATCGCAGGTTGAAATTGATGAATCCAAATTCCATCCTTCGTAAAACTCTGCCACATCAACTTTTATTTATCAGTCAATTTTGATCAAAATGTTCCCGGAAAAATCATCGCGATGAGCAACACTTTTGGCACTCATCTAGCTGAGACCAAGATACCCTAATAAAATCGCGGAGAAGATATTGGTTGTATTGTCAAATGTTATGGCAGAATTAGTTGTGTATGGTACTGCTTTAGTCGTGGCGTCAATCTCTGATTTAAATCATCCATAGCCAAGAGTGGATTTTGGTCAGTTCCATAAGGTTATAAACAGATCCGTGGCTATGTTTCTGCGTCACGCTGTTATCCCGATCTATATAAATATTAGGCCTGCAAAATGTTGACATTAATTTCCTAGAACAATATTCATGGGTGTTCCGTTCGAATTTAATGACATGGCACCCCCTTACAATAAGGCTATCAGACTGGTAACACTTCCATTCAAGTTTAGTAGAAAAAAGTAAGGAGGTCTAACCTCTTAAATTAATGAGGGGGAAATTCCAGCAGGCTTCCAAAGATATGATTAAGGACGTTTTAGCATGAAAAATCTGGTCAGGCCGAAAGCGGAACTCCTCTTACAGAAACCTTTTTACTATGATCGTTAATAGACAGTAGGCCGCAAAATTTTACAACTTATTGTTAGAAATGAAAATTTATATATTTTTAGTTAACGCAAGTATATGTAACAAATACAATGTAAGGATCATTAAAGCAAAATGCTGAACAGGAAAAACTTTATATGGACAATACTCGAATTTGACAACGCAAAATTTTACAACACATTCATAGAAACATGGTTTACTACTTGGTTGCATAACTCTTGTTGTCAATTACAGCTTGCAAGCGCTTTGTGTAGTCCTCTGCGATCTTTCTACAGGTGCTTTTGTTCTATTCCTCCAAACATATTTTCTTCCAATCAGATAAGTTGCGCTGATCTCGTTTCTACACCATGAGCTTCAATTCCCTCCACACATTTTCGATGGGATTCAGGTCAGAAGATTGACTTGGCCATTCAAAAACATTAATTCTACCTTTGTGCAGCCAATTCTTAGTTTGTTTTGATTTAAGATTGGGGTCATTGTCTTGGTGAAAACCCCACCCTGGTTTCAAGTTCAGAGAGCTAATGCTAGATAACACATTTCTTTTCAAAACTTTCCCTGTACATTTTGCTGTTTATTCTTCCTTCGACTACTTCCATTCTTTCAACCCCTGGTGAGCAAAAACAACCCAATTCCATGAATGACCCACCACCGAATATAAGTGTAGGGATTGTATTATTTGGCGCCTAAACTTCTCATTTTTTCTCCAAACGCTGCTGATTGAATTTAGACCGAAATGTTCATCTGACCAAAGGATTTGTTCTGAGAACGTCGCCGGTTTATTTAAATGTTCATTTGCAAACGCCAAGTGAGCTTTACATTGAGTTTTCTTAAGGAGTTAGGTCTTAGAGTACGCGAAAAGAGATCATAACGAAGCAGCTGTGCACTTATTGTATCCTTGCTAATTTCAACTCCACTAGTTTCCAGATCTCCCTGCAGCTCTCAAAGAGCAGTATGTGGTTTATCACATACTGTTTTAGCAAGTTTTCGAGCTGCCTGTTCTGTCAAGATCCGAGGGCGACCTGAACGATCCAAAGGATGAATTGAATTACGAGACTTCCAGGTACATATTATGGTACCAACTGAGTTTAGAGGTACTTTAAGCTGTACATAGATTTTTCTCTACCCAAAGCCATTCATATGAAGGGCTACAATGCGTTCACGAAAATCTTGACTGATTCGCTTATTTTACCCCATGATGAAAATGTTGACGGTAGAAGGACTATGTTCTAAGGACTGACGCAGTAGCCTTACACGATGACGGAAGAATCCTCGCATTTAGTTTAGAATATTCAGGAACAAATGAGGATTAGTTGTTGATCAGACATTTTGCTGATGTAACTTATGTATTTATATGAATGTGTTGTAAACTTTTGCGTTGTCAAATTTCTCCATTTTCCTTATAAAGTTTTTTGCTGTTCACCATTTTGCTTTTCTAGTCGTTACATTGTATTTATTACATATAGTTACATGTGTGGTGTAAATTTCATTAACCTGCGTTAACTAAAAATATGTAAATTTGCATTTCTAACAGTGTGGTGCACACTTTTGCGGCCCACTGAGAGACCTTCTCTGTCTACAGAGAAACCTTCTGCGTCTACGAGTCCTGTGGAAGGAGGGGGGGGGGGGGGAAAGGCTGAACTTCCTTAATCCACTCTTAGGGGAAGGTCATGTGCGCATCGCATGGCCAATCCTGTTGCTGATGACATCTGGAGGATTGTGAGCCGCCTCAGCCCCATTACATACAGTAAGATCTGCGAGTAAATATCTTCCACACATCTTCCCTTTTACCTACTTTCACTACTTCCTTTACCCATCTTTGCTTCCATACTTCTGCAAGATACGGCTTCGTCGCTATTGTGCTTTAAATTCGAGTGCAAACGTGCCTTGACTTCGCCTCTTCCTCGGTTTTCCTCCCTCTGAGTCTTGTCAGACCTTGACCTTGATGGGGGACTCTTCCTCTGTCTAGTCACGTCCCACACAGAAAGGAAAAGGCGCTCTAAGCATTCTGGGTTCTCCGATCTTAGGCAGTTGTTGTGGAGCGGCGTTGGTTGAAGTTGGAAGGAGGCGTTGTGGTATTCAACAGCTGGTATTCATTGAGGATAACGCAACCACAAAACTACAGACTGGACACAAGCAAACACGCTCGAATCCGCTCACAGCAAGTCCGAAAAAGAATATCATAGATGGAAATTTCTACTAAAGCCAAACTATAATACATCTGTCTGACCAGATTAATTATCCTGTATTTACACGGGCCGGACCTACATAAATGCCCTCAACTCTAATGTTGGGTCGAGTAATGATGCTACATGCTTATACATATATTTCAATGCGATTAAAATTAAAAATCATATTTTTGAATTTTTTTTTTTTTTGCCTGGTCTTGGACTAGGGATACACACTTATTTATGTGTGCGCGTATTTTACTTACAATATTTATGGTACTCGAATCGAGTTGTACTCTTTCGACTACAAAATACACATTAAAGAGAGGAAATATCTTCTCTTTCTTTTTCTTCTTCTACTACTATTTGTTGCTGTTTTTTGTTCTTCTTCTTCTACTCTTTGTTGCTGTTCGTTTTTCTTCTTCCTTTTCTTCTTCTTCATGCAAGTCATCCATCACGTGCTAGCCGCGAAAAGGAAATAGAGACGAAATACAAAATTGGAGACCAACAAAGACCTTTCGATTCACTTTGAGTCTAATCGAGAGAGAAGAAGAAAATGAAAAGAAGAAATCTTTAATAGGAATGGAACTCAAAAGGGAAGAGACATCAAACGTACCAACTTCAGCAGCGGAAATGTCCACGAACAGGTATGAATATGTACGAAAAGAAGACTAAAAGACGACGTTAAATATACCCGGATGAAACTCGAGGCCATCAAGGGAATTCTCAAGTCCCAGCACCATAAAGTACGCTTCTCGACCCTGTTCCCCCTCAAGGGGGCAGTGTGGGCAACCACGCTGAAGATGAAATCTGAAGGAGGCTGTAATGGAGGAGGCTCATCTAGTTTGGAGAGTTGCGCGAATTCCCTGAACGCCACAAATGCGAGTACTCGGGCTGTATACCTTCAGGTCATGTCATCATACACAGCCAATCACAACACTCCTCTTTCCTCCTACCTCGTATTTTCGCAAACACAACACATACCTCTTCCGTTTACAAAACCTCCTCAAGGGTTGTTTTATATCCACACTCAATTGACCAGGAATGTTTGGCCTTTGCTTGGGCCACGAATGTACCCCTGCTCTTTGGACTGGGGGCAGTAGTACCGCTCTTTCTGCACCTTTCCCTTTGCGAGGACCGGTCGCTGGTGCCCTCGCACTTGCCATTCTGATTTTTATGTTAATTTCATTATCCGATCCTAGGACCTCGTCTACGACTGAAAAGGTACATAGGACGCAATAAATGAAAAATATATCCCACACAATTTTACTTCCATAACTTCACCACTTAATAATAATAATTATAGATAGAGCGTTGTTCCTGAGAGCGAAGCAGGATTTCCAGTTTCGGTTAGTTAAGAAAGGACCATTTAATTCCTTGTCTTCAATCATGATGATAATAGCGTGGCGCCTGGCAGCTGCGCGAAGTGTTCTCGCACCTCCTTATGAACGTTTTAACGCTTATTTCCGATCAGATGTGTACACCGGGAAGGAAATCTGCGCTCTGATGATTCTGCAGTTTAATAAAATGCATTTAGGTGAGTGAAACCCCAATGGTTAATAAGGAGGTTTACGCTATGCTGTAGTCACTCAGGTGCCGATAGGGAGAATCAAGTTGTTCTCGCGTAATTTTAAAACTCTGATTGCTATTCCTGCACTCACTGAGTGGTAAATTAACGTTCACAAGTTTTTTGTCTAAGAATTACAGTGAAACAATGGAACTTGAACGCTCAAGGCATAAACCCTCGCCGAAATTGAGGATCTTTCAGATAATCACTAGGGTAAGAACGCAAACACGAGCGAAAAATAAAGCAAAAAGAATGGAGGTTCTGACATGGAAATTCCCCTGGTAAATTGACATCAAACCGGATAGAGAGACTCAGTGATGGTGGCCACAGAAGGAATAATGGAAGTTTTGAAATGAAGGATGACCAGAAGAAAAGATAAAAAAAGAACCAGACAGAGACCATAAATGAAACACTTGGATAAGAGCATAAACAGGAAAGTTGGACAGAGTAAAACGAATGATGTAAAAGAGACTCTGAAAGTAGCTTGCAAGATATGGGAAGATGAAAGTCGAGGTGTAACTGTGAAAGATAAATTGTTGCCAAAATTATGTACTCGAGAAAGACTTGTTGACAAATTATGTACTCGATAAGACATGTTTACAAATTATGTTTGGTTAGCAAAACGCGTTGGTTATATGCTGGTATGGGCATATAAACTTTATGTTATTATTGTTATTTTATCATTGTTAAAACTCACATCCGCTCATGCGCTTGTAGTGCAAGCAACCTTCCAGAATTTCGATGCGAGGCGCTGGTTATTTTAGTTCACCCCAATCATGACGGGATATAGAAAGAGCCAAAATCGGAGCTTCTTCATATTTCCCAATGTTTGTGGATAGGGTGGAAGGGAGAGGGGGTACTTTCTTTCTACTCAAGGGAATTTGGCTCATTTTACTTCCCATTCCTTGAAGAGATCTTTGCTACATAATACAGAGCTAAACGCTTGGGGCCCTCTTTCCCGTTCAACAAGTTACTATTCTATTAGAAATCCGCCCCCTCCACCCTCTTTCCAATGAAGCCAAATGTGAGTTTGTTATGGTATTAATAGAGGAAAAACGTCATTTCCACCTCTCAGTTTGTTTGGCTCCACCAGGCGAAAGGCGGTCGGTGCCTCCGTAATTTATTTATTTACATGGGCATCCAGAGGGAGGCAGGGGTTGAAATGCAATTAATTGGAGGAGGAAAAGGGGACGGATAAGCTGGGAGACCATTGGATGGTAGGGGGAGTGGAGTCCGGAAGTCGGTTGACACGCCCACCATTGTCTTCACTAAAGCTCGGCCAGGAAGAGCAAATGGGTATATCATTATCATAATCATAATCAGCTTATTTGTTTGAGGGGCTTTTGCCCAGCATGGAGGCAAACTGGTCAATTAAACCTATAAACTAGTGAAAACTCCTGTTAAATAAAAACCTTAAATTACTAAATTATACTTAATTTATTCACTTAAAACAAAGATTCTGGAACACAACTTCAAAGTTAAACTTTGTTCTGCAATTGATGTCCATCTGTGTTAAAAGGTAACGCCACCGACGGCCAATGTTGCTTTGGCTTTAGTCAGTGTCGAGCAATTTTTTCCCAGAAGTGATTAAGGTGGAAAGGTCAGGGGGGGGGGGGGGCTTTCCTCCTTCCCAGTGTTCCCCATTTCCATGAAAATGGGTCTCGTCTGGTCGAGAAAAAGACGGCGAATTAGGCCAACCAACCCAAACAAGACCGCCTTTTACACGCTGCAATTAATAATGCCTATTGGGAGGAGTCACTCTCAGTTTACCTGATCTCAACTATGATTATCGCTTCTGCCACTCCTCTCTCGTGCTCCAGCAAACTTACGATACTACTCATTATTCCTTCAGCAGTTTATAAATATATATATATATATATATATATATATATATATATATATATATATATATATATATATATATATATATATATATATAAACATAAACAGGGGACGGTGGGCGATTTCTCAATTCCTGACATGCGTATTGCCTGGCGTCGGTTCTCACTTCTTGCTATCATAGTAGACTCAGTTGTGCGTCGTATGTGATGGAAGTAATACCATGGCTGAATTCAATCATCTAAAAAAATAGAAAAGGAAAGGTGTACTGCTCCATTGCAAAGATCTCCGAGTGTGTGCGTGTCAATCTGAAGAAGAGAGTCAGGAGAGGATGAGTCGGGCCCTGATTACAAGGAGGCGGCGGTGGTTCGGAGGAGAACTCACTCTAAGTGGAGCTTCGGGTCATCATTGACAACGATACTAGCGAGTCAAGGAGGTCCATGGCCAGGGACAAGGGAGTGTCTCATCAAGCAGTTAGTGCATGAGGACATGCTCCTACAGGATGAGGAGGAACCAACTTCTTTCGCGGAAGGACAAGCGGAAGGAACTGCTCGTGAGCAAACTGAGGCATCCCATCAGACCTGGCACACTTTGGGCCATCTCAGACGAGAAGAAAAGTGGTGAACCCGCGAAACAACCGCTCTGGCTCGCTGTGTCTGTCTCCCAAAGATGTCCTGAGAGTCACGAAGACCAAGTTCCCTTTCCAGATACTAGTGTTTGGGGTGGTCAGTAGCGAGTACCACGTTACAGGGCTACATCGAGTGCACAGAGGAGTTGGCGTTGCCCTTGATCCATGGTTGTGGCCGCTGGAAGGCCGGTCGTGTGGCAGAAGGACAGCACTCTGCCATGCAAGCAGGAGGACACAGACTTGGCTGTCAGACAATTTCTTTGACCGCATCCCTCCGTTTCTGGCCCCACAACTACCCAGATTGCAACTCCCGGGCCTTTTAGGTGCGGAGCGTGGTTGAGAGAAAGAGAAACGAGTCCCGTGCAAAATCAGGGTGGAACTTAGGTCTAGGTCACTACAGTTTGCACCCAGTTAAACAGGTCGAGAAGTCCTGCAGTTGGTTCCGACGCCGCTTGGAGGAGGTGATCGAGGCCAACAGCGATTTCATTGAATAAAGTGAATAGGAGATTGATTCACTCAAGTCTTTGACAGGTAACTTTGCTCAAGATATCTGTAGAAAATATAAGTGAACTGTCCGTTTAGATTGAAGTTAGGCGACGCATTACCCATCGACCCCTGTATATATATATATATATATATATATATATATATATATATATATATATATATATATATATATATATATATATATATATATATATATAAACAGTGAGGTGAAACAAATATTTGGACCCATTTAAATGAATCATTTAATGAGTTATTTAAAAATCGAAGGTAATCCTACAACAAACGTATTTTGATATCTTTTAAGGAAAGCAAATAATACAATAGGTTCGAACAATAGTTTACGTAGATGGTTTTTAGTCACGTGCGAGTCTACATCTTTCGTCGGTCGGTCGGTCCTCGTTTTGCTTTTCTTTTTGTTTCAGTGATAACATCATAACTATTCGACCAATTTTAACGAAATTTGAAACCCTTATGTTGTTTTACACTTTCTTTCGTTATATAATTGCCAAAGTCCCCCAAGGTTAGCCCTGGAATTATTTTTGGGGGGCAATAACATCATAAATATACCGCCCATTCTAACAAAATTTGAAACCCTAATGTTGTGTTACATTCTGTTTTGAATGATATAATTGACAAAATCCTCCTAAGGTTAGCCCAGGAATGATTTTGTTTAGGTAATAACATCATAACTATTCGGCCCATTCTAACGAAATTTGAACCCTTATGTTGTTTTACATTCTCTTTCTAATGATATAATTACCAAAGTCCTCCCAAGGTTAGCCGGGAAATTATTTGATGATAACATCATAAGTTTTCGGCTGATTCTAACGAAATTTGAAAATATTATGTTGTGTTACCTTCTCTTTTGAATGATATAAATGCCCATGTCCTCCCAAGGTTAGTCCATGAATTATTGAAAGTTATGAAGGTCGTAAGGTCATAAATTAGAATAAGTGAGAGCACACGACCTCTGATTAGCAGACGTTTTTTTTCTTTCATTCGGCAACTGGCCGTCATACAACAAAATTGTGCCATCTTTGTCAAAAGTAATTGTGTATAGGGGTTACAGCTAGAGGAGAAAGGAAGGGTACATCTAGAAGAGAATAAAGAATAGAGATTGAGGAGAAAAGAAGGAACACGGTTTGATAGTAGATGGAGTAACAAACAAGTAATAAAAACAGGCTATCGACTGATTGGTCCTCGAAATATTAAAAGCAGACTATTGTATGATTGGAGCTCAAGATAAGACAAGCAGACTATTGACTGATTGGTTGGCAAGATTTTTTAAACAGACTATTGATTGATTGCTGCTCGAGATAATAAAAGCAGACTGTTGACTGATTGCTGCTCGAGGCAATAAAACAGACTATTGTCTGGTTGGTATGCGAGATAAGAAAAGCAGACAATTGACTGATTGGTGGGCGAGATAATAAAAACAGAGTATTGACTGTCCGGTGCTAAGGATAATAAAAATAGACTTTTGAATGAGTGGTGCTCGAAATAATAAAAACAGACTATTGAATGAATGATGTGCGAGATAATACAGAATATTGACTGATTGGTGGGCAAGATAAGACAAACAGAATATTGACTCTTTGGTGTTTGAGATAATAAAAATAGACTATTGCCTGATTAGGGCTTGATATATTAACAGACTATTGACTGATTGGTGGGCAAGAAAATAAAACAGAATATTGACTCTTTGGTGTTTGAGATAATAAAAACAGACTATTACCTGATTGGTGCATGAGATAATTAAAACAGAATATTGACTCTTTGGTGTTTGAGATAATAAAAACAGACTATCACCTGATTGGTGCATGAGATAATTAAAACAGAATATTGACTCTTTGGTGTTTGAGATAATAAAACAGAATATTGACTCTTTGGTGTTTGAGATAATAAAAACAGAATATTGACTCTTTGGTGTTTGAGATAATAAAACAGAATATTGACTCTTTGGTGTTTGATATAATAAAAACAGAATATTGACTCTTGGGTTTTTGAGATAATAAAAACAGAACATTGACTCTTTGGTGTTTGAGATAATAAAACAGAATATTGACTCTTTGGTGTTTGAGATAATAAAAACAGAATATTGACTCTTTGGTGTTTGAGATAATAAAACAAAATATTGACTCTTTGGTGTTTGAGATGATAAAACAGAATATTGACTCTTTGGTGTTTGAGATAATAAAAACAAAATATTGACTCTTTGGTGTTTGAGATAATAAAACAGAATATTGACTCTTTGGTGTTTGAGATAATAAAAACAGACTATTGCCTGATTGGCGCTTGAGATAATAAAAACAGACTATTGACTGATTGGTGGGCAAGATAATAAAACAGACTATTGATTGATTGATGGGTGAAATAATAAAACAGTCTATTGACTCTTTGGAGTTTGAGATAATAAAAACAGACTATTGACTCTTTGGAGTTTGAGATAATAAAAACAGACTATTCCTTGATTCTTTATCTTCTAATGGACACGAGTGACGCGTATTGAAAGCATACAAAAGCGAATTCAACCTCTGTTGCACACGAGGGAACCCGCTGTTGTGATGGTCAAGACAAGAAGCTCAAAGTGCAAGAAATTCTGTAAAATAACGAGGGCTCTATTTTTATTCTCTAAAGTTATATTTTTACACCTGATGACGATAATCAGGGTGTTATTGGTAATTCTTCCTATTCCCTTTTTCTTCCGGGTTTCATCTTCTTGGGAATTCGAAGTGTAACAAAAAATATATTTCCTGTTCTTCTCATGTGTCATTTCAGCTTCCGAGTTTTACCTTCGTCGCTCAACATCTTAAGGATGTTCAACAGTACTTTTCCTTCTTATCAAGCAATCATCTTCCTTTTCCCTCAAACATTACTCTTGCTCTCTATCGCGCTACTCTTTATTTATCCTCTCCTCAATAGTACTCTTTATTTATTCTGAAGTCTGCATGGAAATTGGAGTAGGACCTCGAAATATTTCCCGAACCGCTCGAGCTGCCACTTCAAGGCCCGATCTGCTCTTTCAGCACTTGTCGCAGGAATGTTCCTTACCTCCTCCGTTTCCCCGTTGTCCCTGTCCTGACTTTCCCCCGTTGTTCTTGACCTGACCTCCCCCGTTCCCTCGTTGTGCTTGTTTATCTCGGTCGTTGGTGTGGCAGTAGCAAAGAAGCGTTGATCTTGGTGTGTGGGAAATGGGGGTGGGGGGAGGGGCAGCAGCTGAATCTTCCATAATGAGTGTGTGGTTGAACAACTGTTTGTTCTCGCCATCCGGCGGGAATGACGAAGAAGAATACTCGAAATAATTCAAGTTCTCCCCCTCCTTCCCAATTTCATCATTGTTGGTCCTTTATCGGGGTCTGGAGAGTTCCCCCCTCCCTCCGCTACCCATAAGGGGTTAACCTATCGAGGCCTCTTTTAGAGCGAACTGCCCCATCGGATTTAAGCTGAATGCCTGGTTGTGTTCATCGCTGAGATTCAGATTAGGCTTAGAAGAGGAGGCGACAAGTGATTTCCTGACTCTCTCTCTCTCTCTCTCTCTGATCCTAATTTGAACACACATTACGAAGCGACCAGAGACTGAGGGAGATTCGCAAACAGACATTTGCACCCAGCACTTCCACCTTTCCACCACGCAATCTTGCGGTTGGACCGTGCCAAACTGGTTCTGAGGCAGACCTTCTTCGCACTCCTAAATGCACTTTATGGCTATCCGCATAACCCGCAGATTCGATTCACAGTCCCACATTCCGCGCTATCTCAATTTCAAAAACCTTACACCTCATATATATATATATATATATATATATATATATATATATATATATATATATATATATATATATATATATATATATATATATATATATATATATACCCAATAATCCATAGGGAATAAGGAAAGGTGATACAGAAGCGATTTCATCTTTATTTAAGAGCAAACAAGGATCAAACATAGATTAAGGAAGAAGGAAGAGATAGATAGCAAACGGAATGGAATAATACAACTCTTTTACCCGTTAAAGAAAGTGAAATATTGGTGGGGTTTCAACCTATGCTATCGATCGCTCTTCGCTTTTCAGGTCACTGTTTATGAGCTGTCTTGATGCATCCTTTTAAGGGGATTTCGATGGTAGTCTAGCGGCTAGCCGAGTGGCCGAAAAAGCGAAGAGGCTTCGACGGCATAAGTTCGAACACCACCTATTTTTGGCATTTTTTTAACGGGTAAAAGAGTTTACATTATTTCATTCTGTTTGCTCTCACTCTCTTCCTTCTTTCTTAATCTTTGTTGAGTCAGAGCCCCATCTAGTGACGAACCAGAAGTGGCGTAACGAAAAGCCGTTTCATTCCCTTGCCTCAAACCACCCGGATCTGCATCGATTCCTCTTCTAACCAAGAATCAAAGACATGGGCAGCTTCTTAAAAAAATACACAGAAAGTGAAGACAAATCAAAGAAACAGCAAAATACATTGGTAAGTAAATACAATTTCTCCCAATAACCGCTCGTAAAGACAATCAATCCCCTCCACCCACCCGCCCCTTAAAATGACCAAGTAACAAGTTGCTCTAGCTCATAAGGCTAGATTTATTTGAAAATAGAATTTGATAGAACAGATTTATTCAATTCATCACAGTAAATGTATTCCATTAATGGATGTACCCATTCGATTAAAATAAACAAAGGTTGGGGTAAAATCCAATTAAAATGGTATTGCCTAGTAATTGTTTCGTAGTGATTAAAAGTGTTGCTTTCGTGCCTTTCGAGCCCCATTAATTCCTGTCGGTAATAGTTTAGATATTCTCTGTTTTTCAGTCAATCTTCCTTTTCATTTTTAGTTTGTTGTTTATTTACGTAATTGTCGATGTTTCGATAGGCTTTTCATAACTTTTCCTAGAGGCTTTAGTTTATGAATAAAGCAACTCAGCAATTGGCTACTCATCCACCCAGTGTGATGTGGTTCTTTTCAATGTGTTTTGTGAAAATAAAAAAAAAACCGTTAAACATGTTAATTACATTCATAGAAACGTTCAATAATGCCCTAAGTTCCAATATAGATATTTGATAGCACCAATACAATAATAGCTTCTATCCACTTTCGTAAGAAAATCCTCGAGTTGTAAAATAAGGTATTTTTGCGTATTGATGTGTTTATCTTTGTAATTTATGCACTTCATTTTGACATATGAATGTATACTTGTCTTGCCATTTCACTGCTTTAGTACAATTCCTAAAAAAATCTGAGGGTTAATTAATTCAATTAATAGTTCGAAGATACTCATAAAAAATGAAGGTTTGAATAATTCTTCGAATTATTCAAAACAAATTCTTAAGGTCGTTTACCATATAATTCTATTGACGTCACGCTATACATTAATATCGGAACCAAAGCTCTTACCATTGTCTACTAGTAAATCCCCCTCCAAACTGACCATTTTAAGACAATCCCTCTTTCTTCTCAGTTGGGAGGGATTTTCTGTACTTGATCCAAAATACACAACCAGCAGAGGCCATAAGATATTTGGATAAAAGCACAAATACGAATGCTAGATATAGTAAATAGAATAAAAGTTCTGAAGTGGAAATTGGAAGAACACATAGATAGAAGAAGCGATTAGAAGATGAACGAAGGAAGTCCGAAACTTGGCACTGTTACACATAAAGAGACTCGGAAGACGACCTCGCAGAAAGAGGAGGATGAAATTCGCTCAATGCCAGGATAACATGGCCAACTTGAGCGCTAGACCCAATGGAAACTCTTGGGATGATAAACTCACTCAACCGACCATAACTCAATCCTTTCGCAAGCATCCTTCTTATTTTTTGTCAATCGTGAGCAATATTTTTTAGTTTGGTGGAAAGGGGGGGGGGATTAAAGTGAATTTTGCATCTTGTTTTTTCTCTCTCTATCTTTAATAGACTTCTTTTATCATATGACATCCATTCTATTATTGTTGCTCTGCAGGAAAATGATCTTAAAATATCCTTACAATTGATGCCAAGCAAAATATAACACCGCCGCTGCTTCCAGCCTCCGATGGGGCGGCGCAGGTCCTGTATAGGAAAGGTCAAGCTTCAGAATATCATTCTAGCTGACCTCCCAAAATCTAGGTGGAATGACACCACTCTCGCTTGGACCTCTTCTGTCGCAGAACAATTTCCGTTTTCCGCGACAGTAAGAGGCCAAGCTAGAAGAGTATTGCCCGACCTAGGTGTGTGTGTGGAGGCAGGGGGGAAGGCTAGAATGATATTCCGTCCCATAGGAGGCTGGAAGTAGAGGGCGCGAAAATGGTGCCACCGTCGATCGCCTCAATTCTACCAGAAGCCATTCTTACTTGGGTATTGAAGTCACGACGCCACACAGTCCGCTAGCCCGTGCTGCAGCTGACATCTGGAAGACTGAAGTCTCTCCCCCCCCACGTTTGTCTTCATCTTCGCAGATCTACTTTCACGTTTCGTTATAAGTATTAATAATAATAATGAAAGAGTAGACGTGTCTGGTGGCCGGGTTGGTAGCGGCTTTGCTCTTCCACATCACAATTCATTCCTCTGTTGCACACTTTAGACCCCATCACCCCTTGGGGCTTATGCACTTCCTTTACCTTTCTTCCCCCATGTGTGAGGGATAGGGAGGTGTGGGAGAGCTGCGCACCTACTATATACTTGCCACACATCTTCATTTTCCCTAATTTCACAACTTCTTTGAACCACAGTATGGCAGAGATGCCCTCTTTGATTTCTCTTGATTTACAGTAAATAGCAACCACATTAGGGAAGCCTTGTTAGATTTCTGACGTCGAGGCGGGAAGGGGTTAATTCTAGCGAGCGCCGACACCAAACTCTTAGGGGGGTTATGAAATGGTCGCCCATTGGGCGGAAACACTGATACCCAGCCCCGCGGAGGCCAGTAGCTCCACACGCATCATCGTGCGCACAGGCCACACAACACCCCTATCATTCCCCCTCACGCCTTTACAGCACAACATTCCCACTCTCTCCTCTGTTTCCGTACCAACCCCATCGTGGGCATTCATACCCACATACGAGTGCCCCTTCCCCCTGGGGTCGCGCGGAGGGTTCCACTATCGCTGGTTGGTGTCAGACACACAATTCCACACGGATCCTATCCCCTCCCAACGAGGACTCGGCCATCGGATTCACGAGCGAGTCTTTCTTATCTTTATGTGCATTTCATTTTCCAGTCGGGAAATCTGGTCCCCGATGCGAGGGACGGATGGCGATACGCACAATCAGAATGGCGAATTGTGTTGGTCACAAAGTTCTTAAAATCCCGACTCATCTTGCTGGACAAAAGCCCTGGCTACCATTTGGATGGGGCGAAGGTGTCGTCACGAACGTGATGGTTTCTCTTCACGACCTTTCAACCTCTTCCGTCGCAGCCGCCACAGGGCAGGAGCTACAGGGACAGGAGCTACAGGGACAGGAGCTACAGGGCAGGAGCTACAGGGACAGGGGATAGATAGGTCGGTCATCGAGCCTCTGCGATCACCTGTAGGGTAAAGGGCAATAATCAATACACAAAAAGAAAAAAAATGAATAAAAAGTGCAAATACAGAAAGATAAATACAACAACGTTTAGTTGCTACATTTGGTCCAACCTGTAAGTAACGACCAAAGATGTTGTGTCCCTTCTACAACCTAACCTTTTCACTTTATTTCACCTCATGCCAGACAAACCTCTTTTCCAAATGAGCAGCGACTCTCTAATTTATTCCTTAGCTAAAAAAAAGCAACTAACTATTAGAAACATCAATTAATAAACCAGTAAATTATTTCTATAAATTTGGGGATTCCATGAATGAATGGGGTTGTTTAATCAGTTAATTAGCCCCCCCCCCATCCCTTTCCACTCAGGGAGAACGGATGATAAAATTAAAATAAAGAGTAGGATGACAATTCCTGGTGAGCCCATGAGAACCAAGAGCCTGTCTTCGTTGGAAGGTAAAGCGCAGCCAGTGATAGTACTATCCCCCCCTATAGCAGGGAACCCATCGTGGTCCAAGGAAGACACCTGTGCAACGGTAAGGGTGTGTGGAGATGGGAACCCCTTCGGTAGGCTTCGGGAAGGAAGAGGGATATGTGGTGTGTGTGGGAAGATACAGCAGTGTTGAGATTGGAAATGTATGCGGTGACACGTGTCCGGAGGTGTCTGCGCGTTTACCTCAGACGACGTACTATCTATTTGGATGCTGCCCAAAACGAGCGCCTAAATGTTTTTTATTCGCCCTCTCGGAGATTCGAACCCGACACCAATGCGTGGAAGTCCTACGCCTCAACTACTCGGCGAGAGCTCCAATGGTTTTTGGTCTACCACATTCTCTTCACTCACTTTGCAACTCCCGTTTAGGGGGGGGGGGGCTTACACCTGAACAGGGGCGGAGTCTCAGGGGATTAAACACCATCCACACGACGGCAAGACCTTCTTTTCCACTTGAACAAACGACACATGGTGTGTCCGTAGGATGAGGGGTAGTAATTGACCTAAAAGAAAGGTTAAACGTCGCTATATTTCTTCTCACTATTATTGATTGATACTCGTAGTAGTAGTATTTCTTTCTCCGAAAGGTGAAAACAGTAGTAAAATATCAAGTTTCTCTCTCACATCATTATTATTCTCATCTTCGAAAAATATTTTTCCTTCTATTTTTCAAAGGTCAGCAAATATCTCTGTATTATGAGTATTCCAAAGAAAACTAATCAAACTTCTAAAATATGATCGCACATATTTTAATAATCATTCTACGGATTTTTTTTTCTTTTAGCGGAGATGAAAAATTCTCTTTCTATTTAATGGAAACGCGTCATATTTATTAGAATCTGATGCAAGGGTTCCAAAGTGGTTGATATTGACCCCCAATCGCTAGAAAATGGCCCCATACGTCGATTGAGGGAGGATTTAATATTGTTAGTAGAAAAGCCTCTCGGCATCCCATCATCAGGTCTTATAATTTCCTACGTCCTCCCTTTTTATTAGCATTTCCACGTTCCCCTACTTCATATAAGCAGTTTTCAGCCAAGTAAATTCAGTCCGAACAAAGACGATTTAGCGTCGAAGTGTGATTAGAGAGAATTGTGAGGCAAGATCAAAGAAGAGACAGGTGTATGAGAATTTGGTATTATTGTCCATTGCAGCTACTCGAGATTCCTTAGTACTCTCTAGCTTGGATTTCACCTTCCCTGGGTTGCTCTCTAAAAGGTCAATCACAGGCAAATTCTGTCGAGAGTCAATTATGAAAAGACCACCTGACATCAAAGAGTTAATGAATTAGGCTATTTCACATCACTGACCTTTTTCTTAGCGCTCTATCTAACTACTAATACTAATGTTGGTTGTGAAAGAATTGTGTTAATGCAAGTTTCCTCCATGTTCAAAATTGCCCAATTGCGTCCGACTGTTAGAATTCGGTTAGAATAGGGGCAGAACACATGTAAAAATATGGATAAACCCCTTTACTTTTTTCCTTTTAAAGTGATTAAAAGGAACTTTCATTTGAAGGAGTTTAGAAGTTAATGTTCTATTAGAGGAGGTCAAAGCCAAATTTAATATGCAGGAAGTTAACCCTAAATCAGCTAAGTATTTTCTGAGACAAGTGGAAAAAGAATTGGCGGAACTTCCAATCATCTTTATTTCGCGAATTGTCACTGTAAATGAGGAAGAGCGAAAATTGTGGTTTAGTTGCAACAAAAGAGTTCTATAGGACCCATTCTCACACCCTCACATCTGCATGAATGCCGCCACCATTCCTCGCCTCACCCACCCCGATTCAGCAGCATTCCGAGAGCCGATAGCTGAGCCAAGTCTGCTGCGCCGGAGGACGATGGTGTGGCCGCCTAGGCCTAAACAAGATCCGCCGAGTCGCTTCCCGCTGCGCTGCATCCATAATTAGCATCCACCCGCTAGGCCTACTAACGCTATGCCCATAAAGTGCTAAATTATTCACTGTCTTGCGGCGTCATTCGCGCTCATGAAGCTTACAATCCCTACGTTGCGCCATCGTCTGGGGCAGCTAATTTGCTAAGACCGAGAGTGTCGGGTCGTCAAGAAACTGTTGAAGTTGGGGGACGTGAAAGATATGATAACCTGAGACGAGCTCTCCCTTTTCTACGGCGTGGCTTACCGCTTTGTGTTGACTCCATACTTTGATCCCTCCGTTGGCTAATTTTTCCTACACTATTTTCCCTACAGAGTCTGAGAAGCCCCCCTCCCCCCGCGCCTCCGAGTGTGAGCTCTTTCCCTCCTGAGTCTGAGCCATTTACCAGGCAAATGATGACTTCCACAGCGCTACACTCCGGGTTATGCCCTCTGGGGGAGCGCTGGGTAGGCCTCCTACACAGTTATATTTTCTGTCCTATTCAAATGCTTCCTTCACCCCCACCCCACTCCCACTTAGTCTCCCTCTGTAGATTGCTGCA
Source organism: Ceratothoa steindachneri (assembly GCA_963969495.1). Classification (NCBI taxonomy): domain Eukaryota; kingdom Metazoa; phylum Arthropoda; class Malacostraca; order Isopoda; family Cymothoidae; genus Ceratothoa; species Ceratothoa steindachneri. The sequence continues at coordinate 106,410,954 of OZ018326.1, forward strand.
GGTATCTTACATTCCACACATCTCCACTTCTCCCGAGTCCGCGCAAGGGGCTGGATGATGTAACAGGAGTAATAATGCCCCTGTTACAAATGAAACTTGGAGAAGCGCCCCCCTCCCGACCCCTGTCTAGACGCAACCAATGATGGTGAAATAGGACGTTAAACATTCTAAAAAAGAACCCTACTTACCCCAATTTAACCACATTCTTGACAAATTTCTCAAAAACTGTTGTTAGACAGATTCGTGAGAGTTGCAGGCCTACCGCTCCCCAGCGTTCCAAGTAGGCTCCTACTTAGAAAGTTTGGACCTTATTACTTCCACGAAATATCACCACCTAATTTTTCCACTTTCTTTACCAACTTCTCAAACTTTCTGGCCAGAGATGCCCTCACTGGTTCTCATATTTGAGTTTTAAACCATCACAATTATTTTAGTAAATAGTTTGGTAAAATGTTATCCAAAAAATTCAAAAGTGTTGCGAATTTTCTTAATAAAGTTATCAACAAGTTTTCAGACGTACTCAATAAGTTCTAAAAAGTTATCGAAAGTTCTCAAAATTATTCGTACAAACAATAAATACATATTTTCGTCTTAAAAGCTGATCATTTTCCTCTCCTTCTTTGTAAATTACTTCATTTCCACCCAGAATTGATTTATTTAGCGAAAAGGCAGGGCAAAACCTTATTTCTATGAGAAGGTAGCACCGTGGATACTGGTAAGCAGTTTTAATTAAATCCCGATGGGATCTAGCATAAAAGTTCCGGTTCCATCACGATACATTTTCATCGTCCTTCGGATACAAATTGCGGCATACTGGTTGGTGTTTAAGCTGCTGATAACACGAACAAAGCATTTGGGATGAACACCACTACAGTGAGAACTGTTCAGTGTTGGTTTTATAAGTTTAGGTATGGCAAGGGGCTACAGCGTCTAATAACTCACGATCAAAAGTAAGAGCATTTGCTGAAGACGATCGAACTTCAGCAGCCACCATGACACGTCATTTTATGGCAGTAGGGAGAGTAAAAAAATCTGCAAAATGCGACATCTTCAAATCTGTTAATCGCACGTTGTGAGACAAAATACGCATCCATTTTTTAAAGAGAATTGTGATATGTGATGAAAGATAGATCCTATATGATAACAGAGAGAGGCCCTGTGAATCGCTAGACAAGAATGAAGAACCAAGTCATATGCTCCAGAAACTGTTGCACCCCCAAACTGAATTGGGGACCAATAGGCCTAAAGAATTGTATATAAATGGGGTATATAATTCGAGGATCGTTGCAAATAGATCATATTGTGATTAAATATTGCAATTTTTTTCATTTTTTAATGTCATCTTCAACTTGCTATTAAATAAACGCTATTTCGTGTGAAACGACAACATACGTAAGTTCTACGAAACTTAGTCCTTCGATTGCTATTCACGCTATCACAAATATTTCACCAATGCATCTATAGTGTATAGAAATAAGACTATGGAAAGGCAGGAGAAGGAACAGGCGAGAGTAAGAGCAGTGTAAATAAATAATTTAAGAGGAATGTAGTGTGTGAGAAGGATGGATAGAGTGCAAAAAAGTTTAGTGTAAAGAAAGATGCGAATGAGTGTGTGACAGCAAATGTTGGTACGGGCATGATTGAAGAAACGTAAATACAGTTGTGGAGAACTCCCCGATCACTAAGAAGGGCTAATAATACCTTGTGCTTAATAGGCCATAAGAGGGTGAGATAATTTTGTTGACGCTGATACGCACCGACTCATCATTGTGAAAAAACGGTTTAACCCTCATGAGGTTAATGAGGTCTTTTTTTACATGAATATTCCCCATTCTTCCTCTTTCTCACTCCTACCTTTTTCCTATTCTTCCTGTTCATCCACTCCTACTTCCTGTTTTATACTGAATGCTGTTCGTTCATTGGTCTAATTTTGTCTTGACAAAATTTCTTTCTCTTTCACGCATACACACGTAGTATTAATACCTGTTGAGGTATTTGGTTACGAGATATTCGTAAAAGTAGACCATCTTATCTGTGAGGGCTTCTAATCGTGTGCAGAGCGGCGCTCCTAGAAGTAGGCCTAACTCTTTCTGCTATGCAGGTAAGTAGGTCACTGCGTATATCGGATGAGTGAAATGCAGCAACAGAAGGGCGCTGAATACTGACTAAACCCAACCAACCCTTTGACCTTGACGCTTCCTGAGTCAATGGACGAAGGAAATTAGGCTAATTTCTTAAAAGTCTAAGCTCTGCGAGGAGAGACTGTAGTGTTATGAAATACATTAAATTGTCCAAAAGGCGATTTGTACGCGAGTGAAAATGAATTGGTTGTTATCTGTTGGAGGAGGGAAAAGAGATTCACGTTAATTTTTCGGTAAGGAGTGAGCAGTAGTCAGGTAGAGAAGAAAAAACCAGTAATAAAATAGAATTGAAAAAAAGGGGGCGTAGTTAAAATACCTAAGTGGCACGTCCACGTGATAACCTGGGTGGTGGTGAGGAGGGTGCATTTAAATCTTCTATGAACTAAGTTGTACAAAGAGCACAACTGTAGATTACGAATTCAGTGCTCATTGTGGGTAGAAGAAACCCGTCGGGTGGGAAAGGGGAGGGGGGAGCATTACTTGAAAATGGACAGCAACTAAAGTCAACGCATCAGGCCTGGAAATCTAAAAGGCGGCGTGCAAATAGAAACAACTAAGAAACACCTTCATAAGAATCACCTCAAGGAGCATCTCCGGACCACCTTCAGGAGTAACCCAAGATGCCATTTAGAAGTACCTCAGAAGCAAATTGAGAATTACCTCAGAAGCACTTCAGACGCCCATTAGGTAATAGCACAGAAGTACAACTAGAAGCAATTACCTTAGAATTTCATCAAGAAGCATATCGGAGGATCTTTAAGACGCTCGAGGGAAAATACTCCAGAAGCACTTAGAAATCACCCCTTGAAGCGCACAAGTGGTACGTCAAGATCCCCAACGAGAACACCTGAGATTGTCTTACAAGGCCTCTCATTTGGTACTCAAGGAGCACCTTCAGAAACCCTTTCATAAGCATTTCAGCACGTTCCAATAGGCGGCAACCCAACCTTATACCTTTGAATTCCCCTCGAGGCCGTCCTGAGATCTAAAGTCGGACTATCGAACTTCCGGATAAAGAAAAATAATATTCTGGTGGGTTGATAAATAGGGACAAAGAACAAAAATTTCTTGCCTAACACTTATTTTCCTCGTGTTTGAAAAGGTGTCTCTACACCTACAGAGCAAGACGAAAAAAGTGTGAAAGAAAGATGAAAATTCCTTCAGCAGGAACAAAATATGATTCGAGAGTTTTCTCCTTTATCTATCATAGCCTAACTAATTCAAGGCAAGCTTCTCTTTGTGAAAAAGAAATAGACTCCTATCAGTACATACATAGATTCTTTCGGTATGACAGGTCAGTGTTACTTGCTTAGTCACCCTGTCTTCGCCATCATTACCAGTTTGTTTCATTCACCTGCTGGGCAGAGCTCTTCCCAAGAACTCCACATCGAATCCAGCTCTCGAGTTTGCCACGTTACTCCTTTCCTTGAGTGAATTTCATCTCAGCGCCTCATACTTGGGTTTCTTCTGCCTCTCATTATGTATAACGGCGTCGAATTGAGGATTTCTTTCATCCATCTTCTAGCGTTTCTTCTGAGATGACTTGCCCATTTTCACACTTCCACTTTCGTCATTTTCATCACATCTACAGCTCACTGCCTTTATTCTTACCCAAATCTTTATTTCTGGTCCCAGCGGGTTGTTATTAAGATGTATTTTTCTGTTTCTTTGGGTTGTACTCCGTTTTGGAATAAGATTTTTAGATTCAGTCTCCAACTCCAATCGGCCCCAACGACGGCTCCAGCATGAACTTCTATAGGAAGATCTGCAGCGATATACGTATCTCCCCACATTTTTACTTAATCCATCTTCGACACATTTTTTTTTATATTTCTCTCCTTAAAAACTTTCTTCGGGCGACACTCTGGTTGATTTACGCCTGCACACCTACTTCAGCACTCCAAGGCTGAAATTGATGAAGTGTAAGTGATGCTCAAGGGCTTCTAGGGTGCTTATGATGATACTTTTAATGTGCTTTGGGGAGCTCCCGATCTATTTTAGGAGCTTATGGTGATGATGTAGTTGTTCCTGAAGTGATTCTTACATAGGTACTTCAGGAGATGCTTATGTGGGTTCTGATCACCCCTAAATAATATTTGGAGTTGCTAGGGAAAGAAGGTGGCTGAAGAACTTTAGGTGCTTGTGGTGATTTCTTTGTAGCTCCTGAATTACACTATGAGGTGGTCCTGACAGGGTTGACAAAAACCCCAAAATTTTGAAAAAAATCCAATAAAACCCGGGTTTTATTCTGTTTTTTTTTCAAAAAACAAATGCTACAAGCATTAGAATAACATAGAAAAAGAATAGCTATCTCTATTTTTATATAATATTAATAATTACTTAGTTTAATAATTATATTATAGTAAGAATAGATCACAGTAACAGATCACTGATCGAGAATTTGGGGTACCCATGTCCCATGATAGCCATAACCTGTAGAAGGAGAGATGAATTATTATGAGTCAGTATCAGAGAAATAACCTTAATTTGATACATACTCGTATTTGTTGAAATTATAACAAAAATATGAATTTTTAATAAAATAATGATAAATAGCATTCATTTCATGAAAAGAAAAGTGTAATTTTTAAAAAACAAAAAAACCCGGGTTTTATTCTGGGTTCTTTCAAATCTCAGGTTTTTTCCAAAAACAAATGCTACAAGCATTAGTAGAATAGCATAGAAAAAGAATAGTTATCTCTATTTTTATAATAATAAATAATTAGTTTAATAATTATATTAAGGTAAGAACAGATCACTGATTAATAATTATGGGTGGATACCCATGATAGCCATAATCTGTAGAAGGAGAGATGAATTATTATGAGTCAGTATCAGAGAAATAACCTTAATTTGATACATATTTGTTGAAAGTATAAACATGAATATGAATTTTGAATGAAAGAATGATAAATAGCATTCATTTCTTGAAAAAAAGTGTAATTTTGAAAAAGAAAAACTGGTTTTATTCTAGAGTTTTTTAAATCTTGGGTTCTTTCAAAAAACAAATAATACAAGCACTAGAATAACATAGAAAAAGAATAGTTATATCTATTTTTATATAATATTAATAATTACTTAGTTTAATAATTATATTATAGTGAGAACAGATCACAGTAACCTTAATTTGATACATATTTGTTGAAATTATAAACATAAATATGAATTTTGAATAAAATAATAAGTAGCATTTATTTCCTGAAAAAAATGTAATTTTGAAAAAAAAACCCAAACCCGGGTTTTTTCAAATTTCACTTGAAAAAGCAAAAAAAAAAAAACCTGGGAATAAAACCCGGGTTTTTTAGAGCTGTTTTTTTTTATTTGCCCACCCTGGAGGGCATCTGGAGGCACATCTTGTCGTCTCAGAGATACTTAAGGTAGTGATACTGAGGTGTTTCTAAAGGGTCTTTCAATAAGGTCGCTCAATTTTTAAATGTAAATAAAACAAGTTGTGTGTGATATATGTTCTCAATTTATTTTAAATTTGAAAGTACATTTTATGGCATTAAGTGTGGCATATGACGTTGTTCAAATGCTTGCCGCGGCTTTGCTTGGTGGAACGTATTCGGGAGGCCCAATTTTCGATGACTTTGTCGCATAAATCTGGCTGAATTTGCTGGATGGTGTTCGGTATGTTGACTTTGATGACATCAACTATTTGCGGATTATTTGCATATACCTGCTATTTAAGGTAGCTTCAAAGGAAGTAGTCTAATGGCGTTAAATCGCATGATCTCGGTGGCCAGTTGACGTCACCGCCGCGCGAGATGAGCCTGCCCTGAAATCGCTGGTGTAAAATGTATATCGTGGCGTGCGCAGTGTGGCACGTAGCGCCGTCCTGTTGGAACCACATGTCGTCAGTATCCATATCAGGCATACAATCCAGTTGAGGCCACAAGAAGTTGCTTATCATCGATCTGTAGGTCTCGCCGTTAACGGTTATGGCAATCCCTTCTTCGTTCTCAAAAAAAATACGGACCGACGATTCCGTTAGACGATGCAATTGGTGCTGGTGTATCTCATGTGGATTTTTTTCGTCCCAAATCCGAAAATTTTGCTTGTTCACAAATCCATTCATCCAAAAATGGTCCTAGTCGCTGAAGATGATTTTTAAGGGAAAATTTGGGGCAACTTCCAACTGCTCTAGAGCCCAATCAGCGAACACGGCGTTGTCTATGGTCGTTTATCTTAACGTTCCTGGGTAAGTTGGATTTTGTACAGTGCAGACCCAAGTCCCTACGCATAATTCGCCAAACCTAAGTCGCAGAAAGGCCAAGTTCTTGTGAACAACGAGAAATTGACTGCCTCGGATTTCCCCCGTACACTCTCATTTACGGCAGCGATGTTTTCAGCAGACTTTGCGTTTCGGCGACGTACGGGGTTGGCTAAGTGTTGATCGACCCTTTTGCCTCGAATTTGGCCATCAAGCGTCGAACAGTAGACTCGGCAGGACAATTGTAGCGAGCACTGATTTTGATAATTACATTTGATAATTTGCACACGCTGTTCACCGCTATAACCTTCCATCGTGACTTGCCAAGTACTACTGAACAGTTCACAGTGAGGTTGCCAGATATCGCTTTAACAGCATGGCCACAATCAACTGACAAAGCTCGAACGTCCTTGTTGAAAGACCCTTTAGAACTGCTCCTGAAGTACATCTGGAGTTGCTTAGTGAAGAACCTGTCTGATGGGGCCTTGAGGTTCTTATTTTTGTGATTCTCAGGTGCTTGTGAGTAATTCTAGTGTTTCCTAGGGGGCACTTGGAGACCCCTAAGTAATTTTTGAGATGCTTTAGAGCTGCTCTTTAAGTGTTTCTGAGATGCTTCTCGAGTGCTTCCGAGTTTCTTTCTTCTATGAGATTTTTTGGTATATTTATAGAGGTGTTTCTGGGCATGCATCTGAAAGTGCTTCTGGGCGTGTTTCTGGGTGTGTTTTTGGAGATGATTCGGAGGTGCTTCTGGGTGTGTTTGTGGAGGTGCCTCTGGGCGTGTTTCTGGAGATGTTTCTGAGCGTGTTTCTGGATATGATTTTGGGCTTGTTTCTGGAAATAATTCTAAGGTGTTTCTGGGGATGTTTCTAGATGTGCTTTTGGGCGTGTTTCCGAAGTGCTTCTGGGCGTGTTTTATGTTGGTGATTCTTAGTTGCTTCTGGGCGTGTTTCTCGAGGTGCTTCTGAGGAGCCTCTCGGCGTCTTTCTGGAGGTCCTTCTGAGGTTCTTCTGGGTGTTTTTCTGGAGGTGCTTCTGTGCGTGTTTCGGGGGGGGGGGGCTTTGAGGCGCTTCTGAGGGTGATTCTGGAGGTAATGTTTCTGTAGGTGATTCTGAGATTCTTCTGGTTGTATGATGATTCATCTGAGGTGCGTATGGGGTCGTTTCTGATGGGGTTAACTTGCATAATCTCTAAAATGTCTAACCTACATGACTTCGAGAATGCCCCCACATGGAGGGGGGAACATGGGTAATGCACGTTATACAACTGAGACCTGATGGAGGAGGGGCACGCCCTCTCGACGTCTGTGCCCCAAGAGAACCTGGTGCTCTCTCTCTCTCTCTCTCTCTCTCTCTCTCTCTTGGGTCGTCTTTTGCACCTCTCATAAATCCCCTTTTATCTTTTCCGCGCCTGTCTAGACCCAAAAAAGGGGGAAAAGGGAGTTAACCCCCTCCCAATGGAGGCAGATACCCCTGCGTCAGAGACGGGAGTGGACGCAATCCCCTTGATGGCAGGTGATGCCCCCTCTCCCTGCCATCCCTCTGGTGAGAAAGTGAAGTTGTATTGTTTGCGTGATGATAAAACATCGAATTTCGTGGAAGTGAGCGAAAAAAAAGGTGCAATTGAGGCACCTGATCAAGACTTTATTCCACACATCTTCATTCAGACCGGAATTGTGTGGCTTTTTTGCATTGTGAAAGTCGGTTCAAGAATTGATTTAGGGAATGTTCAGGAGGGGTAGATGTGTGGGAGAAGAGACCAAGGGAGGAAAAATTGTAACGTTGTAGCTTCCCTACCTCTCTTCTGTGAGGTGTAGACCCTAGGGACGTGCCCCCTACCCGGACGGGATCTACAGTTCCCTGAGCTGGTGGAGTGAGTGTTTGGTGGTTGTGCGAGGTTTGGGCGGTCGCGGACAGAGTGTATAGTGTCGTCTGGGTCAAAGTTACATCGGGTGCAGGTAGGTGTTGGGGCAAGGAGGGCACGGTTTTTCTTCGCTTGCAGTACTGGAGGATAGTGGAGTGGGGGGATCTTACTCGTGCCAGGAGTCCTTTGTGGGTCCTGTGTAGTGATTTCTCGGGGTTGTCTGGTGGTTCATTTAGGATGTTTGGCAGGGGTTGTTTAAGTGTCTGAGAGGGAAGGTAATGTGGAGGTGTTGTGTCAGATTTTGGTTTGGGTGGTAGAAGGTTATTGCAGTGAAGTTACTGGTGGTAGTGGTATTTTTTTAAGAACGTTTAATACCCTATTTCCCTCATTGTTGGGTCTAACCAGGCGTGGACAAGATGGTGGGAGATTTAAAAAAGGAGCAAAGGAGGAGCCGAGAGAGAGTGAGATAGAGAGAGAGAGAGACTCACATGGAAAAGTAGTACCTCAAAGGACATTGCGGACCATACCGTGAATGTACTATTTTGGGATAGCCCTAACCTATAGCATAAGAGAAAGTATAGCATAGATGAAGGCTCTCCCTGCCCACCTCTCCCACCCGCTTTTGCAGGCCAGAAAGCGGAAAAGATACCTGAATCTGCTGAAAAAAAAGAACACAAACAGGAAATTTTTATAGAAAAGTTTAAACCTATCTACTTGCTTCTAATCTATAATCTATACCAAGGTGGTATATCTAGGTCAAGTTGTGGATTATGTCGTCAAGCCGAGATTTGAACTGTCCGACTGACGAACTGTTCACCACTTCTGGCTGTAGACGGTTCCACGGTCCGCAGATTTTGTACGAGAAGAAGTTGCCGCAAATGCTAGTATGGAATTGCGGTAATTCCAGTTTGTAACCGTGGTTTCGTGTAGCATTTGCGTTCAACGTGAACAGCCTCCTGTGATCTACGTTTTCAACTCCTCGCAATATCTTAAAAGTTTCAATCAGCTGGCCTCTAAACCGATGCGTCTCCAATGAGAACATCCTCCGTTCTCGTAGCCTATGCTGATAACTTCTATGGCTAAGGGAGGGGATCAATTTTGTGGCTCTGGCATGTACCCTTTCCAGCTGTTCAATGTCCTTTCTCAGGGTTGTGGACCAGAATTGTACGGCGTATTCAAGGTGTGATCGGACTAGGGAGCTGTACAAAGCGAGAACAATCTCGTTATTTTGGAAGGAAAAATGGCTCTTTATGTACCACAGAATTCGCTGGGCCCTCTTTTGCACCTAGAGGCACTGCATGGAGAACTTTAGATCACTGCTGATTAGCACGCCTAAATCTTTCTCAAGGTCAGTGGTATCTATTTATTTGCCTAGCAAGGAGTAGTTTTCCCGAGGATTAGCATGGCCGATGTGCATTGCCTTGCACTAATCAAGCTTAAATGGCATCTGCCACCTCTCTGACCACTCGCTTCTCTTGAGAAGGCTATTTTGCAGGCGTTCCACTCTTCGCGAGCTCACAGTACCTCCTCGCTTGGTATCGTCGGTGAACTTGGCTATCGAGCATATTAGTTCTTCGTCTATATCATTGATGTAGACAATGAACAATAGAGGCCCAAGCATTGAGTCCTGTGCACCCCACTACTGAATGGCATCCATTGCGAGGCTACCCCGTTGATCTTTACTCGTTGCCTCCGTCCAGAAAGCCAGTTTTCTATCCATTCGGGCAAACTTGCTGGTAATGTCGAGGGCGCGAACATTATTCATCAACCTGCGGTGTGGTACCATATTGGCTTCTTGAAAGTCCAGGTATAAGATATCCACAGTTCGACTACGGTCATACTCACTCCAAATACTGTGGAAAAATTCTAGTAGATTAGTGAGATATGAACGGTTGTTGCGAAATCCGTGCTGGGATTGCAAGATCAAGGTGTGCGACTCTAAGTGCGGCACTATACGGTCAGCTATTTTCCTCTTGAGCAATTCAGCTACGATCGATGTCAAACTAATAGACCGGTAATTACCCGGGCATTCGCGGTCCCCCTTCTTATAGATGTTGGTTAAGTCTGCTATTTTATAGTCTTCCGGCACCGACTCATTTTCCAAATACTTGTTGAAAATGGTGGTGAGGTTACAAGGAAAGAAGGTACTCTAGGAGACCTTACGGTCCATTCAAAGAGGGTACCTTTGGACTAGCAATCGAGCGGGCACATGGCTGCTCAATTGTTTTGCGTCCCTAAACGGCCACTTTTCAAGACTTTGTCTAGTGTTGACTTGAACTGGTCAACATATTCACTGTTGACAACTTCCACTGGAAGTGCGTTCCACTTACCGCAGATACTGTACGTGAAAAAATTTCCACACAGATTGCGGTTGTAACGCTTCAGTTCAAGTTTGAAGCCGTGATTGCGCGTTCTGTTCTCACTCAGTGTGAAAATATCCCGGTAGTCAACATTGTCGAACCCTCGAAGTATTTTGAAAACTTCGATGAGCTGACCACGCAGTCTACGGGTTCCCAGCGAGAACAGATCTAATTCCCTTAGTCTATCCTCATAACTTTTATGTCGGATAGAGGGAATCAGTTTGGTTGCCCTAGCTTGTACGCGTTCCAACCTTGCGATGTCCTTTCGAAACGAAGGACTCCAAAATTGTACGGCATACTCCAGGTGCGGCCGAACCAGGGAGTTATACAGACAAAGTACTATCTCCCTGTTATGGTATCCAAACTGGCGCTTTATGTAGCCTAACATCCTTTGGGCTTTCTTCTCTGCTTCGATGCACTGTTTCGAGAACTTGAGGTCGCTAGTGATAGTAACACCCAAGTCCTTCTCAGTGTCACTCGATTCAAGAGCAGTGCCCTTAAGGATATACTGAGATTGGAGGTTTCTGTGGCCGATATCCATTACTTTGCATTTCCCCACGTTAAAAGGCATTTGCACGTGTCCGACCACTCCCCAATCTTCCCAAGATCTTCCTGCAGGCGGGCAGTATTTCCATCATTTGCAACGTTCATACCAAGCTTGGTATCGTCGGCAAATTTTGGAAATCTTGGCAACCATGTCACCTTCCATGTCGTTGACGTAGATGATGAATAGTAGTGGTTTCATGACAAAACCTTGAGGCACCCCGCTAGTAACGGGCACCCACTCAGAAGCCTGTCCATTCACCACCACCCGTTGCCGTCTGCCACTTAGCCAGTTCTCGATCCAGACGGCTACTTTTTCGTCTATGCCCAGCACTCGCACTTTTCGGAGAAGGCGGCGGTGTGGTACCTTATCAAAGGCTTTCTGAAAGTCTAAGTACACCACATCCACCGCCTTGTCCCGATCGTGCTCACTGAACACGAAGTGGAAGAATTCCACAAGGTTCGTCAGGCATGACCGTTGCCTTCGGAAGCCGTGCTGAGAACTCCTCAGTAGCAAGTTTGACTCTAAATACGACGTTATTTTCTCCACCATCATGCTTTCCATGAGTTTACCGACTATCGAAGTCAGACTGATAGGTCGGTAGTTTGACGGATGGCTGGGGGCTCCTTTCTTGAAAATCGGAGTCACCTCCGCCTCACGTTAGTCTCTAGGAACGCATCCGGTCCGGAATGACATGTTAAAGATAGCGCACAGATGTCGTGATACTTCATCACACATTTCCTTCAACACCTTGGGTAGAAACCCGTCCGGTCCAGTGGACTTATTCGTCTTTAGGTCAGTGATCTTTTTCTTTATTTCTCCTTCGGTGAAGTCCATTGCCTCCAGCTTTTCCCCCGAGTAAGAATCCGTAGGCTGGGGGATGAGACCACACTCTTTAGTAAACACTGAGGAGAAGTAGTCATTGAGAAGGTTAGCATTTTCTGCATCTGACTGAGTTAATGCACCCTTCTCGTCCACTAAGGGCCCAATCCTACGATGGATTGGTTTACGGCTATTTACATAGCCGAAGAACTCCTTGGGATTCTCCTTGCAGAGTCTTGCCACTCGGAGTTCCTTCATGGAGGATTCTAGGAAGTAATCCATCCGGCCCTGGAGACTTATACGGGTTCAAGTTTCCTAATCTCGCTGCTAATTTATTTTTGTCTAAGACTATTTCGTACTTAGGTTTTTCCCTCTTCGAGATGAACCCCCGGCCTTGGAGCTGGGCCGTCCTCTTCCCTCGTAAATACGGAAGCGAAGTAGTTGCTCAACACGTTGGTGATATCTGGTTCTGACTTTCGTAACGCGCCATTGTAATCTCTCAGTTGTCCTATGTTATGAAAAATCGGTTTGCGGCTATTGACATGAAGGAAAAATTCTTTCTTCGTAAGAATTCTTTCTTCATTACGGTTGGTTTTTCAGTTGATCTAGACAGTTTTCCTGTTCTTTATCGCTGCGGCGATGCCACGATTGAACAACTTCCGTTGGAGAGGCTTGCCACTCATCCTCCTGCTGGGGACAAACGCAGACTGCTGTGCCATAAAGCTTTCTTTAAACGCCAACCATTTGTCCAAGACGCCTTCTCCCGTTGCAGGTTCAAGCCGAGCTATCGCACCCCGAAGACCTACGAAGTTCGTGTGTAGGAAGTCTGGTTTGAAGGTAACGACGTGAAAGCGTCTGTCACATGGAATGTGGATGGAAAACGTGGCTGTTGGGTGATCGATCCCTCCCGGGCACTCTCCCACGCTGAGTCCAGATACCATGTCATCCTCAGTGGTAAACACCAAGTCTAACATGTTCTCACTTCTCGTTGGATACTCAACGCACTGTGTCAGGAATTTATCCTGAGCGAATTCAAACAATCTTCTCATCAGTCCCACGGCAGTTAAAGTCACCCACGACCAAACTCGTGCGAATATTTTTCGGGTCGCTGAGCTTCGTGTATAGGTTGGAGTCTGACTCTTATGACTGTCTTTGCGGCCTGTACACTACCACTACTCGATAAGAGGAGCTGATACGATCTATGTTTAGGTCTAAAATTCGTGACCACATCTCACCTTGCCTTCGACAACGGGAAAACAGTTCCAGACGTACATATATCATAACTTCGCCGCCTTCTAGACAAAGTCGTTCACGGTGAAACATTGAATGACCGGGGATCGCAAACTTACCCTCAAAATCTCGATTGTCAGTACGGATCTACGTTTCTACGATCACCACAATATCTATTTGGTTATCGGAGACCAATACTGTAACAAGTTCGTCTCACTTGTTCTGTATCGACCTCGCGTTAAAAATTAAACTTTTAGTGAAAGCTGGCTAGTCCGCACGCTGCCTCTGCCAACGCGGTGCCGACGACTCGGTTGGAGTGATGTTTTCAGGTGGGAAGCATCACCATGAGCACCATCCGAGTTGCCTGGGTCCTCTCCCCTGGGACCGGTTCTCCGTCACCGGAAGAGGTTCCATTAGTCCTCTCGGGTTGCCGTGCAGCGAGGCCTCCTGCAGCAGTATACCCAATATTGACCTCCTCTCGTTTTTACCCGACGAGTTGCCGCTTGGCTTGTCCCGTGCAACCCTCAGCAACCAGAAGGCATTCCTGTCGATTAACTCGGCCAGAAACTTCCTTCCTCGGTCGTTTAGGTGGACCCCGTCCTCCGCGTAGAGGTCATCTTTTCCGACGAACAAGTCGACCGGGTCTACAAACCTAACTCCAGTCAAGGCATAGAGGTGACCTATACGTTCGTTAATACCAAGAAGTAAGAAATTCTGTACCTTCTTAACTTTGTCTCGAAGTGCCTCGTTATCCCTCCCTGGGAGACATCGTACTTCCCATCTGTGGGACTTCCTCCCACCCAGGTGGTACTGAAAGCTTCGCGTCTGTGAGAAAGAGAGAGAGATAGAGACAGATAGAGCACTTTTTCTCTTGGCGCCCTGGGGTCAAGAGGGCGTGGCGCTCCCCCAGCAGGTTTCAGTTGTTGTAGGGGCATTACCCGCAACACCATTCACCCCCTTGCGGGGTAGTTGTAGTGTGGTGGGAGTACTTTTTTGAGCGCGAGTGGAGATGGTTTTGTTGTTAAGTCATGATTGGAGTGGAGTTGCTTTAGTGCTTTGTTGATATGTTAGATTCCTGTAATGTTTAGGTGTATTGTAATTGGTAGAATTTGATTTCTGGATGTAAGTAGGGTTGGTTTGAGTGCATCCTGTGATGATTGTAAGTCCTTTGTTTTGTACTGCTTGGAGTTTTTTAGCATTGTTTTGGGATAATGTTGGGTGGCAAGATGGTGTTGTGTAATTGATGGAAGTGCAGATGTCTGTTGTCCAAAATGTGGTTTGAGAGTGCTTTTAGTGTTGTCTATTGGTAGCTGTTTTTAGTTATGTTGTGAAGGAAGCTCATGTGAGTGCGGAATGTGATTCCCAAGAGGGTGGGAGTTTGTTCAAAGGTAAGAGTTTCCATTCAGTGTGATTCTTAGGTGTTTTGTTGATGCATGAAAGTCTGGTGTGAAGAGTAGTAGTCTTGATTTGATGGTAGATGTTGCAATACTGTTTTGTGTTCTCCAGTAGTTGCTATTTTAACCTTGGAGTGTTGTGCTGTTATTGGGATGTCAGCCTAGATGTTTGTTAAGATAATTTGGCAATGTGGTTGTAAGGTGTCGAGAATGAATAGATTCAAAGATAGGAGTGAGAGATTGGCACCTTTGGGAACGCCCCTGTGTAGTGGTACTATGCGTGGTTTGTATGTTTTGTATATAGATTGTCCATGTCTGCTGAAGATGAAGTTTGTTAGCTATTATCTGTGGTTTTTAGTGAGGTTAGTGTTCCTTCGTGCTAGGATATCTTTGGGTAATGTGTCAAAGGCTGTGTTTGTGTCGATTGGTGCTATGATTGTGCGTGAGAGGTGGAGTTCGTTGAACCTGTTTAGAATGTGTTGTGATAGACTTGTTAGGAGAGTTATGGTTGCGTGATCTTTTCGGAATCCCCTTTGTGTTTATGAAAGAGGTATGTATGAACCTATTCTTGTGTATGTTTTTCTAGGGTTTGGGATAAAGTGCACAATAGTGGATCGGTAATGCGTTTGGTTATGTGTGGGGTGGAGGGTTGCCTGGTTTGAGTAGTGGTATGAGGTGTGTTGTATTCCAAATTGAGGGCAAGGTATTGTGAGTCAGGACAAATTTAAAATGTCTGTGATGGGGGAGCTTGGCTTTGGTTATGCATGCTTTTTTATGTCCCTATGGATTTGTTGGTATATGGATAAGAAGGTCGTGCTTGAGAAGTGTTTTTTCAGTGCTGTGCAATGTTGTTTTGGTTAGGTTAATTTGTTGTTGCAGGTTATATGTGACTCATGTTTGGGGGTGGAGGTTGAGTGTGATGTGTGAATTTTTTAGGGGTCTCTATGAGTTCGTTATGTGATTTATTGTGCTTATGTATTGGCTCCAGTCTTTGGTATGGTCGTTTTGAGATAGATTAGTGGTACGAGTATTTAGTTGCTGGATTTATTGTAATCCATGTTGCATGAGTGTTCTGTTGTTATAGTTTTTTTATCTAGTCCAAGCTTTCATTTTTCTACAGCCGTAGGAGAATTAATTTTTGCTGTCTACGTTGATTGTTTTGTTTCGGTGTGCAAGTGATTTATTTAGGCAGGAGGAGTTCTCAATGGTGAAGCTGGGTAATTTTTCTTCTTTGTCCATTTTCTTTGCTTTTTGTGTGTGGTTTTGAATGAGTTTGAGCGGGGGATAGGGGTGGAATGTTATGAGGCTTGGGATGTGGTCTGAGGAAAGGTTCTCCATTGGGGTCTAAGTTTCTCTGGTGTGTAAATGTTGAATGAATGAAAATGTTATATCTGGTGAGGTACAGCTATGCGTGGGTTAAGGTAGTTGGCTCGTTGTTGGGCAATATTGTTGTGTGGTGATTGTGTCAAATTATATAAGATTTGTGTAGGTCTGTTTTATGTTCATTGAGTTCTGAACCATAATAGGTGGTGTGCATTGAAGTAACCTCAGATGAAGAGGTTCGGGATTTGTGTGAATAGTTCTAGGAATGGTTTGTAGTTCGATGGTATTCTTCTGGAAGTTTGGGAGATGTAAAGGTTTTTTAAGTTGAAACTGCGTTTCCGACCTCGATCCCCATGGATCTAAACTTTAGAGTTTCGTCTTTGTTCATGAGTGTTTTAGAATGCGAGGTGGTGTTAGTGAAGGAGATTGACTTGTGCGTTAGTGTTAGAAGACCATGTGCTCTTGGCGTGGCAGTTAGTCTTTGTGTAGTGTCTGGTAGTAGGGAGGGGGAAGCTTTTGTTGGTGTTAAGTTTGTTTTTTTAATGAAACTGTTTATGTTTTGTTTGCATAAGAAGATGAGTAGTTCAGAGTGTTTTTTTTTTGGAAATGGAGTGTATGTTCAGTTGTAGGATGTTTAAGGGGCGTTGAACCGAAGAGGAGTTGAATGGGGTGTTTTGAGGTCTGTGTGAACATATGGTGCAGGTTCAGTTTCTGAGGAGGTTGAAACCTATATGTGTTGCATTTTATAGATCTCTGACCATATGTAATGTGCGTTGGAATTAGTAGCAATTGTAAAGAAGGGGGGGAGGCAGTGTCGAGTTCGATGTCGCCATCGAGTATGACATAGGTGAGGATGGCTGGGTCATCATCACTCATTAAGAAAAAAAGGTAGGTAAAGGAAGGGGAAGAGAAGTTATTAAGTTTGTTAAGAACTCATTGAATCCGTTGAGGAAACCAGGGGATGACCCGAGTGCCGCGCTTTGACCCCGACTGTTCGAGGGAGGATTGATCGGCGACGTCGGGTCCCACCTGGGAAAGGTGTCATTCCAAAGTCTTGAAAAAAATGAAAGAACTGAAATGGCTTAAGATCCATAATAAAATGAAATGCTGAATGTGTTGGTCGGATCCAAATAATTAAATACCTACCACATTAAACTCATAATTAGTGAAAGAATTGACTTTTGAATGAACGAATTAAACCTCAAAATGGTTAATATAAATATACAAGCTTTGCCTTTCACTTCTTAGATTTTTTTTATTATTCAACACAAAGCTCCCAGTAATCGTCCATAAGCGCCTCAGATGAGCTCACCAAAGCACCCATACATAATATCCACAGATATCTGTTCTTTGCTAGGGGGTGAGGCTAGATCAAATATTGGTCAACAAGGTTTTGATATTCAAGGTTTGAGGCAAGATTTTGTTTAATTGGTGATTTACTCTACACCATTCGCCTTCCTCGAGGTATAGTGAAAATGAATAGTGAAACAAAACATTGAATTACAGTTTACCTTGACGCCAAGGTCATACGAAAAATGCTCATACCAAATATCTCAAGGTAGAAGAAGGCTGTGATAACTAAAAAATCGAAATTTACTAGTATAAACCCTCTGTTAAACAATAATGCTAGAAAAATATGCAAAGAGCGGATTAAATAAAATGGATACATTAAGAATGACGCCAATTTTTTCTTGCAATGTAAAGTTTCCAACAAACCTTTCTAATTTCTGTATTACTCGTGGGTTGAGTAAGGGGCCAACTAGAAATTGTTGGTAAACAACAATGTGAGCCTTACATTATCGTACACCTTATTAAAATGTCGTTGATAAAATTGACAGAATACGATGTCCCGAAACCAAAAGTCTTATGTCCTCCCTTTTTATTTGCATCCCGAGTTTCCTTAAATGGTAGAGGCTTGTGGTTGTCTGCTAATTCAGTTCTAACAAACCAGAGGAAAAAAACAGAACATGGAAGAGGGTCGTAAATTAAGAGTAGAACTCACTAATTTATAACCAAACATTAGTACTTTTCTCAAAGATCATCAGACACTCTCCTCAAAGATATTCGACAATCAGGAAAAAGATAAAGTCAGTTTATAAACTTTATTATTATTATTTTATAGCCATGGTATCTAATTTCTATTTGACACTTTATAATTATAACTATTTTATTACCGATTTAAATCAAACTTGTAGAATTTGAAGATATTAATAAATAGTAAGACAAAGAACTTTTATATCAATCGATAATACATAAATCTTTTATCCAAATCGGTCAGAAATTCCTGAACCTATCAGAAATTAAAAGTATTAATTAAAGATACGTATTTGATTGTTATTCTTCATTTACCTGCGAATTAATTAATTTTTATTTATTAAAATAGTGAAGAGGCGATAGAAGGTGAAGGATTTCAGCAAGGGGCAGCCAGTTAAAAAGGTTGTGGGGAGACTGGTAACTCATTAGGTTCTCTTGAATCAATTGTTCCTTAGCCGATCACTAATAGGGATGTTTCCTGAAAATACCGCAACCCTATACGATTATTGCATTAATTATCACCAATATAGAAAATGACCACAATTTTGCTGTTCGCGCAAATGTGTACAGCAATGAATTTGTAAACAATCTGTGCAATGTTTTGGTATTCGTCCACGCAGCGTTGTGTGAAATAACCTGTGTAATATTTCGGTATTCCTCTACTTTGCGTTGTGTGAGACAATCTTTGCAGTGTTTCGGTATTCGTCCACGCAGCGTTGTGTGAAATATTTCATATTCGTCCACATAACTTTATCTGAAACGTAAAATGATTGACATCGTTGCCCGCAATGAGTTGCGATAATTCCGAACACCTTATATAAAAACAATTCTATTTGTTGTAATTTTTGGTATTTTCTTTTTCTTCATTCATCTTAAAATCCTGTCCTTATTTATTTTCCCTATTTTAAGTCTTTAGATTACGCTAATTTCCTTTTGAAATCAAAATATTCAACATCATTTTGTTTCCAGCGATCAGTTCCTACTTTTTACTCATTTTTAATCTATTTAGGGATTATGCTCAGCAGCCCTTGTCACTTTATTGTTTGTATCCTTACTTTTCATTATTTTTTGTTGTCCTATCTCATTGTCCTTTTTACGAGCATAATTTTCTTTGTTTACTCAGAATCCGTGGAGAGAAAGATAGCACGCCTAGTCCTATGGCAACCAACCAACCATTTATGGACCGCGTTTACAAACGAGATTCTCACTTAATAACCCAAAGACAAGATAAATATGGTAAATAAAGACCCCCATCAGTACAATCCAAGTCCATATACTGCTGTATTATCTACGGAAATGGCGAAACAATAGGAATACTGGGCGGGGGTATGTCATCACGCTATGAGAAGCCGTGAAATTGTTCTTGACTGGCAACAAAGGACGTCCTCGAACCGATGGCCAACTGATAAGAGAAACTACTGATTACGGTTGAATCCTGGGTACCTCTTACATATTTCTCGGACCTTCCCAGTCCTTGACCCCGTGCACACTATTGAAGGGGGGCTTTGACCCCGAGGTTGATGCTCTTGAGGCCTGATTCGAGAGACTTTAGGCCTATCTTATCGGGCCGCTTCGGAATGACAGTGCAGAAGAGAGACGCCATTGAAGATGTTCTCCTTTTTTTACCTTTTTTTAAGCAATTGGTAACAAGGGAGGGGGAGACGAGTGGAAGTTTTGATGGGGGCATTCGTAACATTGCCACTCAACATCTAAACATCTGACTAACATCGTTGCTTGATAACTCTTATTATATTTAAAACTAAGAAGCAAAAACCAATGAGGACAATGTTACCACCAGGTTTGTGATGTTTCCTAAATAAAATGGTGAATTTGGTGAAAATGAAATTGTGTGGAATATATATACATATTATTCTAGAGAGGAGACTACTTGGGGCACGCGGAAGACGGGTGTGTGAGCAATATCTTCATAGCTTGCTCAACCTCCATCATAAAAGACAAGTTGTCAACCATTTGGTTGAGGGAAAGTCCTTCAATAGTACTCGGATGTTCAAAATGACAGCGCTCGTGTAGAAGAAGAACATCTTGGCAAGAGCTTGAGGTGGGCGGAAAGGCCTCTGTTCACCGATCGTATGCAAGAACAATGTCGGGAGTACTGCCGTCGGCTTCTCAACGACTTGAAGAGTCATGGCAATCGAATTCTCATTTTTCCTGATGAAAATGCTTCACACTCGATCCGGTCATCAACAAGCAGAACAACCGCGTGTTAAGATTCGGCCCGGACTTCTCCTCGGTTCGCTACGTGTCCACGACCAAGCACTCGGCATCCGTGATGATGCTCGGCATCGTGGCTTCGAATGGCGGGAAGATTTCGCCACCGCGACCGATTACAAGAACATCTTGACCACGACAGTCTTGCACTGGATGAGAAAGATCACAAAGAAGGCGGACTAAGTCTTTCAGCAGGACGGTGCCCCGGTCCATACGGCTATGACCTTGAAAGAGTTGTTGGCGTCAAACATCAACTTCTGGTCGAAGGACTTTTGAACGCCACAGTCGTCCGACTTCAATCCCCTCGACTACAGCGTGTGGGTGCATGTCAAAGGCAAGGACCCCAAGGTCCGCCAGAGCAACATCGAGGAGCTGAAATCCTCCGTCAACCCCCTGTAGGCCAGCATGAGGCAGGACTTCGTCGCAACGTGTGCGCATCCTTCAGGTCTCGCCTGGAGAGGGTGCTCACCGCCGAGGGCGACCACATTGGTTAATATTACAATTTGAACACATATTTATATATATGATAACAATAGAAACGTGTCTATGTACTTCCATATATCATTGTGTCCTTTGTTGATACCGTTGTAACGAATGTAACAGGAATTTTTCAATACCCGGTATATATATATATATATATATATATATATATATATATATATATATATATATATATATATATATATATATATATATATATATATATATATATATGATCTGCTTGAGTGAAGAGATTGGCGTCCCCAGTCACCTCCACTAACCGTTTAATCCTCCATGGTTCTTACTAGTGCCATGGTTTATTCCTCTTTCTAACTCCCGTATTTGTGCGTGGTATTTATGAACCATCGGGTTCAGAAATGGCGGACAAATACTGGTCGCTGTCCAGAGTCGTCGCTTCCAAAAGACCTCGTGGGGAAACATGAAACGATGGACTACTCCAAGAACCACTCGGCGAGGAGGATGTACTCGTGTAAGTTCCTCCTCAATGCTGTTTGTTTCACGATTATGGTTGGTGTCGAGGTTGGTTGAATCTTCAGGGGGTTGAGGGTTGGAGCAATTACGTCCAGGGTTCTGCAAAGCTTTCAGCCAATAATGAATCGCCCCCTCCCCCCTCCTCGCTGGGTTATAATTACTCGTCTTTAAGGAACAGTTTGAGTGGATATAATTTTATGCCATTTATTTATTTATCTAATGTGCGGTGCGTGTTTGTCTATGAGATCAATTAACTCATAGAGTGGAATTAACCCGATACGGAGTCTTTTTCCTCGGCGCGTTAGGCCTTTGCTTGCCACGAGGAAAACTATTTTTATCGACCATCACCGTTTGCGAAACAAAAAAAAAGCGTCCTTATGGCTTCAGACAATCGGCAAGTTACTGCGTCTGGTCTGGTCTATGTTGGGCTAGCGTGAGACGGTTCATGGTATCGTCTAATTGCGTTGGCGAGCTGCCACCCCGCTAGGCCTACGCCGCCGCGCTCCCGCCTTGTCTATGCCACAGTCACGCGTCGCTCGCTGCTGATCATGGCAAATCATGAGAGATAGATGAGGGGAAGGGGGCAGGTATGATAGATAGGATTATATGTAGTAGGATGTGTGGGTGATATAAAATTAAACGATCCTGGGACTTCGGATCAACATAGACCCTAACATTAACCAGAGGTAAATCCAAGAAAGGAAAATCAGTGGGAGGAAACAAGAAAAGTGGAGGAAAAAAACAAAACATCTGATGGTAGATAACCAATGAACAATTCCACTAATGGGGGGGAGGGGGGAGGGCGGGAGGGAAGAGAATAGTATAATCATACTTATAAGAGGAACAATTCTGTGCTATAAATAACCTTATGTAAGCAAAAAGGTCTCACAGGAAAGAGGAAATAAAAATTTAAATACGTTGGAACTTTTTCTATCAAGGAAAACAATAAGAAATATCAGGGAAATATAAGGCGTACAGTTACGCATATATCTATTGTCAACACATCTCAAATTTTGTAATTTACGAATTTTTATACGTTACTAGTTCGAAATGTACCTACATATTTATATTATATTTAATTATATTAGCAAAATCAATATATTATAATGTATAAATGATAATAAAACAAATTATTAACATTAAACATGGTGTTTATTAGAAAAACACAAGAAGCAAAAGTATTGACAATGTTTAAATAATACTGATTTAACAAATCAAATTATTAAAATTAGTGGTAAAGAATGTTCGAGAATGACATGGAATATTCTAGACTAATCCAGGACAGCAGGTTACTTGCACGGCTAACTACTTTGGGTGTTCATTATGGTATTAGACACGGCTGAAGAATCATCTCTACAAAGATTTTGAAATAGCAACATGGTGAAGACATCCGAACACTCAGAAGCATATAGGAAGTGTATAATTGAGCTGCATAACCAAGGAAATGGAGTTCTGGAAAATTTCGGCAAGTTTGAATATCCCAATTTCATTGTAATGAATATTATTGTAAAATTTAGGGCTACTTTTAATCGTGTGCGGAAATGGCGACGAAGAAAATTTACTGACAGAGATGTGCGTTCGTGTTTTCGAATTGTCAACAAGAATCCAAAAGTCACTTCCAAGGAATTGAGAGCAAATCTGGCTAGCAGTGGAACAATCGAGGACGTGTCAACAGTGCGACGGTACCTGGACCGTGAGAGTCTCTATGGACGTTTACTAAGGAGGAAAACACTGTTGAAGACGGTTTGCAAAAAGTTACGTTTCGAGTTTGCCAGAAAACATCTTGATGACACTGAAGCAGAACTTAGTAAAATACTATGGTCAGACGAGACTAAGCTCGAGCTGTTTGGCATAAACGACCACCATTACGTTGGGAGAAAATCTGGAAAGAACATCATACCTAGTGTGAAACACGAAGGTGGTCCTATCATGTTGTGGAGGTGTTTTGGCTCTGCAGTTACTGGCTCAATTTGTGTGATAGAAGGCACTATGAATTCCGAGGGATATCAGCGAATTTTGGATGAACATGTGAAACAATCGGCGAGGAAGCTTAGTCTAGGATCATTATCCAACAGGATAATGATCCTAAGCACACGAGCAAATCAACGCAGAAATATTTTGCCAATCAACGCTTGAAAGTGATGAAATGGCCTCCTCAAAGTCCAAGGTTAAATCCGATTGAAAATTTATGGAAAGAACTGGAGTCACGTGTTCATAAGAGGTCGCCAAGCAGCATCGCAGAGTTGAAAGCTTTTGCAGTGGAAGAGTGGAGTAAAATTCCTACTAAAACTTGCAAAAAACTTGTTCATAGCTACAAGAAACGTCTGATTGCTGTTATTGCAACTAAAGGAGGTCTTATTAAGGATTAATTTATAGTTGCCAATAATAAATATGTAATATTTATGAATGTTGCCAATACTTTTGCTTCTTGTGTTTTTCTAATAAACACCATGTTCAATGTTAATAATTTGTTTTATTATCATTTATATATTATAATATATTGCCGTTAGACTAATATAATTAAATACAATATAAATATGTACATTTCGAACTTGTATCGTATACAAATTCGTAAATTACAAAATTTGAGATGTGTTGCCAATAGATATGCGCGCAACTCTATAAGAGAAATATAGGAAAAATAAGAGAAATAAAAGAACTTCAAGAGAAAAGTTGAAATATAAGAGAAATGAAAGAAATTTATGAGCAAGTAAGAGAAATAGAAGAAATTTAAGGTAATATAAAACATGCAAAAATAACTATTAGATTTATAGGAGAAAGAAAATAAATATAAAAAATATTAGACTTGGATAAATATAAGACATACTATATAAGAGAGATAAAATAAAATTAAGAGAAATAGAAGAAATTCAAGAGAAATATAAGACATAAGATAAATAAAATATATATAACAAATATTAGAAAAATAAGATGTATAAGAAATATATGATATATAAGAGAAATAAAAAAATAAGAAAATAAAAGAAATATAAGAGAAATTTGGGAAATATAAGACAGTGAATATAAGAAAAGAATCTATAAAAAAATAAATAAAATAAATTTAAAGGAAACAGAAAAAATGAGAATTAACCTTTTAATTATCTTTCTTCTTTTGTTTGTTTGTTTTCTTTTTGTTATTATTTTTCCTATCCTATGAGGGACTTATGTTATTCCTATGTGGGACTTATGTTATTCCTATGTGAGACTTATGTTATTTCTATGTGGGCGTACCTTGGTAGGGATAGATTAAAAGGCTTCTTATTTGGTGTTGATTGGGAAGGGTTGGCATGATAGGGAGAGTTGCGTGGCCTACCACTCCCTGAGAGTTCCCAAGTAGTCTCCTCTCTAGACTAATCGGGCCTAAATGTCCCATCCGCACTTTTTAACTCCCTCTCACTTCACTCTTTTTCTTTATGAACGTTCTTGTTTTGGAGGTGGCCTTGTTGTTGTTGTTGTTTTTTTACTTTTACTTCTAAATAATAATAATGAAATGAATTATTATTATTGACGTTATCGAGGACCCAAGGCTCAGCTGCATTGAAGCCACAGTATACCACCATGGACGATGTTAATCCACACCAGGAGTGGATAATCGGCGGGTGGGAGTAATGACTTTAAGTCCCCCACATAAAAAGTAGACGATTGTGGACCATCATGATGACGATGAGGACGAGGTTCAGTGAGATGCTCCTAAAGCAAGTCGTGAATTTAAGGTACATGAAAGAGGAGACTACTTAGAGCGAATAAGAATGGCAATTTGTTCTCCCCTGCTAAGGAAGGTAACTACAAGATTTTTTTAATAAAGGGGTGAGTTACGGGGTCGATAAAAAGAGACATCTTCAGTGATTAAAAACTATTCGGGGAGAGGGGAGGGGGATTACACATTTTTTTGTCCAAAGGCATCTCAGCATCAGATCCTTGGTCGAATTTTATTGGACAAATTGGCCCTGTATCTTGACCCGAAAAACCGAGTCTTATAATTCTCAATAACCCCTCGGCCTCCCTTTTTATTTAACTCCCCTACATTAATGAAACCTGTTTCAGACAAGAAAAACCCCCAAAGGGAGGTCAGATGTATCATGTGCAACCTTGTGGCTGCTGATATACGGAACATTGTGCGTCCTCACTGGCCCCACACCCGCAGTTTGACCTCCCGGCACTAATGCCTACAGGAGGACCTGCAACTTTCTTTCAGAAATATTCCGCTTCTTCAACTCCACCACATTCTCTGCATATCCTTTCGTTCTGGGGGTGACGTCCTCGTTGATATTGCGCTTCAAACTCGAGGGAAAAAATCGGTCAGTAAAATTCCGTCGCGACGAATCAGGGAGAAACAAATGAGCATCGGAGAGTCGTAATTTAAGGCCAAAACTCATAATTGTTACCTCAAAGATCAGGAACACCTCCTATGATAGATAGAAGACAAAAAAAAAAGTAGCGATGATTTATTAAACTATATTTAATTATATTTGTTACCTGCTTCCTTTCACTGCCTCAGAGATCAACTCCTAATAAAAGAGAATAAAGCCACTTTTTGTTACGAAAGAAATGCCTCGACGCGCCAATAATTGGGGGAAACTACCGTTTCTAAGCCATTTAAGTGAAAGAGTTGAATGTCCTTTCCCGCAGAGAAAGCTCCACGCTCTATCTCATGTTGCACTTGAATGATGGAAGCTTTGCACCCAACTCTCTTTCTCGCCTGCAGACACCACCACCTCAGTCAATGCCCTTCAGGGGGTCATAGGATACACGTATCCTTTTGTCCTTTCGTTTGGTTGTTCGAGAGCGTTTTCCCAAAACACTCACGTTAGGCTTAACACACTGTGATCCAGTTTAGAGGTGACTTTGGCGGATGGGTTGTGGGGGTGGAGGGGTGTAAGCCACCAGGGAACGTCTCGTTTGACTTTCTTTCTAATCTTTTTCACAGCTGTAAGTGGAATAAATTTTGATATCAACATGAAAAATCACATCTGCGTAATGGCGGACATAAATGAGGTTTGGGTGTTTCACACACAACAAGTTGCCACTCCTTTGTGGAAGTAAATTTGTGAATTTACTCCGACAGTATTTATTTGAGCGCGATGAGGGTTTCCTGTTATGGTGTGGTGAAGATGGCAGCCTGTACTGTCCCCTCTCACCTTGGAGCCCCGAGAGAGATCTGCCAAGTTCATTGGGTGCATTAAAACAGGTGCAGCGAGTGCACGGAGGATGGAATAACTGTACATGTGCTGGAAGTAGACGGGAATTTGGAAATTTCAAAGCGTGTAGAAGCGTGTAGGTGGGTTCGTTTTGTGTATACGCTGTCTCTTGGCGAGTGGGTTGCAGTGTGGCTTTTTAATGAAGTGGTGCAAAAGTAGGGAAATTTGCATTAACCTCGTTTTGGTAGAATTTATTCTACATTGGTAAAATAAATACTAGAAGATGGCGAATTTAGATGCCATATTGGCTTTTACCTTTTACTTTATTTACAATCATATACATAATGCTGATTTTTTTCAACCCATTAACATTAATTGGTTCATAACTTTATCATTATAGTCTGATGCGTTGTTAGTTAGCGCCTATTTCTTTCGAGTTTTGCAAAATTTTGAGGCTGTAATTAAGGTGGATTTTGAGAAAAAGGATTCCGGAGTAAAAGTGGATCAGGAAAATAACAAAGTAATTTTATGGGGGTTTTTTCTATTGATTTGTTAAGCCATTTGAAATTAATAAAATGTGTAATGAGTTGATCTGGTTGTTGCCAAAGTTGTTTTAAGGTCGCAAATGAATTCATACTCTTTGAAAGGAGGAGACTCTATGATACACCCGTATTTTGGAGTATTTATGCTGGTTTTAGACAAGAATATGCACAATAATGTCTGTTTCTTCCTAATTTTCCTATGTTTTTCTAAAGTAACGAATCGCATTTTGATTAAAATAGTTAATGTTTTCAGTCACCATAGCAATGTGAGGGTGCCACTTTTCCACTAAATCCTGCAACTGAGAACAAATTGAAAACCTTTTTTTTAGTTCAACAGTGTAACGTCCGGCTCTACGAACTACCCCGTCATCCTTTTCTGGCGAAAAAGTTTTTAGTGCTAATTCCTCCATCTGCCCCTTCGGCAGGTCATCGATGGCCAGTTCCTTGCTGTGGTATTCTACCAATTCCTCCACATCATTATTATTCATCCCTACCTCATGAATCTGCTTAGCAAGGATATTTCCTTTACCACTAGCTATGTTTGGTACACAATCAGGCCACAAAATTACTCTAAGCAGAATTCATGGAGGATTTTGAAAGGAGTCTTTTATAAGTTTCTGAGGATACGATTTGTGTCGGAATTCTCTTCAAAGTACTTTTTAAAAAGCATATGTTTGAGAGGGACGAATACTGAATTCCGGTCGAAAACGATTTTTTATTTCATTAAAAAGATGAAAATAAAATGTGAGAAAAACGAAAGCTAAAGCACACCAAAGTCTCTGAGTGGAAAAAACATTCGGATCATCACTCAGCTGCTCTTGGATCGTTAATAGGAGGTACCCTCGGGGAAGGTTTTGGTACTTTTCTTTGTTCTTAGGGTTGTTTTGGGAAAGAAATATGAGAAAGTCAATGAATAGGATGAAAAACAACCGTATGGGTGGATGGTCTCCTGGCGCTTCACTGTTTGCACAATACAGGGCCCATGGTAACGTTCCATTTTATTCCATAGATAGTCCATCTCCCAGGGGTCTCATTAACGTAAAGGGAACCTTCATGCTAGAAAATAAGTGTTCCAGTCCTCCATCGTCTAATCCTCATACCTTCTGCAGCATGTCAGCGAGTCTTTAATGTTTTTCTTGGTGAGTAGTTGCTTCTTTGCTGTCCTCGTTTGTCAGGGGCCGTTGGCCAGAAGTATGCAGTTCACTGCCCATCATGCTGCTACCCTTGAACGAGTTCATTTCTAGTGCCGTACCATTTTGAGACTAACACCCGCAAGAGGAGACGGTATTGACATTTACTGGACGCCATTGGACATCTTTGGGTCTTCCTCGATGTATCTACAATTTTTTCCTTGGTCTCAGCGATCCAGTAAGGGGTTCTTTACAGGTGCATGTTAGAATTTTGGGACGAGGTCGGCCTCCTTGGGTCTTTGAGGCAGGCTGTCCTCTCCTGGCGTACCGGAGCCTGTCTCTTGCCTCTTTTTTTAATCATTATTGCTTTTTAATTTTGTTATTGTTTTATTTTCCTGCTTTTTGTTATTTATTTACTTATTGCTTTTTCAAGTTAGGTTTAAAAAGCTTTTCTATGTACTTTAGGTGGCTCTTTCCTCGTAACTCGCCCCTAGATGGGATCCCTAAAAAAAATCTTACTAGGGTATTGGTCCTAGTAGCAATTTCTGCATACGGAAGGTCACTTAGATGCAAAGCGAAGATGAAGACATGAGTTTCTTCAACGGAAACCAATGTTAACAAGAAAAGAAAATAATACCCAAGTTTACGTTTCACTTTCCCTGTGTTCTTGGCGAAGGTTTCCATGGGAATGGTACTTTTCACTTCGCTAACAGTATGGTATTCGTGTGGTTTCTCGGCCGTTTATGTTTGTGCGAGAGTAAAGTCTTCTGAATTAAATTTCGAAGAAAATATCTGTACTAATAGAGAATTATGTGGATAGTCAGTATTGTCAATTCTTTACCATCTCGTTGAACCTATATTTATTTTTTTAACATTGCATTTTTTTTTTAACTTTCTATATATTTTCTCATGCCCCAAAATTGTATGAATTTCTTAGAATAGGATGAATGAGATAAGAGGACGAAGAAAATATGCTCCAATCGTACTAGATTCAAGGTTAATATGGAGGGACTCAATCGTCTTACGGACTTTAATTCTAGTCATCCTGTGTAGACATAAATGGATTTATCCACCTCTACTGATTTTCTTGCATATGCACCCAGCCAAGTGTTATTACAAGTAGAAATTTCTACAAAAAATATAATGTTTTAGATATTGTCTCCAAACAACTATTAGGTGACATCAAGAGAACTTTGTATCAATGAAGAGAAGTGGTAGAAAACATCTTACAACACCTAGAGAAGGCAAATCTATCATTGGAGCTTCATTACATATTCGCAGTAAAACATCTGAACTTGCTGGGTAGTTGATTGAAGCTTCAGGTTACAAAATATCACCCAGGACAGCTAGAAAGAGACTTAAAAGGATGCAAGGCAAGAAAGGAACCATGGATATCTGAAGTCAACAGAAAAATACGTGAGCCAAACAAAGCTCCCACAGATTGTTACACATGCACAACGCTTAAAAGTTATTTGGTTAGATGAAAGTAATCTTCAGGTATGTAAGAAAGCCTATTATATTATTGTTTTACATATAATTTATGCAATTTCATTTATATCTTAGTTGAAAATAATCTAAAAATTTAAATTTTTGTAACGATTTTGCCTAATTTCAGCACTTATGAGGCTACCTTTATGAAATGTTGGAGAACCATTTCACTATGCCTGTGTATTACTAACTGAAAAGCGTGGAGGTGGTTCTAACATAGACTATGGCTACATCTCTTTATCAGGACCAGAAGAGATGTTTTTATGCCAGGGAATAATGAACTCCACAACTTTTACCAGCATGTTATCGCAAGTTTTAGAGTTCATCTATCCAGAAATTGCATCACAAGCATCAAGAAATGAAAACTTTTCAGCGGAACAATGCCCCAGGCCATACATCCAACCACAACAAGAATTGGTTTGGAGAAGTAGGAATTATCTCTATGCAGTGGCCATCACAGAGCCAAGAGTTACATCTAATATAAAACACTTATGTAGAAAAGCAGTACGAAGTACCAGACGGACAAATAAAACAGAACTGTATGAAAAATTCAAGATGAGGGGAAAGATAACGTCAAATTTGTGAAAATTTACTGAAATCCATGGCACGTTGAATTATGGCTATAATTAAAGCATATAGGGGTCCAACTAAGTATTTAAATAATTAAAAATATATATTATATATACTAAATTAATTTACCACAAATGTCTATTTCGATTATAAGAATGATTACATAAGGTGCGTTATACTTTTGACAAAGGGCGTAAGTTAGGATGGGTTTTGGACGCCCAGAAAATGGACTGAGTCTGGCACTCACTTCTTATGGAAAACATGAACAAATCCTTGTCTATGCAGTTGGTTTCGACATGGATTGATCACCATAAATTAGAGTGCGATCTTTCTTTCTTTTAACTATGAACCGCGAAAAGACAGGGTCACGATGCAATGAATTTATCCCTTAGCGCCAATGTCTAACGTAGTAAAAGCGTACCTTGCAACTGGTATAGCTGATATAACTGAATTATGCCTCCCCATCCCCAGAAAAAAACACCCAGCAAACAGAACAACAATCTTTTAGTTATTAGCAATACCAACAGCAGTAGTATACTGTGCTTGTTTGTATGATGCCAGCAGATAATATGACGTCATTAAAAATATCACAGCCTACGTCATTGATGACAGCGGGAAAACTTTGATACGTTGAAATATGTTGACGGCAGACTACATTTTCTTTTTAAACAAATACTTTGTAGTTTAAAAAATAGCTTTTCGGGTGTCATTTGTTTCGATAGTCAATAGTTTGTATGGGAATCTTCACACATTAAAGCAATGATAGTATAACAATATTTTTTCTTGAAATAGGGGGAAATATGTACTTTGATAAATGAAATTTATCTAAGTTTTAAACTAAGTTCGACTCTGAACAGAATAGGTTTAGCAGAAGCATAGGCAGATTTTATACTTAACTGGAAAGATTCCGGAACTGTAGGGACCACTATCATTTATTATGGTTTATTGCTGAACGGAAATTCGGATGAGTGGAATCCACACTAGCTGACACAAAATTAGTAAAATTACTGCTTTGGAAGGAGCCATGGATATCTGAAGTCAACAGAAAAATAGGGACATGCGAAGAGAAGTGGCGTGTTCTTTTTTTACGAGAATCTGAAGCAAGAGTTACAAGGGTTCGCTAAGGATAGCCTATCGATTTTCGAACCCTGAAATTGTTGCAAAAGCAAACCATATGGTGGACATTGGATGCTCTACAACCATTTAAGATAGGGTGAAGTGCATCGAAAGTTAGGAAGGAAACAAGCAACTCTGGTAACTGAATGGGCGTCTATCTACGTTTGGTATTTATCATTACAGGTTAAGTTAAAATGTATGGAGAGACAAATGTTACTTTGCAAACGAACATCGAGTAGGATACTAGGACGAGGGGATGGAAGGAGAAGAAAGATCGAGAAAGAGAGCTACGCAGAGGGACAATTAAAGAGAAATTTGGGATTAGAGAAGGGTAAATTGGGATGTATGGCACAGATAAACCCCTGACTAGTAGATGCTACAGTCCGTTGAACCAATCGACCCAGAGACGAACCCTGACTAGTGGAACCCATTTTCACAGAGATAAACCCTGACCAGTATATTCTACACCCGGGTTTAGAGCTCATAGCTCTACATCCTCCAGAGGATGGAGCCTGACTCGACGAGATGCTAGCCATTATATCTAGTGCTCCATCTACCAGGTATAAATAGACCAGACCGTAATGAGATGAGAGAGCGTAGTGATACATCTGCTCAAGGAAGAACCTTGACTTAAAAAAGTGCTAGGGCAGATTGCCCCACATTTACTCAGGATGAACCAGATCCAGTGAGATGGTACCATACATAGGGCCCTATCATCCTGGGTATGTTCCTGACTGCACGATATGCCACAACACACCGTGTCATATGCCCCAGGAGGAAACCGCGACTCTACGACATGTATGAGGAGCATAGCACTCGGGAACGAACCGCGAAGAGATGAGATTTTACGCCAAGGGTGTCGTTTGCCACGGACTGAGCGATGGCAGAATGAGCGGAATTTCCGACCATTATTAAAAGAACGTCTAAATTTGAGCTTCAGACGACAAAAAAAAATGAAATAGCCAAATTTACTTTTATAAGGTTTATTGATCAAATTAAAATAAAATTTCACGTGTGAGGGGTTATGTTAGAAAGTATATATAATATATCCATTAGATTCTACTTTGTTTCGGTCACGTTTCGAGAAAATCCTTTCCGTGATCGGTTATAGTGAAGGGAAAATTAAATGCGACAACCACAACCAAATGATTTTGTTTCGCTCAAAACGATCTGAAATTTCCTACAAAAATAATTCGATTTTAATGTCTTAATCCAAACACCTTTGGTCATTTGGAATCGCTACAGCAGCCCGTCGCACTCAAACTACGGCTCTGAACAAAACGAAAAATGGAGGAGATGCTACATTACTACAGTACAACGGTCCCATCTACCCAGGGATGAATAACGAATGGATAAGATGCTACAGCAGGACAGAACGAGATAATGCACCATATAGAGCCCCATCTGACCGCATCTGATCCCTGCAGTAGGTTCTCTCTCGTGTTTAAAATCATAGTTCTGCACAGGCTACTTCATCACGTTGATATTTTCACAGTCAATAATTGATTCACTGTCTTTGCCGCGTGGTGCGGAGCATTTTCCCGCATGAAAATGAGCTCATGTATCTTTTTTGCTGGGATAAAGGGGATCAGAAGTTCTGAAGCATATTTTTGTCTACCGAAGAATTTACTTCGCCGCGTAAACGGACGAGCGGCCACACTACAACGCTTGAAAACAAGCCCCATGCCATAACGCTTCCATCGCCAAATTTAAGCGTCTTTTTCGTGCACCCGGGATTTAATCTTGCACCTGTACGACGTCTACATCTTGCTCCCCACCCGATCCAAGCAAATTAAATTTGATTTGGATTCTGAAAAACACTTTCCCACCCTCTGAGCCCTCTACAGAACATTTTCAGTAGCGAAGGCCAACTTAGCTGCTTTATTCTTTTTACTTATGGGTCGTTTCTTAGTAGGGGGGGGGAAGATATGACTCCCACCTCTCTCAAGCGACGAGAGACAGTCTGGCGAGACACATTTAGTTCCAGGTTCCCGGCAATTCGACGGGAAAGACCGGCTGCTGTCGCAAATCGGTCCTTCATCGACATCATTTACATCCTGTTATCTTCCCTAAGAATGATGTAATTTCGAGGGCGATCCGTTTTCTACGTAGATCCCCAAGACTCGGTATCTTCGTGGGGCGTTATTATGACTAAAATCAGACTTTTGGACCGATTTCAATGCCTCAAAATGTAAGAGAGTCCTTCATGCTTCCATTCCACAACCTGCTCTCTGAAGGATCTGTCTACCATAAGTTGTCTCGCCACATTGATAAATGAGAAATATGATGAGTAGTATTTTATTTTCTAGTTTTGGATGGTACTCTATATATTTATTCTTTAGGCGACCAGAGCCCTAACACTCTTCCTCTCTCTAAAATGGAATTTGTCCTTATACAGTATGCATGTAAGTCTGTATCTATAATAGCAAAATATCCCCCCAAATATTCCAAAATATAACGTGTCTTTTTGTCCGTTATATGTATATTTAACCTTCATAATTTGTCCTTTACTAAGTAACCGAATTCTAAGCGAACCTTTTAGTAACGTCCCGTCAGTCAGTCAGTCCCTGTATTGCTTTTTTATGTTTTGGCAATAACATTGTAACTATTCGGCCGATTCTAACGAAACTTGAAACCCTTATGTTGTTTTATATTATATTTCGAATGATATAACTGCCAAAGTTCTCTCAAGGTTAGCCTGGGAATTATTTGGTAATAACATCATAACTATTCGGCCGATTCTAACGAAATTTGAAACCCTAATGTTATTTTACATTCTCTTCGAATGATATAATTGCCAAGGTCCTCACAAGGTTAGCACCGGAATTATTTTGTTTTGGCAATAGCATCATAACTATTCGACTGATTCTAACGAAATCTGAAACTCTAACGTTGTTTTACATTCTCTTTCGATTGATATAATTGTCAAAGTCGTCCCAAGGTTAACCCGGGAATTATTTGGCAATGACATCATAACTATTCTGCCGATTCTAACGAAATTTGAAACTCTTATGTTGTTTTACCATCACTTTCGACTGATATAATTGCCAAGGTCCTCCCAATGTTAGTCCGGAAATTATTGAAAGTTTTGAAGGTCGTAAGGTCATAAATCAGAATACGTGAGAGCACGCGACTTTTGGTCAACATACCTTGTTTCTTTAAAATATGTGAAAAAGTACATTATAGTATATGACAAGTACGCTTTGACATGTCTGTCAGTTGGGAGCTGAGATGAATTAGGAGGCTTTTGATTCGGTGTTGATATTTTGTCCTTATTCTGAGATTATGATCAATGCTGAGAGCGCGATATGCATATTATGAATCCATCATTATTATGGGCTTTTGATCATGGCTAAGATCGAGAATTACGAAAGAATCCACCAGTTTTATTATTATCATTATTATTTTACAATTATTATTACTATTATTATGAAATTCTGATTAATAGTGAGAGCATAACTTGCAGATGAATCCCCCATTATTATCATGATGAGATTCTTACTGTGATTTAGAAAGCGAATGACTACTAAATACATCAGTACTCTCATGAGGGTGATTGGTCTTTGATAGTACTCATAAGCTGTAGCAAAAATATGATTGGAATAAATCACACTTAAAAAGCCCTGCTAAAAAGGCCAAAATATAAAACTTACCATGAATATAAAATAAATTGAATAATTTGAATATTTCGATTGAATTTTAAAAGTTTTCAAGCGTTCCTTATTTATTGATATTAACCATAGATTATTAACTTATAAATGTGTAAATTAAATTAATTTCAGTGATACTAGTAGTATTTCCTCCCTCAGAATTCCTCAGAATTGGTAAAACCATTGCCCAATGCCTTGAGTATAACCGGTGTATGATTTCTGTGGTTATGTTGTATACTAAACTAAAAATACGGTATAGTTTGTATGGTTTAGTTCGAAGAGATGACAACTGTTGTTGTTTGTGGAGAAATCCGAAGGGAAGCAGAGGGATTTTCTAAGGACCTCGAATGAAGTGGAAGAACAGAGCCGAAGGACCTTTGATGTGACGCCAAAAGGCAGAGAGGTTGTCGAATTCGGAAGTGCTTATGGGGAAGGCTTTGGGTGGAGGGTTGCAGGTTTTAAACCCAGTCTGATGAGGTGAATACAGATATACTTAAAAAAACAAACAAATGAACCCTGGTGTATATACCACCAGGCTACGAGGTAATTTATCTGGAACTAACGGACTACTACTGAGTCATATACGGGTGAGACCAAACTACGAAGTACTTTAAATACAAGAGGGTCTTGGTACATGTGGTAGCAGATCGCAAAGATTCTTCAAATGAAATACAGGTATGTCCTGGTGCGTGTGAGACCAAGCGTTAAATACGGTAAACGTAGATTGGAGCCTAGTATAAGATAAGATAGATAGAAAATATTATGTATAGGTAAGTGTAGTGCGTAACGTTGATAATATGGATGAAAAGAGAGGATGAATATGGTGGTGATTTGGATGAGGGTGATAATGATTTTTGATTCCTTTGATGAGTATTTGGTTGTATCCGTAGCATTCGGGCCTTTGTTATCATTTTCTGATTTAAGCGTTTGTATCCTTTGTTTTACTTGTTTTTTTGTGACTTTCCTCGCTCATTTTGCTTATAATTTTACGTATTCCTGATTTTATCTCTTCTTCTTATCAGGTTTCTCACATTCTATTCTCTTTATATGGTCTTATCGGTTTTCTTTTTCAGATGTCAATTTCGTTTATTAAATCCGGTTGTTTATTTTGGTTGTATTTTTCGAAGTTTTATTTAGCCGAATATCGGGTTAATATTTACACTCTCTTTTTTCTGCTTTCGTCAAATCGTTGTGTAAGGGTATGGAACGTACATACTCACATGCCGCCAGACAATCGTGGGAACGAAAGAAATTTGTCGTTTGAGTTGACCTTCGTCTCCTCTCTCTCTCCCCCCCCCCTTCTCTAACTGGCGACAGGAAGTCGGACGAAAGAACGCCTATCTCACAAATAAGCTTAAATCTTATTTGCTTTCTTTATGATACCATGGAGATTGTCCAGAAGGTGCTGCGATAAGCGAATTGTCGTGAATGGGATCTCTCTCTCGATTTCCCACAATCCGCGATATAAATAACATCGCCGTTTACCCCTCTACAGCAGTGGCCCAAATCTACTCGCGTAATCCTCACGTTGAACGAGAGTCGTTACCGTAACGTATCGACTACCAACGCGCCGTCGAGTCAACTTGGTCGCTGTCTCAAAGTGTTGCTGGAAGTAAATCCCGCCCCGCAGAGTCTGTGACTAGAAGAGTACGCTCTGTTGCTCAACGTAACTTGAGTAAGAAAAGGAACATCCAAATAGTTCATGGAAGTTACTATTTGTTAGTGTCACATCCAGTTAGGAGTGAACTAACCGGAACTGCAGCCAGCAGCCCCAAACCCGTCGTCTTATTCCTCCTCTCCCCGAGAACTCGTGTTAACGCCACCCGAACCAGCCCGTCTGGACCTGAGTAGTCGTCTCTCCAATCCACCACAATTAATGGTAATCTGTAAACCCAGTGTCCCTCTATTCTTAAATTACCTAATTAATTAACCGTGATTGATACTCCCATTGAGTCATTATAAATCTAGACGCTTAACGTCAGTGTTTAATATTTAATCCTTAATTTTGCCTGTTAACTATTGCTAATTATTATATTTGTGTAAAGTAAAGTTTATTTTGAGTACGTGTGTTTATTTGTGGCTCCTCCCTTTTGACGTACCCTTGGCAAGACTTTAATTAAGCATCCCTTCGGCTAATTCATTCAACCTGTATTATACACTCTTAGAATTCAACAATCACAAACCTCTCCCAGTAACAAGTGGGACTTTTATAGTGAGAATCCTGGCTACGCCACAACACGCCTCTAACCAGCTTTTGCACGTTCAGTAGGAATTAAAGCCTACCAATATATATATATATATATATATATATATATATATATATATATATATATATATATATATATATATATATATATATATATATATATGATCGTAGGATTGAGTCATAGGGTCAATACCACCGACTTAAACAAAAGCGGTGTGTCCAGATCAAGGACTAGAATAGTTATTCGACCAGACTATGAGCAATTCTACGACATATATAAAAGTGGTGTCAGCTTTAAGGGTTTCAATTTTTGAGGAAGCGAACTCATATAGCCTAAAACTTGCCAAGGTCCAAGGAAGCCCAAATAAACTAACGTAAATTTTAATAATTAGAGTCTATTCCTCGAAGGAATATAAATAATAACCATTAATAACCCTTTCCAGATAGCAAAAACAAAGCTAGGAAAATATTCATTATTTTTGGGGTTAATTATTAGATTGTATCGGTTAGGAACAATCGCAGCTTCTACTTCTCTTACCAGGTGCTTAAGTTCTTTCGTGAGTCACCAGTTGCGTCAGCAAGAGCAGCAATGGCTTCACAATCGTTCGAAATTTTCGTCAAGCAAGGACAAGCTCTTGGTCTCACAGGACAGGAACTAAAAGAATTCGTCCAAAGCGAACAGCGAGAGGAAGGAGCACGAGAAATGGAAGTAAGAAAAGAAGCGTTAGAATTTGAAGAAAGAGAAAGGATTCGAAAACATGAAAGGGAATTAAGCAGAGACCAAGTTTTAGTCAGTTCTGTTGGATCCCGTGATCATCAGCCCAGGCCCCCGCTATGAAACTTCCCCAATATAAAGACGAAAAAGATTTGTGCTCATACTTGACACATTTTGAAAAGATCTTCGAGGTAAACGGCTGAGCCATAGAATCCGATGGAGTCAGTAGATTGCTCCCATTGCTCAGTCCGCGTTTAAGAGAAATTTTCATCTCGTTACCACACGAAGCTACAATAGACTATAGCACCTTGAAGGCCGAATTGCTCTTCGCCTTCAACTTGAACCCTCAGTTCTACCGCGCTAAGTTTAGATCGGCTAAAATCCAGCCCGGTCAAACTTACCGACATTTTGGATATATCCTGAAGCGAAACCTCCAGTTCTGGTTAGAATCCTCCAAAGTCGAATCGGAGTATGAGGCCCTGATTGACTTCATGTTAAAAGACCAGCTATTGTCCACCCTCCCTCAGGAGATCCGAGCATTCGTGCAAGACCGCCGAGCGTCTACCTTTCAAGAATGCCTCGAGGAAGCTGATCTCCATGCGACAAATCATCGCCTATACTCACAGGATACCCGGAAGAATAGTCCCCCGTCCCCGAAGAATAAATTTAGTCAATGGAAGTCCCAACAAAGGAAACCCCCTCCATTGATAAGGACCACAGCCCCGTTCAGGCCAAAGAATAAGCCTTTTGTAGCCCACGAAGACAGAAAACCCCCAGTCGTCAATACCCCCTACAATAACCAGCACCAGAATAAGCAGGTTATATACTACTCCTGCGGTTCCCCCGGTCATTATAAGTCCCAATGTGTGCAGAATTCCAGCCTACGTCCCACCCAGAGCCAACAAGTCCACCAAGTAACTGCTACCCTTCCCCCGGAACAGCCGGCCGCGCTTACGTCATCCCCCTCATCTCCATCCCCACAGGAATTTCAAGTGAACTTCCTATTCAACAAGAGTACCCCCGGAGGACTAAATTTCAAAACCGGCTCGATCAATGGCTGTAAAGTGTCCACCCTCGTCAGAGACACCGGGTGCACATGCATTGTGGTGTCGGACAAATTGCTCCCCCCTGTCGACCCCCAACATAAGAAGTACGCAATTGTACACGACTTCTTGGGTCGAGAAAATAGATTCCCGGTAATCCGCTGCCATGTACAGTGTAAATATTTTACTGGTTGGGCCGACGTAGTGGCAGCCCCCATCAAATTTTGCTCGGTACGCATTGGCCAGAGCGCACTACTCTCCCCGAGTGAAGTGACTCAAGCTGTCGTCACTCGAGCGCAAGCTAGCCGCGAGGCCTCTACCCCAACACGCCTTTTCACCCCAGAGGCTCCTTTAGAGGTCCCAACGAGAAATGCACAATTCCTCAGAGCTCAGCAGAACCGACCCATAAGGTACATCATTAACGACTCCCTTCTATTTCGCACTTCACGAGATGAGTCGGACCTACCTTCCAAGGTCATATGTATTCCACGTACACATGTAGACCAAATCCTGCGAGTAGCACATGAAAGTCCCATGGCCGGTCATTTCGGTCATAACAAGACTTCTCAGCGAGTATTTAAATACTTTTTTGGGCCCGGTGCAGCCAAAAATATTGCAGAATTCTGCAAAACGTGCGACTTGTGCCAGAAAACCACTGCAAAAGGTCGAATAGCCCCAGCTCCCCTGCAAAGAACCCCAGTCATTTCGGAGCCCTTCTCGAGAGTCGCCATCGACCTCATCGGACCAATTCATCCCCCTTCTGCCGAAGGTCATACGCATGTACTAACATCGATAGACTGCGCTACCCGATTCCCAGACCCTGTCGCTCTAAAAAGGATCGATAGTATCTCTTGCCTCTGAAGCCCTTATTTCCATTTTTTCTAGAGTAGGATTGCCCCCAAAAATCTTGTCAGATAGAGGCTACCAGTTTACCTCTGAGCTCATGGAACACGTGAACACCCTGCTCCAAATCAAACCTATTTTTACCACCCCCTTCCATCCGAGCACGAACGGCATGTGCGAAAAGTTCAATGCGACCTTGAAAAGCGCCCTCAAGACACTTTGCATGGAACAACCCCAAGAATGGCACCGATATTTGCCAGTTGCGTTATTCGCATGCCGCAAAATTCCCCATAGGACCATCGGATTTTCCCATTTGAGCTCCTGTACGGGAGAAACGTGCGGGGGCCCCTCAGTATTTTGAAGGAGTTATGGACAAATTCCCGTTTGTGTCCAGAATTAAGGAACACTTATTCCTTGGTCTTCGAACTAAGGGAAAGATTAAAAAGGTGATCTGACATAGCAGTCAGAAATTCCGAAATTAATATGGAAAAGTATCGGACATACTTTGATCTAAAGGCCAAACACAGAAAACTGAAGCCCGGAGATGAAGTTCTACTCTTACTCCCCTCGGATTCCCATAAACTTCTCTCCCAATGGAAAGGCCCCTACCCCGTTCAGAAAACCCACGGATCGGTCGATTACGTTATACAGACACCCGCAGGTGATAAGTTATATCACATAAACATGCTAAAAAAGTATCATAGAGGGGCCTGTATAAACAATATAGTCGCCTTCGACGAAGAAAGGGTAATTGACGCCGTCCACCCAAACAACCCCCTAAATATTGTTAATTCGATTTGCGTAGAGTCAAGCGAAGATTTTCCCCTCCCCATCCTCCCGTCCAAG
This sequence comes from Ceratothoa steindachneri, assembly GCA_963969495.1. Lineage (NCBI taxonomy): Eukaryota > Metazoa > Arthropoda > Malacostraca > Isopoda > Cymothoidae > Ceratothoa > Ceratothoa steindachneri. The sequence goes on from OZ018326.1 coordinate 106,451,363, forward strand.
CTGCCCCCCATAAAAGAACCTTTTCCCGAGTTGGATGTAAACTCCGACCTCACCCCTGCCCAAAGGAACCAAATGATGGCGCTTTTGGAAGAATTTAGTGACGTCATTTCCGAGTCCCCAGGATGCTCGACTCAGTTCAAACATAATATCGCCCTTACTACGCTCGAATCTGAGCGATGCAAGCCCTATCCCGTACCGGTGCACCTAAGAGACGCTTTCAATGAGGAAGTCGACAATCTTTTGCAATTAGGGATTATCGAGCCATCTACGTCCGACTACTGTTCCCCAATAGTCATGGTTCGCAAACCAGACCAATCCTTTAGGATGTGCGTCGATTTTCGGAAGTTAAACACCGTCACCGTGTTCGACGCCGAGCCTCTCCCCATAATCGACCAAAATTTACATCTCTTCGAAGGAGCCGCCTACATCACTGAGATAGACCTATGTAAGGCCTATTATCAGATCCCCCTAAAGGCATCAGCGAGGAAACTAACAGCCTTTCCTACAGACAAAGGTTTAATGGAATTCACTCGTCTTCCTTTCGGCCTAGTCACTGCCTGCAGTAGCTACAACCGCATAATGCATCGTGTAATAGACGGTTTAAGGTAAAGGCTATTGTAAATATGCCCCTACCGCGCACCAAGAAGATTACGGTCATTCCTCGGTGCTGCGTCATTTTACCGCCGCTTCGTACCCCAATTCGCTTCTGTAGCAGCTCCCCTAAACGATCTGCTAAAAAAGAAACTCTTGGACCCCCTCCAGTGGAACCCTGACGCCGAAGCGCACTTTGAAGAGCTCAAAGAGAAGCTAGTCTCCGCCCCAATCTTAAAACTGCCGAACCTTCAAAAGAAATTTGGCGTAAGGACAGATGCCTCCCAACTGGGTATTGCGTGCGTATTACTCCAATACGACGAGGACCAAGAACCCGCTCCTATAAGCTATGCGAGTCGCCGACTGACGGCTTGCGAAAGGGCATACGCTACGGTAGAATTAGAAGCTCTAGCGATTGTTTTGGGGATTACAAAATTTAGGATGTATCTGGTAGATCGTCCATTCCTCATAGAGACTGATCATAGACTATTAGCCTACTTAAAAACTTGTAAAAACCAAAACGGCAGGCTAATGCGCTGGTCATTATTGCTAGCGGAGTACCGTAATGAAATCAGGTATCTAAAAGGGTCTGAAAATGTACTCGCAGACAGCCTTTCGAGAAACCCAATTTCAGATAGCGATTAATAGTCAATTATTTATTTTTTTCTGTGTATCTCTTTGTATTAATAATAGTTTCTTGCCTGTACCCTGTATGTGTTTTGTTTTGTTTTGTATATGTAAATTAGAGAAACTGACGTAGCAGTAGAATTTTGTAGCCATTAGATACTAAGGTAAATTCCTAACGGTTTTGATAAAATTACCGACTCAATTGTTCGAGTCGAGGAAGATAATGACAAATTCCCCCGGTGAAGTTAATTTTCACATTATTCCTTATTTCATGGCAGAATAATGTTTCTCGAAATAGGTAGGCGTGTGAGGGTATGGAACGTACATACTCACATACCGCCAGACAATCGTGGGAACGAAAGAAATTTGTCGTTTGAGTTGACCTTCGTCTCCTCTCCCTCCCCCCTCCCCCTTTCCCCCAACTGGCGACAGGAAGTCGGACGAAAGAACGCCTATCTCACAAATAAGCTTAAATCTTATTTGCTTTCTTTATGATACCATGGAGATTGTCCAGAAGGTGCTGCGATAAGCGAATTGTCGTGAATGGGATCTCTCTCTCGATTTCCCACAATCCGCGATATAAATAACATCGCCGTTTACCCCTCTACAACAGTGGCCCAAATCTACTCGCGTAATCCTCACGTTGAACGAGAGTCGTTGCCGTAACGTATCGACTACCAACGAGCCGTCGAGTCAACTTGGTCGCTGTCTCAAAGTGTTCATGAGGAAAATCCCGCCCCGCAGAGTCTGTGACTAGAAGAATCTGCTCTGTTGCTCAACGTAACTTGAGAAAGAAAAAGGAACATCCAAATAGTTCATGGAAGTAACTATTTGTTAGTGTCACATCCAGTTAGGAGTGAACTAACCGGAACTGCAGCCAGCAGCCCCGAACCCGTCGTCTTATCCCCCTTCTCCCCGAGAACTCGTGTCAACGCCACCCGAATCACCCCGTCTGGACCTGAGTAGTCGTCTCTCCAATCCATCACAATTAATGGTAATCTGTAAACCCAGTGTCCCTCTATTCTTAAATTACCAATTTAATTAACAGTGATTGATACTCCCATTGAGTCATTATAAATCTAGACGCTTAACGTCAGTGTTTAATATTTAATCCTTAATTTTGCCTGTTAACTATTGCTAATTATTATATTTGTGTAAAGTAAAGTTTATTTTGAGTACGTGTGTTTATTTGTGGCTCCTCCCTTTTGACGTACCCTTGGCAAGACTTTAATTAAGCATCCCTTCGGCTAATTTATCTAACCTGTATTATGCACTCTTAGAATTCAACAATCACAAACCTCCCCCCAGTAACAAGTGGGACTTTTATAGTGAGAATCCTGGCTACGGCACAACCCGCCTCTAACCAGCTTTCGCACGTTCAGTAGGAATTAAAGCCTACCTATATATATATATATATATATATATATATATATATATATATATATATATATATATATATATATATATATATATATATATATATATATGATCGTAGGATTGAGTCATAGGGTCAATACCACCGACTTAAACAAAAGCGGTGTGTCCAGATCAAGGACTAGAATAATTATTGGACCAGACTATGAGCAATTCTACGACACGTTGTTTATATAGGATTTGACGGATTTCTTGATAAGGTAAATTTATTCTGTTTATTTTCTCTTATAAAGTTTCGTAATATATCTTTTTCCATATGTTTGCCGCCAAGTTTAGGTGGTCTTGGTTAATTGGTTAGTTGTTCTCCAGTGCAGTTCTATTGAAATGAGTAGATCGTTTCTTCTCTTGTTCGAAATGGACCTGGTAGCCAGTTTTGTATTCGCTGGGCTTTTATCCGTGTATGGCTGAGCGTTTGTTTGGGGATTATTAGGTATAACATCTCGGGGCGGACGAGGGCCTTCTCAAGTTACCTCTTGTTTCCGTTTGACACTTTTTTATTTACATACAAGTGTTTATATTTACAAGGAGCTTTCAGACTCCACATGAGTAACATTATAATAGATCAATTATCCGAAAGTATTCCTTTTATTGATTATTTGCTAATGACATATTTTCTCGTTTTTCTAGACGGGAATGATAATTTTACTGTGAGGGGAAGCAAAAATACAGCGATGTTATCCAAATAAACGTATTAAAATCAAACTCAACTCCTTTTGCTTGTAGAGTTAGAATTTCCATGAAATAGTTTACATACACATATATTTATTCTCTTGTTCACCGACTGGTTGCTATAGTGCAGCACTAGGCGCCCCATCTTATTGGGGGTGAACCCCGCCTCTTCCCATGTGATACAACAAATCGCGCCCCATCCATCTACTCGAGGATGAGCTTGACTGGACGAGATGCTTCAGCCAAGATGAAAAATTAATCTTATAAATCAACGAACCAATGTATTGAAGTCGGTCCTAAATTAATCAAATCAAATGATTGGCACTAGCTATTAGCAAAGTCACTAAACTTCAACCAACGAGGTCAATTGAACTTGTTTGAGTAGAATTTAATGCATTGTTTAGACGTGTGAGTGACAATAGTGAGCAAACGAATTAACGTCGCACTGGCGCATTCAATAAAATGCGAATAAAAATTTGGATTTTAAATAGAAAAAAATACGCATTTTGCCCCCCTCTCCCCCATCAATCTCATACCGCCATTGAATTTTGAAATGTGAAAGTTGGAGAAATCTGTTCACTCTATCCGAGACGCTTCCTTTTCTCTCGATTGCTAAAATGAGTTTCGGCCGCTCGGGGATAAATGCCATTAACAAAAAGGGAGCAAAATTTCAACTATAAAGAATTAAATTTTTATGGTGTTAACTGCAGCTAATTTAGCCAGCAATTCCGACATTATGTGCGTACAAGTGCCTGTAATTAAACTGCACACAATAATGCAAATTAGGTGCCTTTAAAATTAAAGAAGGAAGAGAAACAAGTTTGGTTCAAAGCAGGCATACAGAATTAGCCCCCTTTTAATGGTGACTTTTAAACAAACTTGTAGCTTCGTATGGAAATATCTTAATAGATGCAAAGCCTTTTCATTCTTATTATTGAAAAATTAGAGAAGAAACAGACAAGTTTCGTTCAATTCAGGCTTGCCGAATTAGCCTCCTTTTTATTATGATTTTTATACAAATTTTTAGCTTGGTATGGAAATATTTTGATAGATGCAAACGACTTTTCATTCCTATTATTGAAAATATCAAGAAAAACAGGAAAAGGTTTGGTTCAATTCAGGCTTACCGAAATAGCCCCCTTTTAATGGTGACTTTTAAAAAAATTTGTATCTTCGGATAGAAATATTTTGATATATACAAACGCATTTTGATTCCTATTATTGAAAAATTAAAGAACAAACTGACTAAGTTTTGTTAAATTCAAGTTTACCGAATTAGCCCCCGGTGACTTTTTAACAAATTTTAGGTCGTATGGAAATATTTTCATAGATGCAAACACCTTTTCATTCTTATTATTTGCAAATTAGTTTTTAATTATTGCTCATTTAGTATCATAATATAACTATAATCAAGTACATTTTCATTATATAGCTGTTGTAGATTTAAATAATCTCAATTTTTAATGGCTGCTGAAATTTGAAACAGTGCATACTTTTTTGCGAAAGTGCAACATTTAAAATAAGTGAAACCATCCCCTTTAAATTAAAATTAAAAATCAAATATCTTTAAATGAATGACGAATAATATAAATGGATTCAAATACGTATTTAACGGAATTTTCTCCAAAATACAGCATTTTCGTACAATAATTAGATTAATACGAATGCTTCATAGCCACATTTCACAACTGCGTACTTTTCCAGTTTAATTAAAAAACACTCCATAAAAGGTCCTGTTTATAGAATCGGTCTTTCTTATTTTTCTTAATGAGACCTGACGAGAAGTGGACTCTGTGATACATTCCCATATCAACAGTAGTAGTTCATCCCGCTAAGTCTTCTTCCCCATTAGTTACTCGCGCTGTGCCTGCCATACATTTTCTCTCGCTCTAACTTCACTTTCTTTGAAAAACAAGAAGATACTCATATGTAGGCCCTCGTTGGTTTTTGCCCCTTTAAATATAATAGTACTGGAAGAATGTCACTAAAAGGGATAAGACATTAAAATAGTCTCCATTCATAAGTTTCTTATAATTACTTGCTCTTTTTTAATCGAATTTCAGTATAGCAAATATGTCTCAGAATTAAGCAGTGAAATATATGCAATTATTACAAAAATAATTAAATTCAATTCGTATATTTCAGGAAAGAAATCCGTTTTTGCAGGGGCAACTAAACCGTTTATTCTTCGAACCGCAAAAACCAGAAAAAAGTAATTTGTTCCGCGGTCAGGACAATCAACCCTTTCCAGGAGGATAAAACTAAAAAATACCAAACAAATGTAACTTTAAACTTGTCTGCAAACAACGGGATTTGAACGAAAATTCTGAAAACATGAGTAGTTTTTAGATTTTTTCACAACGACCGTTGACGTCATAGCTCGGTGGCAGGAGAACATACGATATGTCATATAGCTCATAGAGGCTACTATAATTCCTTAAGAGAATATGGACGTATATGCTTAAAGTATGTTTCTCCATTATGTATTTTTTTAAATAACTAAAATAACAAACGCTTTTTCTCTCAATGTCCGGTGGCGAAATTGGTGACCTACTTAGGTCATTGCATGTCTGGGCCGCGCAGTCGTAGGCCTAACAAACACTAAGGCCTGGCATGACTCGAGGCGCGCCTTAGCCTAATCGGCCAACCTGGGAGAAGCCTTGTTGCGTCTTGTCCGGAATTATGCCGAGACTTATTTGCAATGGCGACGCTTGAACCTCATAGCATTAGAACTCTTCGAAGCATAAATCTCTCGTTAGGCTTAACTTGGACTTTAGAAAGTTTCACCGACTTTATTTATTTATCTGAAAGGTATTTCGCAACTATGAAAACTGTACGAGTGTATCTAGAAGGTGAGAATATCGCTTCTATGATGCTTATGAAAATCAGAAAAATTAAACTAAGGAAAAGGAAAATATGTAGGAAACTTTGTGGGCTGCAAAGGTCTTAGAATATTCTTAGATTGAATCCAGGGGGGAAATTGTCCACCCCTTAAGTAATCCGATAGAAATCATTTTCACCTGCACTTTACGGAGAAAGTAGCTCCTATCAAACGCTTACAAGATGGCCTATCTTCTTTTTATTCCTCTATCCTTATATAAAAAAGGAATTTTCTTTATTTATTTGTTTTTCTTGACTATAAGAAACCAAACGTTTAAGATATTAATTAAATAATAATTCCAAATTAACCATATTTTTTAAAAGGAAGTAATGGTGATATTTATTTCATATTTAGTGCAGTAGGTAATAACGAAATTGCTAATTAATTGCAATTTATAGTCAAATACTGATATGCAACTTCGTAGAGTTTATTTCCTGCTACCATAGAACAATTTTTAAATTTGTCGCAGAATATTTATAAAGATGTCAGATGTTAGCTATATATCAGAAAAGTAGTTATGTAAATTTGTAGAATAGGAAAAATTTAACATTTAGATAACAGTGCCAACTCGATGGGATGAGAATAACTCGAAAGGGTATATTACCAAAATTTAGCAACTAAAAACCAGTGGTAGCTCGATTAGATGAGTAGAATTACAGCATCATATATGCGAAAATTTAACACTTAGAGAACAGTGTCAATCAACTCAATGGGCGGAATAGAATCACAAATAAATTATTTCTTGCGCGTCGCAAGCAATTAAATGTTACTGATTAATAATTCTATGAATTAAAAGTTATCGGATTCGGGGAGATTCTTCAGGAAGGGTGAGGGTAGATGGAAGAGAGGGGTCCCAAATCTACCTACAAATCTACAGTAAAGCAAGGGAGAAGCATGAGTCCGCCTAATACCGGTAGGCCATCATGGTAAAGTTGCAGATAAGATGCTCGGCTACTTGTTCCTGAGGGCGAGCGGAACGAGCAGGGGGGGGGGGGGTATGGGGGGCTAACCCCCCATATAGTAACTCATAGCACGGCTCGAAACCGGCTTCCAGTAACCAAACACATACGAATAACCAAACGTATATACAAATAATCTATAAATATAAATTAAGAGCCGAGCAGCTAATCTTCAACTTTACCGACCATCAAATACCGGTCGTACCAAAAGTGTACATAATACCGGTTTTGCTTCATCAATCCATATAATGGGCGATAGCGGTGAATTCTCTGGCTCTTCACGTCCATCATGGGACCCCACTGAACCTGCCCTTGGAAGCGGGCAGGTAAGCTTTGGATCACCGGGGATAAGAATACCAGGGTTTACAGAACTGGTAGTCATTGGTTGACGACAAGGTGTAGAAAGATCTATACAATAAAACAGCGGTCGCATACTCTCCTATAAAGGTAGAAACTATACATATGGTAGTGGCGTCGGGTTTTTCATACACCGAGGCATAGCACCATTCATAATACAAATTACAGGAATAACCGATAGATTAATTAAACTAGTAATTAAAATATTAACTAGGTATTCGCTGAAAGTAATCCAAGCCTACCCCCTAAATCATCTCACTCCTATGTAATAGTTGAAAACATCTATGCAGGACTCATGAATACGTATACACACAAACAAACAATCAGTTCACGCATGTGGGACTTCACTGCAAAGGTTGAGGAACAAAGACGCGAATGTCGCTCGGTGGGGGAATTCACCTTGACGAGAGTATTGGAGAGATAGTGGATGGGGGAAGAGATTCACTTTAGATGAGGGTAACGGAGAGATTTGGACACTTTGACCAAGGACCGAAACTGCAATGTGTCTTCCGAACTCCTTCCAAAGGCGGAAGAGAAATGATATGGATGGGCCAAAAGTGATCGAAAGATGAGATCGGCTCCGTGGGTACTCTTGAACAGTGAAGGAAGACAATCATTAAAGAGGTCACTTCGGTTAGGGGCTCCTTCAACCAGGCCACCGACCACAGATCGCTTCTCACGAGCAAGATACAAACGAACTCGTGGACCGGAGGACAAACCAACGGAAACTCAACACCCAAAGAAAGAAAATTACACTAGTAAACAAGTTTAATGAACTAATTGCTGAACCTATGATGAAATAATTAAGGAATTAATTGATGAACTAATGCTGAAATAATTAATGAACTAATTGATCAAGTACAATAATTACGGCCCAAATTAATCTAGCATAAAAGTTTAATGAACCAAATGATCAAGCGGCTGAATCCTCATTATAAAAGTGCAACTTTAATGTGACAGGAACCCTTTTTTACAATCAGCAACTTTCACAATTGAGACAAAGTCAATTTACAGAAAAAAGTGAGACTTCTCACACCTTCCTTCGGCGACCCGTCTCCTCCTCTTAAAGTCCTTAGACCACATTCATACCAGCCATGCTAAATATTTACTCTTACCCAACTCAGATGCAACCCATCCATTGCATACAACTCGTTCTTATCGAATAACCTCTCCCAGGTATCAAAGAACACCACCCATCTCCTTTTCACACATTCTGTTCATATACTCTTTCAACCTTATTGCTCGCGATACCAGTTCATTTTAACATTATCGGAAACACCTCTAACACAACCTCTTGTTTTCAAACCTCTTTCACTGAACTAATTTTCATAACATCATTTGTTCTCACATACGGAATCACAACTGTCTCACTTGCACTGACACCGAACTATCACAGCTCTCAGTCACATCATCTATTACAGCACCTGGAAAACAAACTCTTAACCTATCTCTTTCACTGGTACCCAGTTTTCTACCTATAATACACATCTAACCTAAGAATCACTAACTATAATCACCTCAGGTGATTCACTCTCCCTTACAACCCACATTTACCGAGTTCACCCAAAACATCTACTACAAGCAATGGGTTCAGACATATTCTCCCTACATACTACTTGTCCATTCTCTTTGTTCATGCCTATGCTCCTAATCCACACCACCTTAGCAACCTCGTAATTACTTCAATATGTACCCAAACATCCTTACTTACACTCATACCCTCCTCACCCTCTAAACTAAAAATAGGCCTAGTACTATCCACACATTCTTCCGCCCTATCTTGCATCGGGGACTAGTTTTTAACTCGTACCCTCGTTCATTGCCAATTTGCACTGTTTTCATCATATACGCTCCTACCCAGCCTACAATTAATAGCGTGACCAGCCGCTATCTCACTCATCCTCTCAATCTTGCCTCTTAACTCAGAGACAACAAGCCTAAGACACACATTCTCACTCATTAATTAACAAACACGCAGCACACTTAATCTACTATTAGTCGTCATTCCACAAACATCACACAAATAATCAAATTACGTCGTATTCTATCCACAATTAGTTAAAAAAATTAAAAGCTAATCCTTGCCTTAGCAGATGAGGCCCTAACTCAACTGCCCTCAACGAGGACCATTACATAATTTTAGATGATCCTATAAGTAATGCGGCATTTTTTTCATGTTTATAATCATTTTATGGATAAAAATCAAACAACTGTGTTAAGTTATTTCTATTTAAATAATTATTTTTTTATTTAATTTAATAAGAAATATCATTTCTACCAATAGTCTCCATGTTTCTATTAACTTTTCAATAGCATGTTTGCAAAAATCGTTTGACTTTTACTTGAAAATGTTTTATGATACAATATTAAGCGTTTTAGAAAGTGGACTATTGGTAGGGAGGAACCAATCAATAATACCTCAGACGAAATGGGGGCTTGACCCAGGGAAGATTCTCTCGGTGAGATATGAGTGGCATAGTCCATTCGGAATTACATAACCCAAATCAGAGTATCACTAAGGAAGTTTAATGAGCTTTTTTGGACCGTTTACATGGAATATTTGAGAAGAGAAACCCAGCATTAATTAATAGAAGAGGATTGCTCTTTCATCAAGACAACACGCGACCTCATATCGCAAGAGATACCACACAAAAGCTTAACAACTTGGATTGGCAACTAATGAATCATCTTCCACATTCACCCGATTTATCGTCATCAGATTAAGAGCTTTTTAGAAGTTTAGCGAATCGCCTGAAAATAATGAAGATGTCAACAACAGAAGAGGCCAAAACAACTTTAGAGAACATTTTTCAATTAAAGTCAAGCGTTTTTTTAACAAATAATGCATTGAAAAGTTAGTAGAAAGATGGATACTAGTGATAGAAACTGGTGGTAATTATATTGCTTATTAAATAAATACTTGTAGAAATAACTTGAAAGAGTTGTTTGATTTCTATCTATAAAATATGTACTGATAAACAAGAAAAATGGCGCTTAACTTATGGGATCACCTAATTAATTTTTTTATTTCAGCAGAGTAGTTGATGGGGCCTAACTCATTAACGTTTGCTGCTAGTAAATTTATTTTTTATTTTATTTCGCTTAAGTTTAAAACTGACATTGGGTTAACATTGGAGAGTTCAAAATGTTAGATAAGGTAAGCAGTCCCTTTACTTTCCTGAATTAAAACCTACATAAAAATGATTATATTAAATCTGCCATTCACTTTAATATCATTTAATGCAATGTTATACTCAGCATGTCTAATCCATCCTATTGTCTGTTTTCCTACAAAACAGAATAAATTTACTACTCTCCATTAAAATATATATTTTAATATAACATCTGGACTTTGCATGTCCGGTTATCTTATTTACTATTTTCTGATTTGCAGAGTATTGAGCAGTGCCGATGGTATGAATAATCTACAGAAACGTCTAGCTAATAAAATATTGAAGAGGTTTTCTGTTGTAGTGACTCATATAACAATTACACACCAACACCACATGACAACATCTAAATAAATATGGACGAAGTCCCATCACTAAGGAACGAAATTTTGCACCTACTTAAGAGCATGAAAAATGGTAAATCTCCTAAATATGATGTGGTTACCTTCGCCCTTATCAAGGCTTGGGGTAAAATTCTTGTTGACGTACTTGTTAGTCTGTTTGTAATAGGTTTAATGAAAAGTACTACTCCAATTTGCATAGTCCAGCAGCTCCCTTGTACTCTATTTAAAATTAAAAGCGATAAAGAAGACTTAAAGAACTATAGGGCAATCAGTCACTTATTAGCAACATATAACTTACAAAAGTCAGGACCAACACAAACACAATTTCAATCAGCCACCGAAACAGGTTATGATTCATAACTAACTTTTAGTACTTATGATTACCTCCAGGTTGTTCAACAATTATTGCAGACAACAAATGAATACGGAACACACACACACACACACACACACACACATATATATATATATATATATATATATATATATATATATATATATATATATGTGTGTGAGAATGAGAGGAGGAAGTAAAAACCCGAAAAATACACTGAAGTTCTTTATTGACGTTTCGCCTGTTTTCCTCCTCCCATTATCACCTATACGTCGTGATATTCCTACAATATATATATATATATATATATATATATATATATATATATATATATATATATATATATATATATATATATATATATATATATATATGAAGAAATTAGCGTGAAGAACAATGGAAAAGCATGGCTATGTACATGTTCAGAAGCGGCATGCATATATGATTAAAATACAGTATTTAAGCAATGAATCTTAGCATGTAACTGAAAACAACTCAGAGAAAAAGAATAGGATAAATGAATGTTAGGAATAACGACCACCAGGGCCCATAAGAGAAGTGCATGGATAGGAACACAAACACAAGTGAGAGATAGTAACATAATAAAAGTTCTGAAGTAGTGATTGGCAGGAAACATTGCTAGTAGAAAAGACAAACTGGAAAAGAGAAATAATAAAATAGAAGCCTTTTATACATAAAAAGAGGCAGAAGACAACCTCGCACGCAGCCGTACTTTGTTTACAGCCTTGTTTTGAACACTAAAGATTTTCACAAACTAAAGGAAACACGTCTATAGAGATAAGAGATAACACCTTCCTTCTCCTCTCTTTGAACCGAATAAAAGAGACTCAAGGGCCCAGCCCGACGTAAATCAGCAGAACCTGGAGCTTGTAAAATAGATAATATTCTTCTAATTAAGACCAGAAAAAAATATACGAGTGTCTAAGTTAAGTTTCCTTCGATCTTCTCTCTCCTTAAGCCCGAATGAACCCGTAATCTGAATTACTGCCTCATAACCCTCGTTCTAACTATGCAGGACGACTGTGTCAAGGTAAAATTAGAGGCACTGGATGAAGCTGGTTTGAGAATAAGCCGATAGTGGAGCCCAATGTCAGAGGTTTCTCGGAATGGGACTTGGCTGCAACCTAAAAGTAGAGGAAAATGGCTCAACTCCCGAGGGTCCTGCCCAAGACCACAGAGGGAAGCAGACCTCCTCCCTGTGCATGCTGGGTGCAACTACATATGATAAGGAAGCTGGTTAGTGTCATTTTATCCCGCCATTACTCTTCATAAAGTCCACCATGAGTCACCCTTCTAGAGGAGCTTTACAGGATTAATTTATCCAGCGGTCCCTGCAGTACTCGGTAACGGAGACATAGAGCGGAAGGGAAGGCCCCGTAGCCATTCTTTAAAAGAAAATGTGCACAATCTCAAATCAGCACATTCATCAAGCTCGTACACAACACAACAGCAGGATTGACTCATTCTCACGGGGAGAGGAGCCAAGTCAGAAAAAAAAGGAGAGGACCAACGATGGTTTTCGTTTCCCAAAAAGGAAGACGATGTCGAACCAGGCAAATTGGGTCACTTTAAGGGCTGTCCCAGGCCACACAGTTCCCCCCCCCCAAAAAGAGGGGCTTCAAAATCCTATTTGTGGAACTAAAAGTGGCGCTAATCAAACTTCTCGAGGTTGGAAATGGATGCATCGCACTATCCTTTGAATCTAAGGACATAAACGCGATTATTTTTCAAAACGGACAAACGGCACTCAGGAATATAGAATTGGAGAAGAGAAACCCACAAGTGACGGACGATAATGATAAAAGCAGACAAGGAATCAATCCCCAAACACGTATAAAAACAATTTCCACCTATAAATGGCACGATTATATGATAGGTTCACATCGTGAATTGGAAGCAATATACCAGAGATGCATCGGAATGGGCCCATCTCGGAATATGACTCAAAGAATAAGAAAAATAAAGGAAGAATTGAGTCAATTAATTCTAGAGCAACAATGGCAGAAATGGAAAATGGCACTCGAAGAACTTGACGGTGAAGACTCGCCCAAAGAAATTTGGTATAAAGTTCGAAAATTAAATGGATCACAACCAAAAAAGAAAATGGAAATGAAAAATACGGAAGCTGAAATTAAAACAGATGAAGAGATAGAAGCGATTTTTAGAAAGCACTGAGAAAAGATTTTTAAGATAAGCGAGGAAGAGAATGCTGATTTTGATATAGTGTTTAAACATCTAATAATAGGCGAGCTAAAAAGAATCATAGAAAGGCGCCGAGTGGAACAAACAGAAGAATACAATGAAGATGAGATTACGATGGAGGAGTAGCAAAGAGCCCTCCATTCATTCAAACAGAAGGCCCAGGCCATTCCGACCAATCCAAGCTGAACGACATCAAGGCGCCACACTGCATCTTAAACGGCATGCTCAACATCTTCAATGCTTGCATGAATACAGGCTATTTCTATGATGACTAAAACACGGTACGAATAATATTTATAGCGAAACAGGGAAAGCCACCGACTAGAGAAGAGAGTTACCGTCCCATTTCCCTCCTGGAATTCGGGGGTAAATTCTTTGAGAAATTTTTAAGCACATTCACCTCACACTTGGAGGAGAATTCGACTTTCCGCACTCAGTATGGCTTCAGGAAAAAAACAAAACACATTGTATGCAGGGATGTATCGAAGGTGTTAAATAAAGTGTGACATAAGGGAATGTATTATAAAATCCGCAAACTGGGACTAATGAATGACTTAGAAAAATACTCTGATTATATAACGGAGAGGAAAGCGTAGATCAGTATAGGGGAGACCAAAGGTCCAAATTTAACTTTCCGTTAGGGTTATCGCAAGGAAGATGCCTGTACTATTAGTCAGTCCGGGGTGTCGCAAGGAAAGTGCCTGCACTACAGTCATTCCTGGTTGTGACAAGGAGAGTGCCTGTACTACTAGTCAGTCCGGAGTGTCGCAAGGAAGGTGCCTGCACTAGTAGTCAGTCCGGGTTGTCGCAAGGAATGTGCCTGCACTACTAGTCAGTCCAGTTTGTTGCAAGGAAGGTGCATGCACTACTAGACAGTCTGAGTTGTCGAAAGAAAGTGCCTGTACTACTAGTCAGTCTAGGTTGTCGCAAGGAGGGTGCCTGTACTACTGTCAGTCCGGAGTGCCACAAGGAAGGTGCCTGCACTAGTAGTGAGTCCATGTTGTCGCGAAAAAGGTGGCTGCACTACTAGTCAATCCGGGTTATCGCAAGGAAGATGCCTGCACTACTAATCAGTCCGGGTTGTCGCAAGAAAGGTGCCTGCACTAGAAGTCAGTCCGGGGTGCTGCAAAGAAGGTACCTGCAATACTGGTCAGTCCGGCTTGTCGCAAGGAAGGTGCCTGCACTACTAGTCAGTCCAGGGTGCCGCAAGAAAGATGCCTGCACTACTAGTCAGTCCGGCTTGTCGCAAGGAAGGTGCATGCAGTACTAGTCAGTCTTGGTTGTCGCAAGGAAGGTGCCTTTACTACTAGTCAGCCCGGTTTGTCGCAAGGAAAGTACCTGTACTACTAGTCAGTCAGGGTTGTTGCTAGGAAGGTGCCTGTACTACTAGTCAGTTCGGGGTGTCGCAAGAAAGGTGCCTGCACTACTAGTCAGTCCGGTTTGTCGCAAGGAAGGTGCATGCACTACTAGTAGGTCTGAGTTGTCGAAAGAAAGTGCCTCTACTACTAGTCAGTCCGGGTTGTTACAAGGAAGGTACCTGCACTAGTAGTCAGTCCGGGTTGTCGCAAGAAAGGTGCCTGCACTAATAGTTAGTCCGGGTATTCGCAAGGAAGATGCCTGCACGAATAGTCAGTCCTGGTTGTCGCAAGGAAGGTGCCTGCACTAATAGTCAGTCAAGGTTGTCTCAAGGAAGGTGCCTGCACTACTAGTCAGTTTTGGTTGTCGCAAGGAAGGTGCTTGCGCTACTAGTCAGTCTGGGTTGTCGCAAGGAAGTTGGCTGCAATACTAGTTAATCCGGGTTATCGCAAGGAAGATGCCTGCACTACTAATCAGTCCGGGTTGTCGCAAGAAAGGTGCCTGCACTAATAGTCAGTCCGGGGTGTTGCAAAGAAGGTACCTGCACTACTGGTCAGTCCGAGTTATCGCAAGGAAGGTGCCTGCACTACTAGTCACTCCGGGGTGCCGCAAGGAAAGTGCCTGCACTACTAGTCACTCCGGGGTGCCGCAAGGAAGATGCCTGCACTACTAGTCAGTCTGGCTTGTCGCAAGGAAGGTGCATGCAGTACTAGTCAGTCTTAGTTGTCGCAAGGAAGGTGCCTCTACTACTAGTCAGCCTGGCTTGTCGCAAGGAAAGTACCTGTACTACTAGTCAGTCAGGGTTGTCGCAAAGAAGGTGCCTGTACTACTAGTCAGTCCGGGGTGTCGCAAGGAAGGTGCCTGCACTACTCGTCAGTCCGGTTTGTCGCAAGGAAGGTGCATGCACTACTAGTAGGTCTGAATTGTCGAAAGAAAGTGCCTGTACTACTAGTCAGTCCGGGTTGTCGCAAGAAAGGAGCCTGCACTAATAGTTAGGCCGGGTATTCGCAAGGAAGATGTCTGCACTAATAGTCAGTCGGGGTTGTCGCAAGGAAGGTGCCTGAACTAATAGTCAGTCAAGGTTGTCGCAAGGAAGGTGCCTGCACTACTAGTCAGTTTGGGTTGTCGCAAGGAAGGTGCCTGCACTACTAGTCAGTCTGGGTTGTCGCAAGGAAGTTAGCTGCACTACTAGTCGATCCGGGTTGTCGAAAGGAAGGTGCCTGCACTACTAGTCAGCACGGGTTGTTGCAAAGAAGGTGCCTGCACTAATAGTCAGTCAAGGTTGTTGCAAGGAAGGTGCCTCCAGTACTAGTCAGTCTGGGTTGTCGAAAGGAAGGTGCCTGCACTACTAGTTAGTCCGGGTTGTAGAAAGGAAGGTTCCTGCACTACTAGTCAGTCAGTGTTGTCGCAAGAAAGGTGCCTGTATTACTAGTCATTCCAGGCTGTTGCAAGGAAGGTAGCTGCACTACTAGTCAATCCGGGTTGTCGCAAGGAAAGTGCCTGCACTACTAGTAAGGCCAAGTCGTCGCAAGTAGGGTGCCTGCTCTACTAGTAAATCCGGGTTATCACCAGGAAGGTGCCTGCACTACTAGTCAGTCCGGGTTGTCGCAAGGAAGGTGCCTACACTACTAGTCAGTCCAAGTCGTCGCAAGGAAGGTGTCTGCACTATTAGTCAGTCCGGGTTGTCGCAAGGAGGTGGCCTGTACTACTCCCAGTCCGGAGTGTCGCAAGGAAGGTGTCTCCACTAGTAGTCAGTCCGGGTTGTCGCGAAGAAGGTGGCTGCACTACTAGTCAATCCGGGTTGTCGCAAGGAAGATGCCTGCACTACTAATCAGTCCGGGTTGTCGCAAACAAGGTGCCTGCACAAATAGTCAGTCCGGGGTGTCGCAAAGAAGGTACCTGCACTACTGGTCAGTCCAGCTTGTCGCAAGGAAGGTGACTGCACTACTAGTCAGTCCAGGGTGCCGCAAGGAAGATGCCTGTACTACTAGTCAGTCCGGCTTGTCGCAAGGAAGGTGCCTGCACTACTAGTCAGTCTGGGTTGTCGCAAGGAAGGTGCATGCACTACTAGTGGGTCTAAGTTGTCGAAAGAAAGTGCCTGTTCTACTAGTCAGTCTGGGTTGTCGCAAAGAAGGTACCTGCACTACTGGTCAGTCCAGCTTGTCGCAAGGAAGGTGACTGCACTACTAGTCAGTCCAGGGTGCCGCAAGGAAGATGCCTGCACTACTAGTCAGTCCGGCTTGTCGCAAGGAAGGTGCCTGCACTACTAGTCAGTTTGGGTTGTCGCAAGGAAGGTGCCTGCACTACTAGTCAGTCTGGGTTGTCGCAAGGAAGGTGCCTGCACTAATAGTCTGTCCGGGTTGTTGCAAGGAAGGTGCCTGCACTAATAGTCAGTCAAGGTTGTCGCAAGGAAGGTACCTGCACTACTAGTCATTCTGAGTTGTCGCAAGGAAGGTGCCTGCACTACTAGTCAGTCAGTGTTGTTGCAAGGAAGGGGCCTGTACTACTAGTCATTCCGGGCTGTCGCAAGGAAGGTGGCTGCACTACAAGTCAATCCGGGTTGTCGCAAGGAAAGTGCCTGCACTACTAGTAAGTCCGAGTCGTCGCAAGGAAAGTGCCTGCACTACTAGTAAGTCCGGGTTATCGCAAGGAAGGTGCCTGCACTACTAGTCAGTCTGGGTTGTGGCAAGAAAGGTGCCTGCACTACGAGTCAGTCCGGGTCGTCGCAAGTAAGGTGCCTGCACTTTTAGTCAGTTCAGGTTGTCGCAAGGAAAGTGCCTGCACTACTAGTAAGTCCGGTTCGTCGCAAGTAAGGTGCATGCACTACTAGTAGGTCTATGTTGTCGAAAGAAAGTGCCTGTACTACTTTTCAATCTGGGGTGTTTCAAGGAAGGTGCCTGCACTAGTAGTCAGTCCGGGTTGTCGCAAGGAAGGTGCCTGCACTACTAGTCAGTCTGGATCGTCGCAAGGAAGGTGCCTGCACTTTTAGTCAGTCCAGGTTGTCGCAAGGAAAGTGCCTGCACTACTAGTAAGTCCGGGTCGTCGCAAGTAAGGTGCCTGCACAACTAGTCAGCCCGGGTTGTCGCAAGGAGGTGCCCGCATTATTAGTCAGGCCGGGTTGTCTCAAGGAAGGTGCATGCACTTCTACTCAGTCCGGTTTGTCGCAAGGAAGGTGCCTGCACTACTAGTCAGTCTGGGTTGTCGCAAAGAAGGTGCCTGCATTACTAGTCAGTCCGGTTTGTCGCAAGGAGGGTGCATGCATTACTAGTCAGTCTGAGTTGTCGAAAGAAAGTGCCTGTACTATTAGTCAGTCCGGGTTGTCGCAAGGAGTGTGCCTGTACTACTGTCAGTCTGGAGTGTCGCAAGGAAGGTGCCTGCACTACTAATCAGTCCGGGTTGTCGCAAGAAAGGTGCCTGCACTAATATTCAGTCCGGGGTGTCGCAAAGAAGGTACCTGCACTACTGGTCAGTCCGGCTTGTCGCAAGGAAGGTGTCTGCACTACTAGTCAGTCCGGGGTGCCGCAAGGAAGGTGCCTGCACTACTAGTCAGTCCGGCTTGTCGCAAGGAAGGTGCATGCAGTACTAGTCAGTCTTGGTTGTCGCAAGGAAGGTGCCTCTACTATTATTCAGCCCGGCTTGTCGCAAGGAAGGTGCCTGCACTAGTAGTCATTCCTGGTTGTCGCAAGGAAGTTGCCTACAACACTAGTCTCAGCATACAATTCCATGCAGACTGGTATGGCAGCTGAAGAAATCAGGAATATAAGCAAATACGAGACAAATTGCAGATCCGTCCCAATGATGAGACGTTTAAAATAGTTTCATTGGGAAGACAAACTATTAGATGCGAGAGTGGGCTAAAGGAGATCTCTTAATGCCACCTAGTGCAATGTATTCAGTATGAAAATCCCAAATACTAGGTACCGGAAGCACGTCACAGTTCGGATCCAAAGAGCGAATATGGGCGTCAGAACTCTATAAAGATTCAAGCAACTCAGAGAAAGCAAGTAATGAAAGATTTCCAAGCCCTAAATCAGATCCTCTTTGCAGCCAAAACGTGCACTTCAGAAAGCACCGAATTACGGCATGGACTCAATTAGTGGGAGAGAAGAGGAAGAGGCCAAGGCAACTCCATAGATCAGCCAACATTTAACCCTTAAATGTAGGGCTGCAAGAGCGAGCGAAAGAATTACAAAATAAAGTAGTGTAAACTTTAGAGGGAGAAACTAGAACACTCGTAGAAAAGAACAGAGAAGGTCGAACACACCCATGGTTCCCAAGCTGTGCAAACCTACCGGAAAAGGTAGATGAAAAACGTAGATCAAAGAATCATATGATCCTTTTAATTAAAATAATCTACCAATCCGAGCAACACTCTCGATTGGACTAAACCTCCGTAATCACTTTAGCTACCTAACATGACTTACTTTCACCAAAGGCACCGCGCAATAAGGACACCCTCCTTTACCCCGCACCTGGTAAAGGCTAAAACTCAAAGAGAACGGAATAAAAACAAAGAAGTAATAAAACGCACAAAATAACGACAAAGTTAACAATTTTCGAACGCATAAGTGTGAAATTCAAATACAACAAATAAAGAACGATAAAAATCAGAAACATGAAGAAAGCATAATAAGTCAAAGGCTTGAAATAACTTAGAAACAAAACAAAACAAATTACAATAAACCAAAAAACAAGGCGATTATCTTGACCGCCAGACACCTTGGATTCCTTTGCAAATATTCTACTTTCTCCTTTCATTATTTTGTCTTTATTTCACTATTCACTTATCCTTTGCACACACACCACTGACACAGATCGCAGGAGGGCAGGGTTAATTCGTTCATGGCAGGAGTAACGTAACAGACCCATGCCCCATGTTCATGATATATATATATATATATATATATATATATATATATATATATATATATATATATATATATATATATGGGGGGGGGGATGTCGCTAATCTGTTTGATCCCAGGGCTGAGCACAGGGTTCACCAAGAGGTTACTACTTATCATGAACATTGGGCATGGGTCTGTTACGTTACTCCTGCCATGAACG
This sequence comes from Ceratothoa steindachneri, assembly GCA_963969495.1. Classification (NCBI taxonomy): domain Eukaryota; kingdom Metazoa; phylum Arthropoda; class Malacostraca; order Isopoda; family Cymothoidae; genus Ceratothoa; species Ceratothoa steindachneri. The sequence goes on from OZ018326.1 coordinate 106,471,375, forward strand.
AATTATCCCCCCCCTTCATATATATATATATATATATATATATATATATATATATATATATATGTGTGAAATACTCACAAAGTATCGCGTGCGTAAGCAGTCAATGTAACAAGGCCCACAAGGAAAATAAAATGAAGACTCAAAGTAGCTAGAAACGAGTGACTGAATTTTGTTCTACCCTGGTGGTGACTAGGGCGTCCCCCAGGGTGTTATAAGAACCGGGCGGTGTCATTCATTGCTTTCCACTAACCGCAACATCTGTTATAATTTTCCAAATATAACAGATGCAATGGGCTTTAATAAGTACGAGCGGCAGTCAATAAGTTTTGCGAATCGGTAGGGCAAAACAGAAGAGGGGGGATGGCTCTTTGTGGGGGTGTTAGGACAAGTTATGACCAGTCAGGACCTGCAGCCGCACGCTCCTGCCTCGTCTATTTAAGAAGCAGTAGCTGATCGCAGATCGTCAGTCAGCTCCATTTCAGATTTCTTATAGCTTCACAATGCCCTGACACTTGGTATGTCCACATATCCAACTGGCTGGTTTTCTGTCAACCCAAGTTATCCCCATCGTAATGCGTTCATGGGCTCTTTATGTTGTTCTAAGTTTTAATTTAATTTTTTTGGGGTGTGGTTCCAAGTTTCTGGTCCATAGGTCAGGGTTGTGATTATGCAGTGGTTGTATACTTTTCTTTTAAGACAAATAGACATTTTGCTTTTGAAGACGATGCATCCCTTTCCATACGCTTTGCAGCCCAGAGCGATTCTTCGTTGGATTTCTTGATCTGTTCCCGGGAACAATGTAATTGGTTGATCTAGATATTTATATTTGTCTACCATTTCAATTTGTTCGTTGTTAATCGTGATGTCTATCAATCGACCTTTGGTTGGTTTGTTATGACTTTGATTTTTCCAAGATTTACTTTTAGACGACCGACTTTTTTGCTTTCATGGTTAATTCTTGAAGCATTGTTTGAATTTCTTATAAGTTATCAGCTATGAGTACAATATCATCTGCAAATCTCAGGTGATTGAGGTAATCAATCAATCTTAATGCCTTTGTTTTTCCAGTTTAGCCACCTGAAGATAACTTATAGATAGGACGTGAATAATTCCGGAGAGATAGTATCTCCTTGTCTTACACCTTTCTTTAATTGAAAGATGCCTGAATCCTTATGCAATCTAATGTAGGATGTGTAATTTTGGTATATGTATTGATTGATATTTATGTAGACCAGATCTATAACTTGATTCTTCAAGGTTGTTGTGACCGCTGGTGTTTGTATTGAATCAAATGCTTCCCGGTAGTCTACAAATACCAAGTAAAGAGGTATATTGTACTCTGACGTTTTCTCAGAGTAATAGTGGTCAATGGTTGAGAAGCCTTTTGTGAAGCCAGCTTGTTCTCTCAGTTGTTGGCCATCTGGTTGGTGTTGCACTCTGCTCCGCCCGCGATGGCTTCGAGATGCCACAGTCACGCGGTAGAGGAAAGTGTAAGGAGAGATGTTTGAATTGTTTCTGACTGTTTAACACATCTCTCAGGACACAACCGCTAAATATATATATATATATATATATATATATATATATATATATATATATATATATATATATATATATTATAATGAGAGAGAGACGGAGAGAGTGTATGTGTAAAACATTTGAGATTATGGTCATGAGTTGGGGCTTCTACCCTACTGGCTGTTTATGTCTTTGAGTGAAATGCGGCGGTGGCATTTCAAATGCGAGATTTCATCCCGATCAGCGGACTGCGAGACAAATTTCAGTAAGATTAAAGAACATTGCACAATGGAAGAAAGGAAAAATAAGGGGCAATAAAGTAAATAAAAAGATAGGAGTAAGAACAAAAACAAAGACGTGTAGGGTAAATTTGGATAACGGCAGGTTAAATTGGAGTTAGATTGAGTTAAGTTAGGTTATCAAGTTAGATTTAGTTCAAAACACTCTATTAGAGAGTGGAATGGTAGAAAGATAAATACACAAAAAGATGCATCTCGTACAGAGAAAAACGGGTGGGAGGTGGGGGGACTAATCTTTGTTCTAAAATAAGAAACAACAGATGTTATTGGAGACGAGTAATGCAGAAATAAACATGGCCCCTAACTTCAACCAAGCAGATCTATTCGAAGTGTCAGATTTCACGAGGCCATCTAAGAGAGATGTATCATCTAAGGGAGTAAACATCAGCATGTCTGTGTATATCTCTGCTTGTATATATATATATATATATATATATATATATATATATATATATATATATATATATATATATATATATATATATATATATATATATATATATATATATATATATATATATATATATATATATATATATATATATATATATATATATATATATATATATATATATATATATATATATATATATATACATATATATATATGAGGGGCGGTCAATAAATTTTGCGAATCGGTAGGGCAAAACAGAGGAAGGGGGATGGCTGTTTGTGGGGCTGTTAGGACAAGTTATGACAAGTCAGGACCTGCAGTCGCACGCTCCTGCCTCGTCTATTTAAGAAGCAGTAGCTGATCGCAGATCGTCAGTCACAATTTTTTCAACAATGGAGAAGGTTGAGCACCGTGCAAAAGAGATCCATGAACGCATGGTGGCAGTGTACACCGACACCGCCCCTTCCTATGCAACCATTGCTTGCTGGAATAGGGAGTTCCGCCATGGTCGTGAGTCCCTCGAAGATGATCCCCGTCCAGGATGCCCGTCAGACGTGACCAACGAGGACAATGTGGCCCGTGTGGAGAGGATGATCCTTGAAAATCGACGGGTGAAGGTCGAAAAATCGAGCGAGAACTTGGAATATCACATGGAAGTGTTATCAACATCATCCACCACAATTTGGCCATGACCAAGGTCTCTGCCCGTTGGATCCCTAGAAACCTCACGCCCCATGATCGACTTCAACGTCGTTAAAGTCCACAAGGCCAGAGTTACACAAGCTGCCCTGCGTGAGTGCGGATTCGAGGAGCTCAACCACCCCCCTTACAGTCCAGATCTGGCGCCTAGCGACTACTTTTTATTCCGCCAGCTCAAGGCTGCACTGCGTGGACGCCGGTTTGGGGACGATGAAGATGTCCAGCTCGCCGTCCAGGAGTGGATTGAACAGCAGTCCGGAGATTTCTGGTTGTCGGGAATTCGAAGCCTCAGGGACAAGTAGCGCAAGTGCATTGAAGTCGAGGGTAGTGATATTGAAAAATAATAAAACACTTTTCCTCATACCTCGTTTCCTTATATCCGAATTTCAAAACTTATTGACCGCCCCTCGTGTATATATATATATATATATATATATATATATATATATATATATATATATATATATAAATAAATAATTGTTCGTACCTTATTCACGAAAAGTTGCATCAGTTTCGATTATTTTTTCCGTGGTAAATGGAAATGGAAAAGACCGAGATGAAAATTCTAAAACCAGGCATTGCTTTATCCATTTTCTTTTATTTCTTTCCAGAAATTAATTTTAAAAGCAAGTCAAGTTTCACAATGCTAATACATACAATTTTCCCAAATGACTATACACTCATGGGCCAAAGTTTGGACACTACTATACTTTTTTCATATAAGAAGATGAATAGGACTAATCAAATGTTGCAGTTTATTTTAGCATTGTTGCATCATGATTTGAAGGTGAAATATATAAAGAAAAATTAGAGCCCAAACACATTTTATTAATAAATACAGTCAAATTGATGCACGTATTCAATATTTACAATGCTGCTTCTTGTTCTTTAGGAATGCTTGAATTCATTTTGTTTTCTGGAGACGAAATTTGTAATGATATCTTGACTGATATTGGTCCACTTTTTTTACATTAAGCACTTGAAACTGCTCATAATTGGAGGGCTTCTGTTATCAACCGCCAGTTTGATTATTGCCCACAAATTCTCTATTGGATTCAAGCCTGCCGAATTCCCGGGGCGAGGTCCCAAAGGTTCGATGTTATTCTCAGCACAAAACTTTGTCTTTGCCTTCGTTTTGTGACAAGGTGTGCCACCATGTTAAAAAATACACTTATCATCCCAAAAGTGGTACCAAACTATTGGGGAAAGGTGCTGATGAAGCACGTTTTGGTACCATTTTGATTTCATGGCAGTGTTCTTGGGCAAAATTGTTAGTGCTACAGTTCTCTTAGATGAGAAGCAGACCCAAACATGTAGAATGTCCGGATCCTTCAACGTGAGCACGACACAGAACTTGTGAAAGTGCTTCCCTTTTCTCCTCTTTACAAGGGATCTTCCAGAAGCTCACAATAAGCGAAAGGGAGCTTCATCATACGATATCACTTTGCCCTAATCTTCAACAGCGCATTCCTTATAGTTCCTACAACAGCTGAACCTACCCGTAAGGTTCTTCTTGCTGAGATGAGGCTTATTCGCAGTTCTTTTGGAATTGAGAAGTTTGTCAAAAAGTCTCTGCATCACTGTGCGCGCTGAAGCGGTAGCACCTACTTCTTTCCAATCGTGAGCAAGCTTGGCACTGGTAGCAACCCTGATCCTCGAGATGGGAGCTTACAAGGATGCGGTCTTGGCGTTCATTTAAAGCTATTGGGCGTCCAGAACACTTATTGACACGAGTGTAACCAGTCTTTTCAAACTCATTAATGATCCTAAAGATGGTGATCCTTGATGCAATACTCTAAGCAACTATATCTGCATTTGTGGACACTTTGATGCTGACCAACACTGTTGTACAATTTTCTGGGAGTGAAAAAGCTTCAAACAATTAATTTTACCAAACAATATTACAATATAGATTATAATTACACATCATTCTTTTGACCCCCTAATTGTCAGCATTTTACCCTTCCCCGAATAGCGAGCGACGCTCCAGCGACTAAAATTCCCCTCCTACAGAACAGGACCAGAGCGCGATTTTGGATTCAGCGAAGAAATGCATTTTTTTCTTATTGGTTTTGAAATGCTGACTTTTTATAAGCCTGAAATAATTTAAATATAATAATTATTCCTATCACGTAAATTTTAAAAACGAAATAAAAATATATATATTATTCTCAAAACTTTCGTCCATGACTGTATATTTAGGGGGAAAGAAGACAATCTATTGCTAGAACGATCGTCAATGTAAAGTAGATCAACAATCTAAGTGATTTTAATGTTGGAATAAATTGTACCGATTATTATAAATGGAAAATATCTTTTGTGGTCCATATAAAAATAGCAAAAGTCAGATGGGGCCAAAATAAAGATGTAAATTATCTTGTCCTGCCTGAATAATGATAGGAAGTATCTCATGTATCTTAAATAAAGATGGAAAATGGCTAAAATAAAAATGAATATTGTGATATGTTGGCCAAAATAAGATGGAAAATGTCTTATGTGATCTGAAGACAGATGGAAAATGTCTTATGTGATCTGAAGACAGATGGAAAATTTTGTGAGGCTCGAATGTGAAAACTCTTCTCGACTCGAATAATGATGCCAAACGTCATATGTAGTTATTTACGCGCTTATTCAATGTCGGCAAGAGATAAGCTGCTTACAAGTCTGAAATTAGTCTTAATAACTTTAAAATACTTAGTAGTACCCTCCATCCCAACGATTTACGAATTTTAGAATCACTTTTCATAATAAATTTAAACTTAATTTAAATATAAACCAAACTGCATCTAATCTTTGCATTGTATCATAAATTAATGAACTTTTTATTCTTGCATTAAGTAACTTATCCTAAATTGTACTATTTAATTTCAGTATTTTATGAAAACAATAAATTTTAAACCTTTACCCTCTTAGTTTCTTATTGCTGATGATGAGGCTAGGTCCTAGAAACGCTCAAACACAGACAGATAAAGATATTTTTATCAATAACATCCTACCTTTTCACCTTCATATATATATATATATATATATATATATATATATATATATATATATATATATATATATATATATATATATATATATATATATATATATATATTCTGCTTCTTCCCACGGCTGGTTAACGGTAAGCCGAAAGTGCTGGATTTTGCGAGGTTACTCCATCTAGTGTAGGATTTCTTTTTTTTTTTGTGTGTGTGTATTTTGTTCTGCCCAATCCCACTTATCAACTTTTATTCGTTTACTCTATCTGTCACCCCGGTTTATACTCTTATCTACGTGTTTCTTTTACGGTCTCTTCTGGTTATTCCTAACCTACCACTGTTCTCTTAGCTCTGCTCTGTTTTCCCCACTCAGTCGGTATTTCGAGTCTGAGGTAACCGCGCAGACAAAACAGGCCACGTACTCTATCTCACACATGTTTTCTATCACAACACCTCTGTCTCTTCTTCCCTCTGCTCTTCGCACACACAACACATCGCTCTTCCGTCCTGGAACCTGGCGAATGGGTTTCCTTATCCACTCACCCCGAACGTTGAAGAGGGGTCGGGCACCTCCTTGGACCACAAGGGTTCCCTGCTCTATGAGGAGGAGGCAAAACAGAGCACTAGCGCTGTGACTGCGCTTTCCCGGCTCTTGCCAGTGAATCTCCTGCTGTATCTTATGTGAATTTATGTATCCCATCGTAGAGCCTCACCCATGAGTGAAAAGGGACGGGTCTGCGCAATTAAATAACAAAGAGCGATAGAAAAACAAGGAATTAACAAAACCTACATTGACATCCTCTCCTGCACGTGCAACATCGTCATTTATGCCTAACGCGGTCATTAATAAAATACCATTTAAAAAAGGAGTAAGATGGTCGGCTCCCATCTCTCCCAAACTCATTAATTACATCCGTGTTTTAAGACTTCAGAGTGGGGGTATAAGCGAACCAGAATCAAGGGGAGGGGGTAAGTCCCCTCGCTACTTACATTGTATTACTTACCTCGAAACCAGAAATAATAGCAGTCATGAGGGCAGAGTTATTCCAAGACTGTCTCCCACTCGGCTGAAAATCAACATTTCTATGATAATAAGAAGAGGAAGAGAGGATTTTTTAATGCGCCCATCAAGGTCATAGGCCTTCGCCCCGTGTCCCCATCTGCTAAGAAAAGGCTCAATACTAGGTGGGTCTTCAAGGCACGCAGGAAGACACAAAGGGACGCGGCTAAGCGTAGGGCGGGCAAGTCATCCCACACTCTCGTAGCAAATAATGATCATTTAGCAAAAGATAAATCTATTAGAATCCAGGACAAAGTTTTAGTGCAGGTTGAAGAGTGCTTAGGAGATCTTGTGACTCCTAATGGAGCCCTAGAAAATAACAAAATTATGGTGGACAGGGGTAGGAAAGTCTAGAAAGCTAAATCTACATTGGTTACAAGAGAGCAGAGTTCGGGGCGACTTGGTTGAGGTCTTCAAGTGGGTGAAAGACTATAATAATAGGGTGGACATGGGTATGGTTCTTATTTTTCGTGAACAAGATAGGGCACAGCAACCGGTTTAAGCTGGACAAGTTTAGGTTTAGGAAAGAGATTGGTAGAAATTGCTTTACAAATCGAGTGGTAGATGAATGGAATAGGCTCATTAGTCGTGTGATAGAAGAGTTCTTTTAAGAACAGAATGGATAGATTTATGAATGAGGGTGGTAGGTGGGACTGAACTGGGTGATGGGTGACAGGAGCCGGCTCCTATACGCTATGGATTAGCCTTTTGCACACTCCTCCTTTTCTTGTCATATGATCAGAACGCACAAAGTATTTAATCTTAATTTATGCAAGTCAAAATTGGAAACTGAACTGGAAATAATACACCAGCAAACAAACACCCACAAACGGAGGACAACGCAGATAAAGATGGAACGATACAAGGTAGCAATAACTTGGATGACCAATTATTTTTCTCACTCAAATGCGGGACGGGTCTCCTTGTATGTATGCACGTTTATATATATATATATATATATATATATATATATATATATATATATATATATATAGTGAACTGCAAAAGTTTACAATGTAACGATTAGCAAAGCAAAATGGTGAACAGCAAAAAACTTTATATGGAAAAGGGGGAAATTTGACAACGCAAAAGTTTACAACACATTCATATAAATACATAAGTTACATCAGCAAAATGTCTGATCAAAAACTAATCCTCATTTGTTCCTGAATATTCTAAACTAAATGCGAGGATTCTTCCGTCATCGTGTAAGGCTACTGCGTCAGTCCTTAGAACATAGTCCTTCTACCGTCAACATTTTCATCATGGGGTAAAATAAGCGAATCAGTCAAGATTTTCGTGAACGCATTGTAGCCCTTCATATGAATGGCTTTGGGTAGAGAAAAATCTATGTACAGCTTAAAGTACCTCTAAACTCAGTTGGTACCATAATATGTACCTGGAAGTCTCGTAATTCAATTCATCCTTTGGATCGTTCAGGTCGCCCTCGGATCTTGACAGAACAGGCAGCTCGAAAACTTGCTAAAACAGTATGTGATAAACCACATACTGCTCTTTGAGAGCTGCAGGGAGATCTGGAAACTAGTGGAGTTGAAATTAGCAAGGATACAATAAGTGCACAGCTGCTTCGTTATGATCTCTTTTCGCGTACTCTAAGACCTAACTCCTTAAGAAAACTCAATGTAAAGCTCACTTGGCGTTTGCAAATGAACATTTAAATAAACCGGCGACGTTCTCAGAACAAATCCTTTGGTCAGATGAACATTTCGGTCTAAATTCAATCAGCAGCGTTTGGAGAAAAAATGAGAAGTTTAGGCGCCAAATAATACAATCCCTACACTTATATTCGGTGGTGGGTCATTCATGGAATTGGGTTGTTTTTGCTCACCAGGGGTTGAAAGAATGGAAGTAGTCGAAGGAAGAATAAACAGCAAAATGTACAGGGAAAGTTTTGAAAAGAAATGTGTTATCTAGCATTAGCTCTCTGAACTTGAAACCAGGGTGGGGTTTTCACCAAGACAATGACCCCAATCTTAAATCAAAACAAACTAAGAATTGGCTGCACAAAGGTAGAATTAATGTTTTTGAATGGCCAAGTCAATCTTCTGACCTGAATCCCATCGAAAATGTGTGGAGGGAATTGAAGCTCATGGTGTAGAAACGAGATCAGCGCAACTTATCTGATTGGAAGAAAATATGTTTGGAGGAATAGAACAAAAGCACCTGTAGAAAGATCGCAGAGGACTACACAAAGCGCTTGCAAGCTGTAATTGACAACAAGAGTTATGCAACCAAGTAGTAAACCATGTTTCTATGAATGTGTTGTAAAATTTTGCGTTGTCAAATTCGAGTATTGTCCATATAAAGTTTTTCCTGTTCAGCATTTTGTTTTACTGATCTTTACATTGTATTTGTTACATAAAGTTCCACGTGCTTTGTAAATTTCATTAACCTGCGTTAACTAAAAGTATGTAAATTTGCATTTCTAACTTCTGAGCAAAAAATACGAGAACGATTTTCCTTTATTATAATATTTTTAAAAATAAGATGAGTAGGTAAATGAAATTTCCATGGTACATAAAAGCATGCGGTTAATATATTTTATGAATACTTCATATAATACTATCATATATTCAAGAGATTTTACTAAATATAATATTGACACGTGCAAAATAAGAAAAGGATCATTCACAGAGTTTGCTTGACAATCAAATACACTCGAAACAAAGCAAGATTTGACATCGACGAAACACTCAGTAGGAGGTCTGGAACCCTTTGCTTTCTATTACTTCGGCGCAATGACCACCGCAGGACCTCGCCAGTTTCTTGCAAAATTATGGCGTCATTTTGTTCCATTCTTAGTCAATTTTCGTCCATAATCCGTCACAGTTGAAGGCTCTGCGGGTCTCGAACTTTGTCTCCAAAGATCTTCCAGAGGCTCTTAATTGGGTTCAGGTCCGGGGCTGATCAGGCCACTTCGTTACTTCGATACCTTCTTGTTCGAAATAGTACTTTACCCGCTTCGCAGTATGGCATAACGCGTTGTCCTGCATAAATACTGCTGGCAGGTTCAGAGATGCTCTAAGTGAAGATGGAACATGTTGTAACGAGGTTTAGGTACACATTCGCATTTAGTGTTCCAATTATTCGCACTACCGGACCAACTCCTTCAGCCGAAACATTCCCCATACCATGACGCTGCCTCCTTCATTCTTGGCAGACTTTTTAACACATTTAGGGCTAAATGTGTCACTTGAAACGCGTCTAACAAAACGTCTGTTATTACATCCAACTAAATTAAATTTACTTTTGTGGCTGACAATGAATTCTCTCCCACCAATCTTCATCCCTCCAAACAACATGAGCTTCAGCATATTCGAGTCTCACCTTCCGGTTCTTTTTACTGATGATTGGTTTAGTTGCTGGAGAAAGAGCTTTTAAACCAGCAGACGTGACAATGTGAATCGGCTCACTTCTTTGCCACTATTGGTCTTAATTTTCCCAGAAATTCCTGCTGCAGTCTCGAAGGGATCTTTCACGGAAAAGCGCCCAATAGCTGTCTTATCGGACGGTAGTCACGTGTTGTCAACCGACTTTTGCAGGAGATTTATAGTTTTATTTTCCAATGTATAATTTCAGAAGGCGCGAAATCACACTCTTGGACCGCCTTACCTCTCTTGAAATCGCAGCAAGAGTCCTCCCAGAAGTCTTCAAGCGAACAATTCTTACCTACTGAGTAAAATGATGCCAGATGATTTCAAGAAACTTGAATGTGCCGGAAAAATCGTTTTCTTATTTTGCGGGTTGATATTAAAATTTATTGTATTTATTATAATTTCTTGAATATACGATTGTATCATATGAAATCTTCATAAAATATATTAACTCCATGCTTTTAAGTACCAGGAAAATTTCATTTTCCTACTCATCTTATTTTTTGAAAATATTTGAATAAAGAAAAATGGTTCTCTTATTTTGCTAAATAGTATATATATATATATATATATATATATATATATATATATATATATATATATATATATATATATATATATATATATATATATATATATATATATATATAAGTAAAATAACTCAATGGCGAGTTATGGTATATGATAGTGAAACCACTGTATAGGAGCCAAAAGTTTAATTTACGAGACTAGTTTCAGTTTATCATATTATCATACTAGTCTCTTAAATTAAAATTTTGACTCCTATACAGTGGTTTCACTATCACCTTCACGTGATACTCACAAGGTATCACGTGAGGGTAGCAAATGAAAGGGTAACAGATTAAAAGAAGGCTATCTCCATTTCTTTTAATCTGTTGCCCTTTCCGTCTTCTCAGTTTGACCTTACTTCCTGCTTCTTGTAATTCTAAATGTGAATCTTTACCTTACCCCTTCCATCTTCATCATTGGTGATTTCTTGTTGTTGAGGCGGCCTTTCAGACTTTTCTTTCGTATATATACCTCTAATATAATATTATTTCTTGTAGTTATCCTTGATAAGGAACTTAATAAAGTTCGAAAGTACTTGGAAACACCATTTCATTTTTTCCTGCAGCACATTGCATTCATTTGCTACCCTCACGTGATACTTTGTGAGTTTTTCATATATATATATATGAAAAGAAACTCACAACTTGCACGTTTATTATATATATATATATATATATATATATATATATATATATATATATATATATATATATGCTAAATAACAACAAGGAAACAATCGCTCTGTAAATAATTACAAAGATTCTCGAAATCTTTCTTTTACTTTTTTTTGCTTGGGGGCGTTCTGAATAATTGTGCCCTACGTGCTTGTGTGTTTTGTATATAATGAGGAGCTACGTGCTGTTAAAAAACACAAATGTAAAAAAAGTTTCGGAAAAAGTTGAATGTTTATAATTTGTCGCGTTACAGAATGAAACAAAAATAATAATATGAGCTCAACCTCCCCAAAAGACGTGATTTGAGAGAAAGTTCATATTTTTCCACACAGACAAAAACTATTGGTGTATTTGTTTTAAGAGTTTGAAAACAACCCAGAATCCATTTTTTGAAGGGGTTAAGAATTTTGCCAAACATTTTTGAATGTTTCTTGCTTACCGAAGAAAAAGGCCTTTTTCCCAAGCAATCCCACTTTGATGGAAGAAGCGACCGTGGTTCTATATAGCATAACATCAAAAATGCGGACGGGCTGAGGTTAGGCTTAAATAAACTCGTTCTTAGACAATCATCCATGAGGCTAGGCTTAAACATGCACAGGTTGGTATAATCTTCGTATCTGATTAATGACAAGAACAGCTCAATTTCACTTCGTTTTATCTCCGTGAAAAGGATGATAACTGGATCCAAAATCCGGTATACTTTTTTCCAAGTCTTTAGTAGAGGGGTAGTAGCAATTATTGAATGCCGAAATCCGTCAGGAAGCGTCATCGTCGTACATATGGCAGCTGCATCGACATGGCGGAAAGTCATGTGAATTGTGAGCTGCCAAGTCCTCTGTGGGCCTAAAGGGTTAAGGCATTTCAAAACGTTTCGTTAAATTTCTTATCGATTCGATTTTAGCGGCTGCACGTCTCTTTCTTTTCTTTACTTTTATTATTTTTTTATTTCCACGAGAATTTTAATGGAACGTCTTTCATTTATAAAAGTGCATCTTGAGGCATTTTCAGGGATATTTTTGAGTAAATATATTTTTATCTTGAGAGAAGGAATAATTTCTTCATTTCTAAAATTCCGTTCAAAAGCCCCTGATTTCATTCTGTTAAAAAAAAAATAGGGCATACTGAGACCTAGGTGACTTGCATTAATTTCCCTTCCAACAAATTCCTAGAGAATTTTATTTCCTGAAAATTTACTTTCTTCCACGTAGACACAAACAATCCTCAACCCTTTTACAAGTGTTTCTTCTCTCTCTCTCTCTCTCTCTCCCCCCCACAATACCCCTTACCCAGTCGAATTCCCAAATCACGCCTTTGCACATATATGTAGGTTGCTATGCTTTTTATTGTGGACGTAAATTGTCTCTCGGCGAAATTCTTCTTCTTAACCAATTTATATTGGTGGGTAAACGGTAAAATAGGTGGTGAGTGAGGTAGGGTAGGAGAATATATATAATTTTATTTTAATAGGCTATATTCTAAGGTTGAGATGCTAGATAATTTTCATATAAGTCTAGTAGATGGGAGCACAACAAGAACCATTATTATCGAACAGAATAATAATAATAATATTAAGAAGGAACTAGAAAGCATTTTAGTCATGCTTGCATTTGAGGAAACACCCGATTAGTGCTTGTTTTGTAGATAACAAACACAGGAGCTCAAATAATTAGAGACCAGTCAGTTCGACTTCAGCGGTATCTCAACTTCTCGGAAAACTGAAGAGATCTCAGAATACGTAGATAGGATAAGACTAATTAATGATTCGCAGCATGTGTTTAAATTAGGTTAATCACGCTTAACTAATCTGCTTAAGTTTCGAGTTTCTGTATTGCCCCAAAGTAATTTTTATGAAAGTAAAACTCATAAATGTCATTTACTTAGACTTTTTACAAAACTTTCGATAAGTTTTCTCTAATAAGGTTAATGCATAAATTGAGGATGCATGACATATCAAGCAATTTGATAACTGAGTAAAAAGAAGAAGAGCGTTATGGTACAAAATCAGAAGGCCGTTATCAGTGATGTGACTTAGGGATACCCATTCGGGAGCCATAGTTATTCTTGATTTATAAAAATGATCTTAGTGAAGGGATAAAAAGCAAAATGTCCAATTTTGCTGATGATACCGATGCCAACTGTTTAGATATATTAGTCACTTGGACGTAGAGTGCAAATGGCACTCTCACCTTTAACAGGTGTAAAGTTTTATAGAGGGGAAAATATAATAAGGGGGCTAGGTGATCAAAAGGAAGAAAGCGATCTATAAAGGATAGAAAGCGGACCAACAAAGTATTATAATTCATAAATAGGACGGTTGGCTATAGAACTAAGGAGGCCATCCTTATGCTATACAACTCGTATGCAAGGCCAGACATAGAATATTTCAAGCAAGAAGGGGCTACATATTTCTTTTAACAGATAGGGGCCTTATTCAAATATGAATTATTTACTGACGTAGATAAATTATAATTCGAAAGAGTTTTTCTTTGGTATAGAAAAATGAATTAGAACTGATGGTCATAATTTAAAAATAAAAAGGAATGATGTTGGTATAGGCAAAGATATTTCTTTAGTCATAAAGTTTTGCAATCATTTCCGTGGGGATATTGTCATTATTGCTAGTTTTAATTTAATATTTTTAACATAATGTTGGATGCATATATGAATAGGGAGGTTTTATAAGTATTGGGAGCCTGGGAGTTGACAATATTGATTTAGGCCTACCAATGTTAAAATGGTAAGCTACATATACTGTATGATCATACTTTTGCCCGAATTTAACAATGACGAGCCTCTCTTGGTTACGCCTCGACGATGCAACTCATACCATAGTTGTGGGATCCTCAATTGGGTCTTGTATGGGAGGAGTTTGATAGGCTCTGTTGGCTTTTTGGCATTTCGAGGAAAATCTACGGAAATTACAATGGCGCTCTTCTTAGTAGGCCGCCGCTCTTTCTGATATGCGGAAAACAGCATGTTGATGTGTTCTACATACAATGATGTAGACATCGCCGTCAACGACCTAAGCAGCATTCCACCATGGGAAGGTTAGGGGTGAAGAAAAGGGTGGTTTAGCTTTACTTTCACGCAACTTGGAATAATACAAAAGAGCAGCATGAAATATTCAAATATATAAAATTTAACCATATTTTAATTAATCCCCTAAAATTATCCCGCCGATATGATGTTGAGAACGTTGACACTAGGGTAGAAGCTATATTAAAACATCATTCATGTCGATTGACTTAATAGTAGAGCATCAATCATGTCCATTGACCGAATTGTAGAACATCAATCATGTCAATTGGCCGAATAGTAGAACATCAGTCAATGCGATTAGCCTAATAGTAGAACATCAATCATGTCGATTGTCTCAATTGAGGAAAATCAATCATGTCTATTGTCTCAAATGAGGAAAATCAATCATGTCGATTGGCTGAATAGTAGAACATCACTCAATGCGATTAACGATTAGCCTAATAGTAGAACATCACTCATGTAGATTGGCCGAATAGTAGAACATCACTCATTGCGATTAACGATTAGCCTAATAGTAGAACATCACTCATGTAGATTGGCCAAATAGTAGAACATCAATCATGTCTATTGTCTCAAATGAGGAAGATCAATCATGTCGCTTGGCCGAATAGTAGAACATCACTCATTGCGATTAGCGATTAGCCTAATAGTAGAACATCACTCATGTTGATTGGCCGAATAATAGATCATCAATCATGTTGATTGGCCGAATAATAGAGCATCAATCATGTCGATTGGCCGAATAATATGATATTAATCATGTAGATTGGTCGAATAGTAGATCAATCATGTAGATTGACCGAATACTAGAGCATCATTCATGGCGATTGGCTGAAGACTGGAACATCAATCATGTCGATTGGCCGAATAGTAGAACATCAATCATGTCTATTGGCCGAATTGCACAACATCAATCATATAAATTGGTCGAATAGTAGAATATCCATTATATCCATTGGCCGAATAATATAACATCAATCATGTCGATTGGCCGAATAGTAGAACATCAATCATGTCGATTGGCCGAATAGTAGAACATCAATCATGTTGATTGGCCTAATAGTAGAGCATCAATCATGTTGATTGGCGAATAGTAGAACATCAATCATGTCGATTGGCCGAATAGTAGAACATCAATCGCACAACTTAGAATTATACAAAAGAGCAGCATGAAATATTCAAATATATAAAATTTAACCACATTTTAATTAATCCCCTAAAATTATCCCGCCGATATGATGTTGAGAACGTTGACACTGGGGTAGAAGTTATATTAAAACATCAATCATGTCGATTAGCCGAATAGTAGAACATCGATCATATCGATTGGCCGAATAGTAGAACATCAATCATGTCGATTAACCGAATATTAGAACATCAATCATGTCGATTGGCCGAATATTATTACATCAATCATGTCGATTGGCAGAATAGTAGAAAAGCACCAAAACCTAATTGTTTTTTGAAGTGGTCATGAATCTAACATATTCTTGTGTATTCAGGGCTGTGTCCCAAGTGCTTGAAGGTGCGGGTTCGAATCCCCACCATTTGCAAAGAAGGTTGAATTTTTAATCATGCCAACATTCGAAGCTTTTATTACAGCAAAGTTTTTTTGTTATCGTTGTTGTTGATTTGGCCTCTGTCAGCACTATCTTGTGGTTATGGCATTGAGGACCTCAAGGCATAAGGGGGGAGGGCTCCATTGAGCCCCGATATAGAGCTACTCGTCTCCTTACTTCCCCACTCAACTCATTCGTGTCTTCTGTTTCTCTTCCGCACATTCACCCATTTTCCTGGCCCCACCTACCCCCACTCCACTCGGTCATCCAATGGGAGGGCTCTTCGTCGAAAAACATGCCGGGATCGGAGAGTAGCGTGCCTCTCCTCTAAACCAGCCCCCCACATACATCCCCCTTTAACTACTTGGTCAGTGACCAAGCTTACAGACAATTTCACTTAGACTAACTTCACCCTTATCTTTAGGATCGTTTCGAGAGCATTTGCGTCCAACTCCCTCGATGTTTTTTGCTTTTTTAAACGAGGCCGAACATCGAGAAAAAATATGCTAAAAACGAAAGGTAGGTAGGCACGCCGAGTAGTCTCCTCTTTACGCAACTCTTGTTATATTTCTTCCACACATTTCCCCACTTCACGTCGGCTCTTACATTATCCCAGTAGATAAGAGCGTTGGATTACCGCGCCTGGGTGTCGAGTTCAACTCCCAGATAAAGCGGACATACACCTAGTTTTTGGAGTTTGTAGGGAGCTAGTCGCAACGAGTCTGACTTGTGGATGCAGGCAGTTTCATCTAAAAAGGTCATTAAAAATAACCAATCACAATACCGCTGTCTCTCCCTAGCTCATCTCATCACACAGACAACGTATCACTCTTCCCTGTCGGAAACCACCGAGGGAGTTTCTAAATCCACACTTCCCTGACGCGAACGGGTGGCTCTTCCATGGGCCACGAAAAAGCTCCAGGGTCATTGAAGAGAGTGAAAAACAGTCATACCGCTCTTCAAGCAACCTCCTCCCCCACCCTCACCTCCACGAGGACCATCATCTAGTGGCTTCGGGGTTGCCAGCGATTATCAGCCTAATCTTTATGTGAACTTTATTACCCGGTTTGAGGACTTCGTCTATGATTAAAAAGTGACAGGGAGCGCAACTAACTAACTAACCCTAACGCCCTCCCCCCCCCATCCTCACATTCTGGTGGGGGCCCTCGTTGATTTTAATTTCTTAATAATAATAATAATAATAATAATAATAATAATGGCGAGGAGGAAACCTCTTGGCGGCCCTTGATGATGCTGTCCTTAACCCAGAAGATTTCAAGCATGGAAATAGTCCAGGGTATACATCCACCCTAAAACCAGCCCCCATAGCACCCCTGTCCCCGTCCCCGTCCCACAAACACAAACGTTCGACACCCACATAACCCCAATTATCTCTCCAGGTCATGACGGATCGCCCTGGTAAGGCTGCGATGTCGTTACTATTCTAAATTATACACAAACACCTTACCAACAATACCAATACAGACACCTGTACCCACTGCTACCAAGAATACAACACTGCTCAACATAACTTATCCAACACTTGCCCACTTAAGACCAAAAATATCAGAAGGCTTCCATTTCTCTCACATTTTCCATGACCTTTGCCAGAGAAAATGTTCAAAAATTGGTGCCCGATAACCTACAAGTATAAGCTACATCTGGGTATAGGTTATGCAAATTTGGATCAATAAAACCAGTTATCATCAGAAAGGCAATTTACTAGAAAAAATAAAGTATAAAGATAATCCAAACGATTAGGTTTCTTCTAGATAGCACTAACTTCAGTTTAATCTCGTCTGCGTTAGGTCATTATCTTGCTAGCTGTCGTCTAGGTAATATGCCTAAGAAACCTGGCACGCCAATTCCCTGTCCGTGAGCTGATCGTAATGCTGCGCCATCAAGATGATCTTTCAAATGGAGCCATTGCAGAGCGTAGGGAAATCGATATCCCACCCTAAAAACAGAGGCCCTGTTCGGTCATCACAACATTCTGGTGCTTGGTAGCGTAACCCAATTACTTAACCCCCTCCCCTCTCTCCCCACTCGACTCACGGACCACCAGAAGGCCTCCTCCAACCACGAGATGCACGAATCATCAGATTTATGGGCCGACGAGCATAACATTGGTTAAACCGGCACTATTTACGCTAAGAGCTGGGATCTAATTTCACGTCATAGACGAAATTAGAGGAGCGGCGACCAAAAGCCAGAAGATGCCTTTAGGGCTAAGTTAAAGACGCTCGGAGAAAAGCCGTTAGAAGAGCGAGGCTTAATTCCTAGGCCCTCCCCCCCTCCTTTCTCCTACCCCCTCCCTCAGTGGGTTGGTGAAATATATAGGCTGATAACTGGAGAAAAAGAAGGAGATCGAGTTAGTGATCGACACTCGACGAAGTCCGGCAGCGGGCCCGGAAATCAAAGAAAGGAACGGAGAAGAAGCTCACGCTGAGCCAGTTCCTGGTGGTCACACCGAAATTAGCTTTTGTATTGAGGATCAATCTCATACATCTCTCATCAGAGAAAACCCTCTATCTCAGTTTGCTACAAAAACCAGATTCGTCAAAGGATTCACTTTTTTGCTCATCCCTCCTCAGTGCGAACCATTCCAAGATTAACCAGAAGATTAGAAAGAGCATACCTTCACGGTCCCGTTGTTTAAATCATCTGACTAAGACAACGTGTTTAACGCCATCTGTCGCCCGCACCGAAATCACCTGTTGCTTCAAGCCTGTCTCCGCGCCAGTCAAACAGCTGGGTGTCTGTGAACACGCCCACGCGCCGCCTGACCGCAAAAACATTCTTTCATCTACATAAAAATTCAAGGCCAAGGTCAGTCTCCAGCCGGATTCACATGCGGTTGTTTTAAAGGTAAAGAAATTCCATTATTTTTGAGTGTCAATTAGCGTCCAATATTAAAGTGAGCTTTGGGTCAACCATTACTTTTTATTCATTTGG
Source organism: Ceratothoa steindachneri (assembly GCA_963969495.1). Taxonomy (NCBI): domain Eukaryota; kingdom Metazoa; phylum Arthropoda; class Malacostraca; order Isopoda; family Cymothoidae; genus Ceratothoa; species Ceratothoa steindachneri. Next base: position 106,490,521 of record OZ018326.1, read on the forward strand.
TTTAAATTAGTAAGTCTCACATATCCTCGTTTAATTCATAACTGTATAGTTTGTTTTTTAGATTTCATTTTTTTATGTTGTAATTAAAGATATATTGTTTTTTAGAAGTATTTAATTCAATCCTCGAAACGCTGCACTTGGCACTAGAAATCCTCAAAGATTAAATATTATAAAATAATATAGCAGGCAGGAGATGACAAAGCTTCATCGATAAAAAAAACCTCCACACTAATTACTTATAACTTTTACATATATTTTGCATTCGTATTTTAAAGTTATCTTCCGATAACTTTCGTTTTGTTTATCCAAATTTGCATAACCTTTACCCATACGTAGTTTCTACCTGACTAATTTGGGCAACTATACAGATATACGAAACACTGTGGAATGATAGTTGGAAGAACGGCGTCCGATCCGTGGAGTTCGTTGAGGCGGATCGCGCAGCAAGATCTTTAGCATCGTCAGTCTTAATAATTATTACAGATGAGATAGAGAAATGGGCGGGGGGATAGGAGATGGGGAGGAGAGAGAGAGAGAGAGAGAGAGAGAGAGAGAGAGAGAGAGAGAGAGAGAGAGTGTAACGAGGAATAGTAATACCTCAAAGGACATTGCTCACCATACCGTGGAGGTACTATTTTGGGAAAGCCCTAATCTATAGCATAAGAGAAAGTATAGCACATATGAAGGCTCTCCCCGCCCACCTCTCCCACCCGCATTTGCGGGCCAGAAAGCTGAAACGATACCTGAATCTGCTGAAAAAAAAGAACACAAACAGGAAATTTTTATAGAAAAGTTTAAACCTATCTACTTTACTCAGATCTATAATTTATACTAATATGGTACCATCTAGGTCAAGGTAGTCGAGATTTGAACTGCTCGACTGACGAACTGTTCACCACTTCTGGCTGTAGACGGTTCCACGGTCCGCAGATTTTGTACGAGAAGAAGTTGCCGCAAATGCTAGTATGGAATTGCGGTAATTTCAATTTGTAACCGTGGTTTTGTGTAGCATTTACGTTCAACGTGAACAGCCTCCTGTGATCTACGTTTTCAACTCCTCGCAATATCTTAAAAGTTTCAATCAGCTGGCCCCTTAACCGATGCGTCTCCAATGAGAACATCCTCCGTTCTCGTAGCCTATGCTGATAACTTCTATGGCTAAGGGAGGGGATCAATTTTGTGGCTCTGGCATGTACCCTTTCCAGCTGTTCAATGTCCTTTCTCAGGGTTGTGGACCAGAATTGTACGGCGTATTCAAGGTGTGACCGGACTAGAGAGCTGTACAAAGCGAGAACAATCTCCTTATTTTGCAAGGGAAAATGGCTCTTTATGTACCACAGAATTCGCTGGTCCCTCTTTGCACCTGGAGGCACTGCATGGAGAACTTTAGATCACTGCTGATTAGCACGCCTAAATCTTTCGCAAGGTCAGTGGTATCTAGTTTTCCCGAGGATTAGCATGACCGATGTGCATTGCCTTTCACTTGTCAAGCTTAAATGGCATCTGCCACCTCTCTGACCACTCGCTTCTCCTGAGAAGGCTATTTTGCAGGCGTTCCACTCCTTCTCGCGAGCTCACAGTACCTCCATTCAGCTGCCTCGCTGCTAATGCTAAGGGCGTGGAATCTATTTATTAACCTGCGACGTGGTACCTTATCGAAAGCTTTTGGAAAGTCCAGGTATAAGATATCCACAGCTCGACTACGGTCATACTCACTCTAAATACTGTGGAAAAATTCTAGTCGATTAGTGAGATATGAACGGTTCTTGCAAAATCCGTGCTGTGAATCCAAGATCAGGTTGTGTGAGTCTAAATGCTGTACTATACGGTCTGCGATTATTCCTTTGAGCAAACTCGATGGATGTCAGACTAATAGGCCGGTAATTACCCGGGTATTCGTGGTCCCTCTTCTTATAGATAATAATAATAGGTATTTATAATGCGCCCTTCAGGGCTGTTAGCCCTCCCAGAGCTCAGATTGTGTAGTGAGTGTAGAGAAAGTTTACAGGGAAGAGAAGGCAATTCTGAAGAGATGAGTCTTCAGGAGACGTTTAAAGTAGTAAGGGAGGGAGAGGATCGGAATACGGCAGGAAGAGCATTCCAGAGTCTAGGAGCACAAACCTTTGAAGGAATGGTCACCCATCGAGCAGAGGACAGAACGAGGAGTGTTCACGATGGGGGCGAGATTAGACCGGAGTGCCCGAGGAGTTTGAAGACGGGAGAGGGCAGATGAGAGATAAGGTGGAGCCTTGAGGTTTAGGGCCTTGTAGTGATGAGAAGAACTCTATAGTGGGTAAGGAAGCGAATAGGTAACCAGTGTAGCTCCTGTAACAGAGACATCGAAGGAGAGAACCGGGGGTGGCGAATGAGAATTGTATGGGTGAACATGAAATTTGAAAGGTTTAAGATTTACGTGGATGTAGTGTAGTTCCCAGCAAAGATAGTAGTGAGGGTGAGAAAGAGAAGTTCTGGAATGACTTGGGGTGACTGGTGGGTGGAATTGTGAACGTGCGTCGGTTGGTGGTTTGCAGGAGATATGGATGGACGAATAGGTGATATGATATATAGAGAAACTTGTAGGTGGCAAACACGTTCTTTCAGTGCAATAATTTGCCGGAATGCGCATTGGTTGAGCTAAAAAGAAAAGATAAACTTAGCTGAGAGATTTGTTTTTAGTGGAAAAGCTATTTGTGGTTTTTGTCTATGAGGTGGAGGTCTTTGCTATGTGATGACAGAATGCATTTACCCGGAGTCTCACTGAATGCATGTCAACATAGTGCTTTAACAGTTAAGCTGTATAACGAAGCACATCTCTAGATTGAATAAAGCAAGGACAATCTCTAGATTCAGTAAAATAAGGGCAATCTCTAGTTTGAACAACAAGAGCAATCTTTATATTGAGTAAAAAAGGACAATATCTAGATTCAGTTAAACAAGGGCAATCTCTAGATTGAGTAAAACAAGGACAATCTATAGTTTGAGTAAATAAGGACAATCTCTAGATTGAGTAAAACAAGAACAGTCTCTAGTTTGAATAAAACAATGTCAATCTCTAGATTGAGTAAAACAAGGACAATCTCTAGATTTAGTAGAACAAGGAAAAAACTGCCGTCCTCCGCTTGAAGACAAGAACCCCAGGTGAAAATTCAAATTTGACAAACGACATATAATATTAACATTACAGACGAGTTTTTCTCTAAAGTCGTTTTAATGAAAATATACCTTTAGAATCTTTACCAAATTCAAAATCATGGGTGGTTCTGTGTGGGGGACAATGCTCGAAGAGCGGGGTAGGGGACGGGGGTCTATAAGCAAAGCAAAAATGAAACTCCCAAACAATTCTGCGTCTATTCTTAATTGGATTCTGAGAAAACTGAAAAGACCATTTGCGAAAAAAATCCCAACAGAAATTCATTCTAAAGCAAATTAGGGAATAGCAAAACTGAAAAAAAAATGAAGAGGGTGCTTGAAGCATAGATGATGGCAGTATAAAAGCGGAGATGTTCAGGAGATTTTTAAGGCCAAGAGGCAAAGGGAGCAACGACCTGGCCTCATTTTTGCTAAATGAAATATAAAGTGGAAAGGTGTTGAGATGAAACATGATGCCGAGAAAAGGAGGAAAATATGATTTTAAGAGCGAATATTCGTTTCAGAAGTAATTACGTTAAATTAGAGGTTTAGCGGAATGTCTACAAACACCTATAATGAATTCAACTGGTTCTGCTTCCCCTGGGAAATGACATTAATTATAACTCTTCCAAACTCCATTTATAACAGAAAAGACGCTCACGTTATGTCGTTCTTGGAAGGTTTCGGTGCCTAATGTGGAGGAAATATATTTTATATCGTTATTATCATCTCTTCTGTTCACTTCCTTCCATTATTTCAATTAAAGTTTCGACCCTAGTCAAGATCTAAATGGCGTCTTGACCAAAGTATTATGTCAGTTTCCCTAAGTTGGTTCAGAGTAGTTTTAGCCATTTATATAATGTTCATTAAATACGGGACCACACAGAAAAGGATTTTTAGAAATTGAGAAGTACAGAAAAATACATATATTCTAAATCGAAAAGGATTTGAAGTTTTTATGGGTTTATGTTTATTGAGGCTACATGGACGGTCCAGACTTAATGTAGTTGAATATTTCATTTCGCTCTGGAATACCATTTGCCCCTGGGCCTCGCCATATGGTACTTCGCCCCATTCTACCCCTTCACCTCACTTATCTTCTTGAATTTACTGAACCATATGAAATGTCTGAATAACATATTCTTCGATATTCTCTTAGATTATGAACAGCCCCAATGTTTTCGTCATTTTTTGATGATGTTGGTCTCCCATTGCGAGGGGCATCTTCCAGATCTTCTTTGCCTTATCAAATTTTATCTTATCTTCTTGACTTCTTTAACACTCCACTCTTAACCGGTGAGGTCTAATCCGACTTCAAACATGACTCTGTTCGCTCCATGCTAAAGAAACCCAGGGTGCACCCACTCAACCTAACACGCTTCAGCTAATCTATCTGTTTCCGTTCCTTTCGAAGGTTCTTGGGCACATGTCCTCCTCGAGCATTGGAGATGTTTTGCAGTCTAGGTTCAAGCCTGACAACCACCCTTGAATGTCACTCACCGTCGCCTTCTGTCAACGACGCAGTCTCCAGTTTTAGTCCTTGACCTCTCGGCTGTCTTCGACATACCGACTACACCGTCATTCCATGTACATTAAATTGCGGGTGTTTCTGTATTCACCCTCGACTGGTTTCGGTCCTACCTCTCGTCTCGCTCTTAATCCGTTCAAATTGGAAGTAAATGATATAGCAAGGGCGGACTCTGATTTGGTGTTGCACAAGGTTCGGTCCTTCCTCCGCCTCTCTCTCGTATCATCTTCATCTTGGCCTTTTTATGCGACCCCGGTATTTCATTTTATTCATATGCTGATGACCCTCACATTTAGCTCTCATTCTCGTTCACCTTGTTCTCTGTCTCTTAGAATCTTTCTGATTCCCAATTTTTTCCAGAATAGCTGTCGGACAACTTCCTGAAACTCAATCATGATAAAACTGAGGTGGTTTTAGTTGGCACCTCGTCCAAATATTGCTTTTTGTAACTTTATTGCTCTTTTCCTTAATATTAGATGTCCCCCATTGCATTTTTTTGACAGTTAAAAATCTAGGTCTCACTTTCGATAGTCAGCTTTCGCCCAAAGTTCACGTTACTCGTGTCAAAACTGAGGTGTTACTGGTAGGTACTCTTACGGATGTGGCTCGCTGTCAAAAATATTGTTCTCATTCTTAATTTTGGTGGCTCCCAGACTTCCTTTTCAAACACTGCTAAAATTTGAGTGTTACCTTCGATAGCTGTCAACTATCTCCCAAACTCATGTTGCTAATGTCTACAAGTCTCTCTGTTTCCTCCGTAATCTTCGAATCATCCGCTCGCTCTTTTGACCACACAAATTTCGAGACCGCCACTTACATTACCTCTTGTCTTGACTACTGTAACTCGCTTCCAGTCGGCTATCTCGCTTCCGCTCTCCGACTCCTTCCACTTGTTCAAAACTATGCAACCCTTGTTCTTCTCTTCCAAGGTCGCTTTCCCTGTGCAAAGTTGTTGCTTTGAGAACCTAACTGACTCACAAGCAGTGTGTTCATCAAGTTAAAGGGGGGCGAAAAATGGAAGCATGGGCCCCAGCGAGAAGGGATGGAGTCACAGTAGTAAAGGAAAGCGGGACGCTCGAAACTATTTTGGCCTAAGTGCGAGCGGATACGGAGAAGATTACGGAGGAAGCAGAGAGAAGACTTGCAGACATTAGCAATATGAGTTTGGGAGATAGTTGACAGCTATCGAAGGTAGCACTAAAATTTTAGCAGTGTTTGAAAAGGAAGTCTGGGAGCCACCAAAATTAAGAATGAGAACAATATTTTTGAGAAGACTTGCGGGCGGATATGGGTGACATAGAATTTGAGAGACAATTGACAGCTATTGGAGGTGAAGCTCAAACCTTTAGCAGTGTCAGAAAAGAAAACCTGGACACAACCAAGGTTAAGAACGAAAACAATATTTTTGACAGCGAACTACATCCGAAGAGTACTCAACCGTAACACCTCAGTTTTGTCATAATTGAGATTCTGAAATTCATTTAATGACACAAATTTCTTTGTTAATTAATAACCATCTCCCGGTCATTTTCACATTATTTCAAACCTTGATGAAACTGTATCTGCGCACGTGTGTATTCGTATATGCGCGCGCAGTGTCCTGTGCGCTGCCTCAAGACGGGATATTTCTTCTTTCCATGAGGGCGGTATAATTTCATTACATGTCGTTCATTTAAAAAGGAAGTGTGGATTGCGCATGAATGGAAATGCTAATTATTTGCCCCATTGTTAAGCTCATATAATTCGTCCTCCCACAAATGATGGGATCATTGTTGTCCGCCTAGGCCTATACTCTTGCTTTCGGGCCTACTGCCCTCCGGAACCCTTTCTCACAATGGCGAAGGAAGTGGTAGGCCGAGGGAATTCATTCATATCCCTTTGTCCGAGCATTTCACATGCAAATGAGAAAAGTCGTTCGAATAAACAGACCTGGGATCGAAGCAAAGTATACAGAAAAACAAGTAAATTCTCGCCCATTCCACCCCGTCTTCCTTTCTTCCTTCAATCTGTCGCTCATGCGCGTGAGAACTGGTGACGTCATTGCGGAAAGATCGGAAAGAGCCATAAGTCGTGGCCACCAAATTTGGCCTATTGTTTAATTTGCTTTCATCGTTTTTTTTCAGCCACTTCCGTTCAATTTCAAAGTTACAGTCTTAATTTATGTATTTTGTGTATGGAATATAAGTACAATTGTCCCTTTGATCATAAATGGCGGGGATACAGGATGGTACTCGTCCACTAAATCCGACTGAGCGTGTCGCTTAAAAGACCAAATTGTGCGAATGTATTTACTATAGTCTCCTAATGTAGGTCTCGCTAATATCGTGCTAATGCAGTGCTCTTAGAACTGAATCGATTGGTGGCGGTTGAGTCTAAGGATGAGATTTCGCTTATCCAACCGGATAAGGCGTCGGATTTCCACACCTAGGTTACGGATTCGAATCCTGGCGAAAGCGAGGAAATATAAGAAATTCAGTGTTCGTAGGCAGCTAGTCGCGTATTGGGGGCTGAGCAACTGAATTTGAGGCATGTGCGTATGCACTATATCCACACACTCTATCACGCACATAGACACTCATAAACTGCTGCATCTCTCCCCCCCCCTCCTCTCTCCGCACACACAACATAACTTCCGTCCACACTTCCTCGACGTGAAACGGATGCTCCTCCCTTGGTTTTGCTGGTTGGTGTAAAAACACAGTACTACCACTCTATCTACACATGACCCACCCACGAATACCAGCCATGGTACCCACAGGCATGCCAGCTATTATCATTCTGATCTTAATGTAAATTTCATTATCTGGTAGGGGGACCTTGACCACTATTGAATCGAAGGATTTTACACAATTCACGAATACCATATCCATACAAAGGGTTTTTGAGGCGACTCACACGTTTAAAAGAAACATTCCTCTCCGATAACATATGGAAGTGAAACGTGCACAAGAAATACCCCCCCCCCTCTCACCCCGCCAAAAAATTGAGTGCAAATAAGAGAGACACAAAACACTACATTCTACTGATTACACACCGGGATTGGAAGAATATCGTTTGCACAAGAACACAAACAACTGTGTCAGATGTTGTAAAACTAACTTTCTAGAGCGGCGATGGACAAGACAAATCAGATGAAACGAGACCAGGATCTGAAATTGGACCGATGACAGAAATTCGAACGCTGGGTGGCGGACAACGGAAACTTACCAAGGACAATTGGCTACACAAATATTAAAGGTCCCGAAAAGTAATGTCTCATTTTCAACCCAATAGTTCGAAGTCATTCTGCTAAAAATCGCTTACAAGGATCAAAGGTCAGAGTTTATGTTTAGATAACAAAAGTCGGTGTTGCTTTCGTCAGCTGAAGTTATTATTTAATGCAACACGTGCAATGAAAAACACATGCGATGTGCTTCCCTGGGTAGTGAGTGATCTGAAATGCCAGATTTGGTTTAACAAGTCTAAAAACGGTGATTTTGATCTGTCTTGGACATTGATCAGGAAGACCGAGCATTCTTGATAATAACACAGTCAAAGCAATGATCAAGGAAGACCCGAATTAAAGTATCGCTGAGTTATCCCCCGGGAGATTAATAAAACTTTGTCCACCATTAAAAATCATCTTAACATGATTGGTAAAGTATATAAAGAGTGGATTTAGACACCACATGAACCGTCCCTAGAGAATAAAACTGCGCGATAAAGAATTTTCAAAGGTTTGCTAGCTAGGAGTGAATAAAAGAGTAACTTTCCTTAATCGAGATGAGAAATGGATGGTCTATGACAGGGACGTCCAACCCGCCGCCCGCGGGTCCCCTGCTTACTTAGATTTTATTTTTATGGGCTATTTTTTAAGTATATTTTCATTTACTTTGAAAACCAGATATTGAGAATATCATAAAAGGAAGGCAATCCCCCATGTCGTAGAATTGCTCATAGTCTGGTCGAATAACTATTCTAGTCCTTGATCTGGACACACCGCTTTTGTTAAGTCGATGGTATTGAGACCCTATGACTCCCTCTACGATCATTATATATATATATATATATATATATATATATATATATATATATATATATATATATATATATATGCTTTAATTCCTACTGAACGGGTGAAGGCTGGTTAGAGGCGGGTTGTGCCATGGCCAGGATTCTCACTATAAAAGTCCCACTTGTTACTGGGGGAAGGTTTGTGATTGTCTAAATTCTAAGAGTGCATAATACAGGTTGAATAAATTAGCCGAAGGGATTCTTAATTAAAGTCTTGCCAAGAGTACGACAAAAAGGAGAAGCCACAAATAAACACACGTACAAAAATAAACTTTACTTTACACCGAAATAATAATTAGTAGCAATAGTTAAACGGGCATTTAAGTAAATAAGGATTAAATATTAAACACGGATTAGTCCGGGTTGACAGCAATTATAAATAATAATATCAGGGAATGACTCACTTGAATCTCTTTAAAAAAGGAGGGAAGGATAACACTGACGTTAAGCGTCTAGATTTATAATGACTCAATGGCAGTATCAATCATTGTTAATTAAATAGGTAATTTAAGAATAGAGGGACACTGGGTTTATAGATTACCATTCATTGTGATGGATTGGAGAGACGACTACTCAGGTCCAGACGGGGTGGTTCGGGTGGCGTTAACACGATTTCTCGGGGAGAGGGGGAATAAGATGACGGGTTCGGGGCTGCTGACTGCAGTTCCGGTTAGTTCACTCCTAACTGGATGTGACACTAACAAATAGTTACTTCCAGTAACTATTTGGATGTTCCTTTTTCTTTCTCAAGTTACGTTGAGCAACAGAGCAGATTCTTCTAGTCACAGACTCTGCGGGGCGGGATTTGCCTCAGGTACACTTTGAGACAGCGACCAAGTTAACTCAGCGGTGCGTTGGCAGTCGATACGTTACGGCAACGACTCTCGTTCAACGTGAGGGTTACGCGAGTAGGTTTGGAACACTTCTGCCGAGGGATGAACGGCGTTGTCATTTATACCGCGGATTGTGTGAAATCGAGAGAGAGATTCCTTATACGACAATTCGCTTATCGCAGCGCCTTCTGGACAATCTCCATGGTATCATAAAGAAGGCAAATAGAATTTAGGCTTCTCTGTGAGGTAGGCCTTCTTTCGTCAGACTTCCTGTCGCCTGTTGGGGAAGTTTGTCACGGATAACGACTTAGGTCATGGGGAAGGCGGAGGAGGGCGGGTAGAATGTTCGGGGAGGGTGGGGAAAGAGAGAGGAGACGAAGGTCAACTCAAACGACAAATTTTTCTCGTTCCCACGATTGTCTGGCGGCATGCGAGTATGTACGTTCCATACCCTCACACCCCAAATCAAATTGATTTTATTTTATTTTGTCTAAGTCTAATTTATTATTTTACTGTTAATATACAGTATTTTGTTTGCAATTATATATATCTTTGAACTTCCAAAACCAGAGCTGCCGCCCCCAAAAGTCTTTGCCATGCGGATGGAATACAACAAGTATTGTTATTCCCTTTGAATTATTGGAGCAAAGGAACACCCTCCCTGCACACTTTTTGTGTCAAGAGCTTGAATCCTGTGAATCAAGTTGGGCGCAAAAGATATCCACCCAGCTCAAAGCACAAAGAGGGAGTCATTCTGCAACATGATAATGCAAGACCACATTCAGTGAAGGTATCTCCCCTAAAGATAAAGTCGATAGGTTGTGGAGTTTACCCGCCACTCCCTCTCCTCTTACTCACCAAACCTAGCTCGATCCAAGTTTCCTTCATTCAGGTCACTCGAACACTTTGACGAGGGTAAAACCTTTATAAGATTTAGACACACTCGCTCAATTGCCTTTTCTAAAGATCTTGTTTTTACCACCTCCCGTACAATCAGGAAACTGGTTTCGCGGTGAGGGCAAATGTCATTGGTTATCATTTTAATTATTTTTCTAATGAATAATTCTATTTCTCATATATTTCAAGTAGATTGCATTTGCTCTACGTAAAATGCAACATTACTTTTCGCTACCCCTAATTACCTGGAGCATCAAAAAGTACGCGGAATTCTTTTTGTAGCTTGAAAGCAATCAGGTTAATACTATATAAAACATGTCAGGCCGTGTCACTAAGTCTTCAGCTTGCTGTTAGTCACTTGCAATCAGTTATGCATAAACTATTGTGGAGTAGAGACCCTTTTTAGAAATGATACTTTTTAGACCCATGGGAAATATTGAAATAAGATCAAACATTAAATTTTTGGTGAAACTTCATTGTAAAAGGACAAAGATCATGGAGAGTTTGGGCAAAGTTTATGGCATTAATGCTCCAAAGGAAACCACGGTCTACAAATGGATTCAGAGATTTCGAGAAGGCAAAGAAGATCTGGAAGATGCCTCTCGCAATACGAGAGCACAACATAAAAAAAATGACGAAAACATTGAGGCTATTCAAAATCTAAGAAAAGAATATCAAAGAATAACAGTTATTCAGATAGCTAAGTCCCTAGACATTTCATATGGTTCACCAAATTCAATCTTGCATGATGATTTGGAACTCAGCAAGCTTTCAGCGCGATGAGTTCCAAAAGCGTTGCGCCCGGATCAACTCGTTCTTCGAAGTGATCTGTCATTGGCGATATTGAACAAAATTGAGGTTGATGAAGAGCAGTTTCTGAATCGGATCATCAGCGGAGATCAAACCTGGATCTACCAGTATGATCCTGAAACCAAAAAGAAGTCGCGAATCAGTGGCTTCCACGTGGATTATCTGGGCCAATCAAGTTCAAATCGGAGAAATCAGCTCAGAAAGAGAGGGTCATCATTTTTTGAGATTCAGAGAGAGTGATTATTGGTGGATTATCTTTAAGGTCGAAGAAGTGTTACAGGAGCTTACTATAGGGAAATTTTAAGGAAATTTAGAGACTAATTGATTAAAAAAGGACTAGGGAAACTCCATGGTCGAATCCTCTTTCACCATGACAATGCACCAGCGGGAGTTGCGAAGGATGTTATCCGAAAATTTCGATGGGAAGTGCTACCTCACACACCTTATTGCCCAGATTTAGCCCCATCAGGCTTCTTCCTCTTACCAAAGCTCAAAGAACTGCGAAAATGAACACATTTCAGAAGCGTAGAACCTAAAAGTACTACCATCACGTGGTTTAGAACGAGGCCTAATACGTTCTTCAGAGAAGGCTTAGCAACCTGGAAACATCGTAAGGAGCGATCTGTAAATATGATGCCGAAGATAAAAGAAGTGAAATGTGTGGAAGATACATAGATGCACCCCCCCCCCGACCCATACAGGCATTGAGGCTACGAGGGTAAACTGTAGGTTAGGCCTGGGAACGCACACAAGTCTCCAGCTCTCATCAAAGGACACCGACATGATTAAAAGGACAAAAGGATCTGATATGACATCTTTTACAAATTTTAGTAATGGTCTGCTAAACCAGAATAAGGCACTTACATACATAATATATTTCAAAGAACTGAACACACACATATAATCATGAGCACGCATGCGATAATGAACTATGGACACAGTGCAAATAAGCACGGATCAAGGAGGCAAAAGAAGACTGAGTTCTTTGAAATATATATTTTTTGCATCTCAGTCATTGTTTTCGGTCTAAACCATTATTTCAGATGGATACATACACAAGTTAAATTTCCCAAAACGCAGAATTAAGATAAAATTGTATGTCCAACAAACTGTTCCACGGCTTTCGAACAGACTTAGCAAGAAGCAAAGTGAAGATATAATAAAGCGTGTTATTGCAACCCAAGGTACCACTTGAGACGATCATACAGATGTAAAGGGTCTTTCAATAAGGTCATTCGATTTTTAAATGTAAATAAACCAAGTTGTGTGTGATATATGCACTCAATTTATTTTCAATTTGAAAGTACATTTTATGGCATTAAGTGTGGCATATGACGTTGTTCAAATGTCCGCCGCGGCTTTGCTTAGTGGAACGTATTCGGGAGGCCCAATTTTCGATGACTTTGTCGCATAAATCTGGCTGAATTTGCTGGATGGTGTTCGTTATGTTGACTTTGAGGACATCAACTGTTTGCAGATTATTCGCATAGACCTGCGATTTAAGGTAGCCCCAAAGAAAGTAGTCTAATGGTGTTAAATCGCATGATCTCGGTGGCCAGTTGACGTCGCCGCCGCGCGATATGACCCTGCCCTGAAATCGCTGGTGCAAAATGTCTATCGTGGCGTGCGTAGTGTGGCACGTAGCACCATCCTGTTAGAACCACATGCCGTCAGTATCCATATCAGGCATATAATCCAGTTGAGGCCACAAGAAGTTGCTTATCATCGATCTGTAGGTCTCGCCGTTGACGGTTATGGCAATCCCATCTTCGTTCTCAAAAAAATACCGACCGATGATTCGGTTAGACGAAAATCCGCACCAAACAGTGACTTTGTTGGGATGTAATTGGTGCTGGTGTACCTCATGTGGATTGTTTTAGTCCCAAATCCGACAATTTTGCTTGTTCACAAATCCATTCATCCAAAAATGGGCCTCGTCGCTGTGGCGAGGATTGAAATCACGTAATGCGCGGAACGTTTGTCGAACGGAGCACTGATTTTGATAATAACATTTGATGATTTGCACAGGCTGTTTAACGCTATAACCTTCCATCGTGACTTTTCAAGTACTACTGAACAGTTCACTGTGATATTGCCAGATGTCGCTTTAACAACATGGCCACTATCGCCTGACAAAGCTCGAGCGTCTTTGTTAAAAGACCCTTTGCATATTTCAAGGTTTGATTGCGACTGCAGTTAATGTTTTAAAGACGACAGTGGAGAGAAGCAATATTTTCGTAAAACTCACATTACTGCAAGGCTTACGTTTGCAAAGGAGTATGTTTATTGTGATAACACTCTATTGAAGAGTGAATTATAGAGCAAAGAAATGAAAGTGAAACAATTTGACCATAATTTCAAAAGACATGTTTGTCGAAATCCTGATGAGATTACTGCCGATAAACACCATAACAACCGCAAAGCACGCTGAAGGAAGTATAATGTTATAAGGTTCTTTAGTTGCTAATGGTATAAGAACACGTAGTAAAAATATGTCAAGGAGTAAAAAAGTTATTTGGCTGTTTTGAATCGAAGCCTTCTACCATCAGCAAGAAAACTGCAGTTGGGTAGTCAGTTTAATTTTCAATATTTCAATGATCTAATGATACATAAGGCCTCTTCAGTGAAAGTGTGGTTTGAAGATTCCAAAATTACTGTTTTGAAATATCTAACACAGATCCCTAATGTGAACCACATAGAAAATAGGAGATGGTATTATAAAAAATAAACATCCACAAGAGAATAGGAACGAGTGGCGGATGTAAGGCTGGAATGGGACAAATTGTTTAGTGGAGACTGCAGTAAATTGTTAAAATTCAAGGACAAAGTTTGAATTGTGTAAGTGCTAAACAAGGTCAAGCGAGAAAATATTAATTCTGATTATTAATGCTGCTGGAATAAATGGTTAAAATGCACGTCACCGATGTAGTCTTTCTAATTTCTTACTCGATTAGTAGTATTTAAATAATTTCGGTGATATAATAAATGCTCCGTATTCATTTCATTGTTAATTAATCCAAAGTTCAAAAAAAGTCTCTCGGACTCCTAAAGAATTTATTCTCAAACTATGACTCGAGTAAAAACAGAAAAATAATCTGTTGGAGGGCATAATGTCATGCAGGGGCAATGATAGACCCTCAAAAGGTGATGTTCCCTCGATTGCATTTAAAACTAGGACTCGTGAAGCAGTTTGTTGGAGCTCTTAACAAAGAGTCCGCAGCCTTCAAAAATACCTTCAAAATTTCTTTTCCAAACTCTCTGAGGCAAAGGTGAAAGCGGATGTCTTTGTTGGACCACAAATCAGGAAAATCCAGGCATTCAAAAATCCATGAAATGCTTACTAGAAAGGAAAAGGAAGCCTGGGGGAGTTTTCTTTCGGGTTCTCAGGGATTTTGGGACAACCACAAGGCTGAGAATTATGTGGCACTGGTTGAGAACTTAGTGATAGGCTATGCCCAAATGTGCTGCAGCATGTCTCTAAACTAGCACATCCTTGTTGCCCATCCTGACAAGTTCGAGAATATGGAAGCATACTCAGAGAAGGAAGGGGAGCGCTTTCACCAACATATACTAAACATGAACCTAGACACCAAGAAGTATACAACGAAAACATGATGGGAGACTACATGTGGGGACGTGTAAGGGAAACCGATTTACATTAAAAACAGAAATCGAGGAAAACTGTTCACTTATAACATTTTTACTTGTTTTTATATATTTCTTGTGTAAGTTTCAGTAAAATTGTATAAATTTAAGAGTTTTTGTTTTTAGCTATACAATGGAGGAAAAAAAGACAAAATTTGCCTATTTTACTAAATATTTCCTTATAGAAGCCACAAAAGCAAAGTTTAAAACAAATAATGACTATTTTATATTGTTTTGCAATAAAAGCAGTTTAAAATAAGACTTAATGGACAAGAAAAAGAAATGTTACAGTGTAATTATTATTTAAACTAAACGGCAAAAACCAACGTGGGGATCTTAGTTAGGAAATTTGAAGAACGCTAGAAATGTGGAGGAGGGAGGGGAGAGGGCACAAGACTGCTGAACCAAGGGAAAAGGAGTATTTGACATGTGGCTATTGATTAAAAAAACGAAAACAACGAAGGAATTTGCGGTAGGAGGTGTTTGAAAAGAGAGATTCGTGACGCAAGTGGGTTCGTTGGAGATCGGGACGCGCAAATCTCCCCATCCAGCAGAGACATCAAATTCATAGAAAGAGAAACACCCACACTCCAAAGTATCTATATCTCTATCTAATGATTCTTTTGGTGCTATCTCTTCATCTGTCTATCTATCATTGATTATCTATTTACCCATCGATATAATGTCCTATGTCTACCTCCTTATATATTGATCAATGTTTCTTCTTTCCCCCTTTGTAGGTGGAGTCAAGATAAAGGCGTGAGAGATACAAAGCATCTAAGAGATGTGTCTTGTCTCTTAAGAGAACTGGAAACCCCGGAGGAGTTCATTGTTAAGTTAGATCGATCAGAGATACATATGTGAGAGGGCATAGCGGCATATAAAGGGCATATGGGGGTATAATGAAGCGCCGATCTCATTCGTGAATGGCTTCGTCTCATCGAGGGCAAGATTATTGCGTTGAAAGAAAAGTGTCTAGTTGAAGGAAGATCATCTTGTTGAAGGGTGGCCATGCCGCTGGAGAAGGACCCCTTGGGAAGGATCATCTGAAAGGCACTCAACGTGAAGAAGTCATCCTGGGATGATATCTTTGGGATGAATCGCTGATATTAGTAGGCGGTCGAAGGGTGTCCGTTCAGAAGTGACGTCAATTTACATAATCACATTGTACTAACGCCTTCCTTTTATAGCTAATCCTAGTTGACTTTGAAGTAGCTGTATAATTGCCATGTATAGAACTTTTACTTGTGATGGGTAATTTAGCTAGTGACCATCATATAAAAAATACTTTTCGCAATGATTGTCAATAAACACCACAACAAAAAACATTTCAGCGTATTCAGAAACATTGCCATTAAGATACCTTTTAATCTCACTTTGCCTCTCCTTTGAAGCAGAGGAATAGAGGTAACTTAGAACCAGTATTCTCCTTTATGGCAAAGCAAGAGGAAGATAAAAAAAAGGAAAAATGGCTGTGTTTCGGGATTTAGTAATTTGATTCCTTAAACGCAAGCTTACCTTTAAGGAAAAACATAAACAAATTTATGGCTAACAATGCCTAGATGTACATAGATAGATAGAAAAGTGACAGCGAATATAGAGGTTCATGCATATATATCTCTAATACAAAGATAACAAATTTCTTTCACCTTTGGACAAAGTGCTTGAGCCAAAGTAACATGGCGTTATTTTTTAAACAATGCCTTTTCCACCATCCAGTTAATTCATTTTATATTCTCTGATGCCTTTTTTCCTTACAGATTTCAGTAGTATCACTTTGCAATATAGTATCTAAATATAATTTTATTGTAGTGGAGTATAGTAATGCATTATTGTATATTATAATTCCCTAGGATCGTAATGCATTACAGTGTTGCACATGATATTGCAATACTGGACAACAGTATTGCGGTCTCGCAATATACTATTTCAGTATTACATCACCTTCTTGTAATATTATGATACATAATTGGGATATTTATTTTCATTAATGCAGGGCTGTATTACAGTATTGCATTACAACATTACCGTATTATATTATTGCAATGTTGCAATCTAGCATTGCGACACTGCAGTGCAACAATATATCATCGCACTAATATCCTACCTCCAAGTAATGTTGAATTTCAACATGACAGCATTGCATTATAGTGGGTAATGTTTATCGTTGCAACCCATTTTTCGTTGTTCTGAATGTCTCTTTACTACCGCGGCCAAAAGTTTTTTGGACACCTCGGAAATTTGATAAATGCAGGGCCGTAAAATTAAAATTTGCGTATCAATATGAATATACTTGTGGTATATGGATGAATAAATATCATTAAGTTATATATGCTCCAAACAATCAAAAAGGCTTAACAAAATGCAAAATTTGCCAAAACATGTGACATCAGAAACATAAGTGAATGAAGCTCTGTCAAAATTACAGCAACACCAAACTGATACAGGAAGCTCAGTAGCGTGTCAAGACTCCCTTGGCAGTAAGTAAAGAGAGCATTTATTCTTCAAGACATGCTCTACTCACCCATAACATAGCAACCACAATGCTTTACTGCTGGCACTTTTACTCTAGATTCCACTGCCTTCCTGGCCTCCTGCGGACTCTAACGTTGCCTGGGACCAAGAACAATCGGAACACGGACTTGTCGGTCTATAAGACACGTGCCCCATGGAAAATGGCCCATTTGCGTTAAGCAGGTGCTCACGTCAAAGTCGCTTCTGGTGGCCTCTAAATGAATTTAGGCCTCGTGCGAGCAGTCTGCGACGGACTGTTCTGGCGAGGGCATTAACCAGGCCACCCTCTGTCCAATCATGTTGCAGCGGTTTTCTTACGATCCCGAAGGTTCATGCAACGCAGAGAACTTTCGTAACGTTTCGTAATGACCCAAGGTCATCCAGAACGAGGTCTATCTTGGATAGTCCCACTTTCTCGAATCATCTTCAATCCTTTTGCAACACCGGAATATGATCACCGACCCCACGTGCTCCGAGTGTATCAGACTTCTTTACTCCAGGGTGTAGTTACGCGTTTTCGACATTATCAAATTATTATGAGATCCTCTTGACATGAACTATCATATTAATCAACAAATATGATGTTATATGAAGGCATTTTGCCTATAACATACCACATATTGATACCCGGATTTCATATATTTCCATAGCATCTTCATTTTAGAAACATATACCAACATATTCAGAGTCATACCTAAAGAATGTAAAAATAATTCCAGGTGTCCGAAAACTTTTGGTCGCGACTGTAGATGTGTCCCCATCTTCGTCTACAATACAATATTTGCTTTCACCTTTTTGTCTGTCTATGAACCTTTGCTTTCATTCTTTTTGTCTCTTTCTTCCTCTTCACATTCATTCCTGTTACATGCATGTTATATAAAATAAGAAATCTCTTTAGATCTTGTTTGCAGCGGCTTTTTTTAAGTTTAATAGGGAAAGAACAAAAGGAGTGGAAGTAGAAAAGCTTGGTAGTTTGGGTCATAACGACTGCTGCCGTCAACGTAAACATTGGCAAAGTAGAGAAAATTAATATAATTTAAGCAGAAGAAACGTTTGAACAAATTCAATTTCCGTCTCATTTTTCTTGAAATGGCAAATCGAAAACCAGCGCTTCTATAACGAACAAAACAAGTCATTGTAATAAGAGGAACCTCATTAATTCTATATTATTTCCATAATTTAATGATGCTGAAAATATTCTAAAAGCGGGAAGATTGCGAAGTGATTTTTAACTTTAAGTTAAGAAAGCAACGATCCGGATGAAGCCTTCATTTGTCAGTTTGTACTCGTTGTGATTAATAAAATAGCCAAAAAATGGCCCACTATAGACACTAATTAAAATCAAAAGTCACTATAGGTGTACTTATTAAACATATAATAAATTACAAGTAAAAACCTTTCTTGCTTTTCTTTATCACAAATTGAATTATGTTTGTTGATTTCTTACCCTAAAAACACTGTGGAGCTTGACACCAACTCAAATATTGTAATGAATATTATAAGACATTTTCTTTTTAATTACCAACAGTTAATCGGTCTAGGATATTAT
Source organism: Ceratothoa steindachneri (assembly GCA_963969495.1). Taxonomy (NCBI): domain Eukaryota; kingdom Metazoa; phylum Arthropoda; class Malacostraca; order Isopoda; family Cymothoidae; genus Ceratothoa; species Ceratothoa steindachneri. Next base: position 106,509,479 of record OZ018326.1, read on the forward strand.
CGTATTATAGTGTTGTAAATATCTCTGTAGCAATGATTTAATTAATTCTCGCATATATTTGTTATTGCACATTAGGTGAAATTTGATCTATGCAATATAAGATCTCTTGACATACACATATTATAGTATTAATGTTTTAAAAAGGCAACTAAAATAATATTTAATATGCAAAAAATAGCCACATATTCATAAAAGTAGTTTCGCTCATTATTGCAATTCTCTCCAATCTCTTAAGGAGACAGTGGATTCCTGCTGTCTTGAAAGATTCATTCGGTTTGGATGAAAAGTAGGATTTGATATCCTTTTCCACTTCCTTGACATCGAAGTAGTCTTTGCCTTTTAGTTGAAGTTGTAATGGCTTAAATAAATGGTATTCAGATAGTGAAGGTCCGGTGATTTTGGAGGATGAGAAAGAAATAACGACTATTTCTTTCCCCTTGGGTCTAGCGTGTCACATCACGTGCGGGTGTGTAGTGTAATGGAAGAGGAGGAGGACGAGGACAGCCCTTTCGGCCGACCAGTGAAGGACGTTTTTGTTCTATATCTTCATTTACACGTTGCAATTGTTCAACAGATAGATATGTACGTGTGCACTAACTGTGTGCTTACTATTGAGGCGATCATAAAAAATGAATAGCGCTCCTTTGACATCCCACCCAAGACCCGTTCTAGGAGTAAGAGTGGGGTTTTGTTCGAGGTCAAACCATTGTTATTTGCGCTTAATATTGCAGTAAAGAAACCCCTCCCCCCCTCCTAACATTTCGGGTCATAAATGGCTCATGGGCATTTCGACCAATAAAGATGAGACAATATTCACACGTTGGAAACGTTGTCCTTCAGAGAGTTCATGTGGCAGCCAAACACCATTGTAGTGGACTTTTTCTGTGTTTATAAGATGTTTACGTAGTGGTTCATGACTGAAATTGAAAATTCTTCCATTTCACCAGTGTCCTGTCGAGTCCAAGACTCTTCACAAGGGCCTTAAGAACATTAAGAGCAAATGCAGTCTGGGTAGCCTCAACCTCCGAGTTCCTTTAGTCTGAATTCACCTGAATGGATTTTTTTTAACCCCCGCTGACATTTACGAAAATTGAACATAATTTCATACAGTTCTATATTTTTTTACTACTCTCTTTCTTGTATTCATAGGGTCTGATATACCCATGCATTACTAAGGCTAAAATTATCCTGGCATTTTCTTTGAACATTAAATTTGGAATAATGTAAGCAAATGTACAATTTTTTTTGTATAAGTTCTTTAAAACCATTAATTTAATGACAACCTGATATTTATGAGGTTCGTTTTCTTCAATTTTGTGTTTAGTCTATTTGGTCCCGACGATGTAAACACAAAGGCGTTTAGGACTCCCCCCCTCTCTTCCTCTCTCTCTCTCAATCTATCTCACTCACTCTTTCTCTTTCTCACTCTCTCATTTTTTCTCTCTCATTCTTGTTTAGGCTCTTTGTTATGTATGGATGAGAAGCGTTGCCCAGGCACGCTCGAGGCAGTGGAAAAATGGCTGGCCTTTCATACACTAAATCAATACCATCGTTACTTACCTTACAGTTTAAAATTAAAATTATAACATATACATAGAAGTGTGCCCCCACCTACACACCAGAGGGTGAAAATCTTCGTGTGCCTGTAATCATATATATGTTTTATTAAAGACCCGTTTGTATTTCGACTTTACCACTTTTATTTTAGCGCCATCTTTCTAACTGTCGGATGCAGTTTTTTTATATGAGGCTGAAGATTGAAAATCAACTGAAGAAGATCCATTTTATTTGGTCTTATTTAAAATATTCAGATTTTTTTAAAATTTTGACCGTAGGCTTTTGCCTTTCTTCAGGCATTTTCAGACAGAAGAAGTCTTGGGTATTTTTTGATGCGCCATTGATGGAAAGTCTTTAGTCGCGGGCGAGTCAGGTCACGCGCCACTCTACATCTCACTATGTCGGTCGGTCCCCGTTTTGCTTTTTTTTTTTGTAATAATATTATAACTCTTCGGCCGGTTTTAACGAAATTCAAAACCCTTAAGTTGCTTTACATTCTCTTTCAAATGATATAATTGCCAAAGTCCTCCCAAAGTTAGCCCGGAAATTATTTTGTTTTTGCAATAACATCATAACTTTTCAGCCGATAATCTGCTAGACTAGACTAGGCTATAATATGCTATACTCTGCTAGGCAAGCCTAGAATAAGCTATGCTATCCTATGGTATTATAGGTTAAGCTATACTATGCTAAACTATGCTAAGATATAATGTACAAGAATAAGATATACTATGCTAATTTAGGCTATAATATACTATGCTAAGATAACATATAGTATGTTAGGCTAGACAATAATAAGCTATGCTTGACTAGGGTATAATAGTATAGTATAGGCTATACATGTCTAGAATAGTTAATGCTAGGTTAGGTTATGCTATGCTAGGCTAAGCTATACTAGGCTAGGCAGGGCATGAAAGGTTATACGCTACGCTATGGTATGCTAGGTTAGTCTTCGCTATACCAGACTAGGATAAGCGAGGATTTGCTAGAGTAGGCTAGGCTATGTTATGCATGCTATGCAAGCCTAGGATAAGATATAATAGTCTAGTCTAGTCTAGGCAATACTATGATATACTATACGAACTAGGTTAGGGTAAGGTAGGCTATGATTTACTATACTAGGCTATGCTAGTCTAGGCTAGAATATGCTAACTAGGATAGGATAGAATATACTAGGCTTGGCTCCAGTGAACTAGACTAAGCTAGGCTATACTATATTATGCTATGATATACTATGCTAGGCTATAGGCAGGATTTACTATGTTAGGCAATCTAGGCTAGTCTATACTATGCTAGGCTTTATTATGCTAGGTGAGGTAATACTATGGTAAGCTATCCTACGGTAAGCTAGGTTTTGCCAGGCTATTATTCGAGACTATACTAGGCTATGGTATAAAATGTTATAATTTTCTAGACAATACTAGGATATGCTATACTAGGCTATACTATGATAGGAGATACTATACTAGATATACTATACTATATTATGCTATACTATACTATGTTTTGCTATGCTATGCTATACTATGTTATGGTATAATATACTATGCCATGTTATACTATGATATAATATGATAAGCTCACTATGCAATAATATGCTATGCTATACTATGGTATAATGTGCTATGCAATTCTAGACTATGCAATTAGGGTGTGACCATTTTTTCGCCTTTTCAATTCCATAAATGAGGTGTGACAAAAAGCTAAGGCACGCCATTTTAATTAAAAAAATATATATTGCCAAAGTCCTTCCAAGGTTAGCCAGGGAATTATTTTCTTTTGGCAATAACATGATAATTATTCCGACCATTCTAACGAAATTTGAAACCCTTATATTGTTTTGCATTCCCTTTCAAATAATATAATTGTAAAAGTACTCCCAAGGTTAGCCAAGAAATTAGTTCTTTTGCAATAACATCATAACTATTCGGCCGATTCTAACGAAATTTGAAACCCTTAATGTGTTTACATTTTCTCTTTCGAATAATAGAATTGCCAAGGTGCTCCCAAGGTTACTCTGGGAATTATTTGAAGTTTTAAAAGTCGTAAGGACATAAATCAGAATAAGTGAGAGCACGCGACTTTTTAGTCAGCACAACCTTGTTGCTTTTCGTTTCCTCCTTTATCGGCGACGTAATTGTTGAGTGAGCAGCAAAGAATGAATTTTGTCTCCGTCCTTTGATGCCTTTTATAGGTCGGAGTCAGAGCAAGGTTCGCTTTTCTTTCAGCAAAACGGTGCACTACTCGCTCCGAGCTGGTTCCCTGTGTGTTCAGGTTCGGGCCCATCTATTTGAATGAGAAGAGCCTCCAGAATCTTCAGACGGCGGAGATCCGAGTCTTTTCTGAGGATGGAAGTGTTTTCAACAAGGATCTTTCTTGTAATTTGTTCGTTGTGTTGTTCATTCCAGTGTGTTTTGATTCCTTCTTCTTGTAAGTGCATTGTTAGGCGTCGGCTGAGAGTAGTGGTGGTCGTCATACCTATATATTGGTTGTTTGGATGAGGCTTGCAGTCCTCATGAAGGCATTCAAATTTGTATACCATAAATTTGAATATATAAATATATATATATATATATATATATATATATATATATATATATATATATATATATATATATATATATATATATATATATATATATATATATATATATATATATGCGAATCTAAAGCACGACCTGTCGCTTGAGGAACAAAGGTATAAAGATTATATCTAATGGGTTTAGCTAACTCTTTCGTTTGTTGTCTGCCCCTTTTTTGCATTCACATTATTAATATTTGAAACAATTATATTTTATATCCATATTTGTGTCGATATAATTGGAGAGTCTCCATATAAAAACTAATTCTAATTTACAAATCTGAAACACTTTTGCCTGTCTAACATACAAGTAATTCGAAGGCGTTATCAGATTAAATAGGGTATGGAAAAAGACTCATGAGATGTAAAATCGTGTTGAAATGTGGAAAAATGTGTTTAATTTTAATCATAGATTAATTTTCATTAAAAAAAAAGGTTTCATCTCACAGGGGAACAATTAATCTATTTAAGGCAGGAGACCCCAAAGTGGCTGTTAACGACCCTCAGGGATCGAAAAATCATTTCCAATCGTCCAAAAATATTCATTACAATGGCAAATCCACACCATTGGTCACCCTATTAAATTTTATTGGTGAAATCGACATAATGTATTGTGCCGAAAGCAAAAGCCTTATAATCTCTAACAGCCCCATGTATTCCACTTTTAGTGGCATCTTCCAAGTTCACCTAGAAGGCTGGTTTTAACCAAGGCCACTCATGTACCCTCGTGAGCTTCTAAAGGCATCAAAAAGGACGTCAGATCGGATCAATTCTTGAAAAGGGCTCTCAACTCATCTACGATTAGTTTGTCATATTCATGTTATGGCATAATAAGTTATGTATTATATAAAAGATAAACCACTTTTTATAATGATGTATGGAAGTTTTTGTATAAGTAAATCATAAACAAGTAATAATATCTCCTTTGGGTCTGAGATTTAGTGGACATACTGTTTCAAAACGAAATGTTATGTGGCCGACCCGTATACTTATATAGATAAACCAATCTGCTTCGTCTCATCGCAAAAAAGATTTGTCTTGTTTTTGCTTTTTTGAAGGGTTCGGCTACAATGATTCTATTTATAGCAGTCTATCTGTATATACTTATAAGTAATTGTTATTAATTTATAAAATTATTGCTAAATCATTGTTATTTTGGGGCCAGGAAATTAATAAGTGCAAGAGAAGATTCAGTTTTTTTACTCCTACATCTCCTCCCACAGCTATTTTTGGAGAGAAATGGAGAAATATAATGTAGATATAATCTTTTTGTACATAGTGTGTGTTTGGAGGGGAGTGGTAAATCGTATATAACTTTAATTCCTGTGTCATCTCCCTTCTATTTTCCCCCGAGAAGAGTGGAGAGATATAATGGAAATACGAACTGTTTGACCATAGTGGAAGGTGGGTGGAATCGCTTTGGTCATAGTGAAGGTGGGGAAAATCTTATAATTTTACTTAGTGTGTGATTATGGGGAGAGGCAGACCACACAAGCCACGTTATTCATGCCCTTGGTTGTATGAATCTACAGCGATTATCCAAGGGGTTAGGTTCACCGCCAACAATATACCAACGCTCTCCTTATGTGTGACAAGTTCATTTTCAACCGAATACATTGATTTTGCACCGACTACTTGAGCCGGCAGAGCAGTCCAATGATTTGTTATCTTGTACCTGAAAAAGCTCGCCGGAACATTCGAATGGCAACGCCTTCCTGCCAATTTAATGCTCTACTCCATTATCACTGGTAGTAAAGAAAACCGAGAATAAAGAAATCCCACTGGTTCATACTGACAACATTGGCTTGATAATGAGAGTAAAGAAAACCTCAAGGTTCATATTAAGATTAATTAAACCCCTCAGGGTACAGACTTGAGAATAAAAGACAATCGAACCAATCGTTCATACTGACAGCAGAGAAAACCCAGGCCATATCTATAAGATATAGACGTTCTTTGTAGCGTACTACGTTACATCTGTAAAATATGAACGTCTTTGGATCATGCCATGTAGCATCTTTAAAATATGAACGACCTATATATCATACCATGTAACGTCTTGAAAGTAAGAACGTTCTTTGTCTCGCACCAAGGCACGTGCTTAAATTATGAATGTCATTTGTCTCGTACCATGTAACGTTTTTAATATAGGAAGGCGGAAAATCCCACTACGTAACATCCGGCGGCAAATGACTTGTATTTTTATAATTCCATTTAAAGCGACCACCAGCGAGGGCGATTTGAAGCAGGAAGTTTGTAGAGGTGAAAATGCGATGGAAGTTACTTAACCGTAGATCCTCCCAATTTACCTATCCTAACCCAACCGAGCTGAGCATATTTAATTTAGCCAAACTACCAGCCTAACCTAATTTCACCTGTCCATAAACCAGCCTAACTTAATCTAACCTAACCTAACGACCATATCCAAATTGACTCTATACTTTATTGCTTTTCAAGTGGTCCTTCAAATATGATGTATTTTGTTGATAAAAAAAAAAGAAACAAGTCCTAGACAATGATGTTCTCTCAAATTATTCCACTCATCTTAGTCAAATTCTTATAAAAATCGGTAGTCGTTCAAAAACCATTTTTATTCCTTCTCAAAAGTGCTATTCACAAGATTTAATGAGATATTTTTTCAATCAATTGAGAAACTGATCACTATTATGGTACTCTTTTTGCTAGACAGTGAGATCCTTAAGAAAAATGAATCAATTTGCAAACAATTATTGCAATCAGAATTCCAAATTTCCGTCGATGAATCGGCTAAAATATTGATTTTTGTCCCAGGCATTTTTTGATTGGCAAAATATTTTATAGTTTAGATGAAAACAACGTTAAAAGATTGAGTTTTTATCATATTTTAATTAAAGAATCATGTTTGTTTTAATAATTCATTCACATTCAAGTATTTGCTTACTTTTCCGGTCGCCAAGGCAACCGTTCAATTTTTTAACTTGAAAACATTTTATTTGCAATATTAAATGCAGCGAGATAATGATGTGCAACATGTCACAGTTTTCCCATGAGTTGCCAAATGTTAGTAGAATGATAAATATAGCCCATCCAAATATCAGTTTTCCTTTGACTCTTATTATGTGCTTTCTATAATAGGTTAATATTAGTAATAACATTGAAATAACGTAATACTAACATTATACTCACTTGTAATAGCTGTATTTAAGGAAATCCTGGGAAAGCATCTGGTATTTTCAATATTCCCGAGCGGACCAATGAGAGATAGGGCGGCGGGAACTAAGATAATGCAATCCTCCAATCAGAACATTCATTGCAATTAACTCGAAATGCGCAAGATTTCATAGCTCTCCCCTTGGCCCTGCTTTGCTAGCATTTCGGCATCTGGTAATGTTCGCGTTCTGGTTGTATTTAAAGAATATGAATAAGTGTTATTGATTTCCGAGGGGTAAGGAGCGAGTCGGTATAGGCTGATATGGAAGATCCAGCGCATTGAAATGGTGCGAAAGGTGATTTGCGCTGGTAAAAAAGAGGAGGAAAGTTACCTAAGAGGAAGATTTTAATACCATATTTAGAATCACTATCGTACTGAAGCTTTTAACAATATAGAATATTTTTCAAGTTGTTTGTTATGTTTTGGGGTGTAAATATCTACCCCCAGCCCCCAAAGCCACAAATTTAGGGAAATTATTACAAATTTCTTGCCAAGAGGAATACGAATTGGGCAGTTGAGTTGATGGAGAAAGATAGATGGAAAAAATGAAATGGAATGATGAGAGAAAACAGTTGACCTCATCCATGTCTGGTGTGTTATGGGGCTAGCTTCTATTTCCTAATAAACGTCTTCGTTCGTGGAATTATATAGGGGGTATCCACTAAATATGGAACGTAAAAGATTTTTTTTTTTTAAAGATTCCAAAGATTGTAAAAAAATTATATATCAATGAAAAAAAGGAGAATTTAAAGTTTTTAAAGGTTTGTCTTTAGTCTACGCCATAAAGCTACAAAATCTACTAGAGATGAATTTCAAAGAATTGATCGCATTTTACGTCCCTTTTGATGTCAAGCGAAGCTCAAAGGGTACGTGAATGTTATAAGTCAAATGGAGGCAATTTTAAAGGAAAAATCTTTAAATAAAAGAAACACCATTGAATATACATTATCCTTCCTTGTAATGACATGTGTAATTTTTATATGGAATTGAATCGTTAGAAATTAACACATTTTTTTAGGGTCTCATATTTAGTGGACAGCCTAGCAATATATTGCCCTTCTATCAATAGCCAGGATGCTTTCATCGGAGATTCGAAATGTATAACCAGTTCTCGGTTGTTAAGGACATTTACTCCCATAAGAAAAAGCCATAACTTCTTAATCTTTAATATTTTTCATAAAATCTATTTATCATGTATTTATTTAAAATAAATCACTTCCAACTTTATAATATTGCTCATTTATATAACCAAAAATATTTCACCGTCCATTCAGTCATCTTCTAAGGTCTAGTCAATACCTTTCTCTAAATTTCATTTATTTTCTTTTTTGAACGTTTTGCGGGTCTGTACCAGTCTATAATCTTAAGACTAGCTTCTTTCGATAGATGTGTAAGATAATGGTAATAAAAGCTTTATTTTAAGAGAACGGCCTTTAATTGTATTTGTAGAAAACATGTTTCAATCAACAGTTTCTCTAGATCGTGATGCCGCGAAACATGTTCCGTACCAATTATAAGACGTTTCTTTAAAATAAAGATTTTATTACTATTTAATTAGCAGCCTGTACACTATGTTACTATCTACAGGGTCTTCCTAAAGTATGGACACATAGGAAACATCACATTGGTCTCTTCGTTCACCAGATATTCCCCCCTTCCCCCCTTTCACTTCTTTTTGTGGGGCACGCTAAAAGAGACACCTGAGGAACGCCTCTTGAATCCACCAAACGCGATTAAATCTGGCTCCATAAACAGCATGTAATTGTGGAGTGATATCTTGATTTAAAATTTCTAAGTAAGTCCCCATTAAAAAAAAAGGAACAATTAACGATCCATTGCCGCAGAGTCCTACCCACAGGCACAACTTTTGGTACACATGATCCTCGTACGGTTGGTTTCTTGAGGCATAGTGCCGGGAGTTGGGCCTGTTTAATGGTGGACCATTACGAGGGATGCAGCCTCATTTCCAACAACAACTAACTGTTCAATGAATCTTCACTGGACGTCCGAGAAACCATTGAACAAATCGGAGAAGGCGAGGAAAATCATTTTCAAGGAGTTGATGTTTAATAACGAGTTTATAAGTATAGAATTGCAAGTCTTTACGAACAATTCGCAGTAATGACATTCGTGAAAGTCCTGTACCATTTCTTGTGGAGGATACTTTAGGGTTTTCAACTAATAACTGACGAACACACTGTCATCGTTCCTTACAGTTTTCATTCGTCCCGAATGCCCTTTATTTAAATTGAGAATAATTCACTTTCTTTTAAACTTCTCCACAGTTCCAAAATAGTACGTTTAGTTCGAGATGCTCTCTAGAGAAATTCCCGTTCAAAATAGTTCTGCACTTGCAATAAGCTTTTGGTTTCTAGATAAATCTTGACGATGTAGAGGCGTTGATCTTTTCTAAACTGAATATTAAAAGGATTTAAAAAATTTCATGACTAACTATATAATTTAAGAAGGGGATTTTTTGAGTATTTGAATAATAATTTCATCTTAGTTTGGTCATGACTTGTTTTTTTTATCAAAGTTATTTCTAATAATTCTTTTATAATATCAAAAAAACAAATGGTGAAGTTCAGAAATAAATATAAGTCTAAAAATTTTGTGAAATTTTTAAAACCCAAAGAATTACAAATGGTGAAGTTCAGAAAATTTAAAAAAATTTAACCATGGCCGGTTTTTTTTTAGATTTTAAATTTTAATCTTAGTAGCGAAGTGTAAGGGGAAGTGGCAAAGCCATTGCCTGGTAAATCTAAAAATTAATACACCAGACGTGATGCATTATGCGGTCATGCTAGAAACATATTTTTTAAATCATAAATAATTATTTATGTTGTTTAATAAAAACAGCTCGGTTCACATAATCCAAATATTGGATGCTACATTACTCAAAACAGATTCAAAATATCTCAATTTATGATAAAGTTATTTTGATTTAAACCTGATATATATATATATATATATATATATATATATATATATATATATATATATATATATATATATATATATATATATATATATATGCAATATCCCGCAAAGAAAATGAAAAGGTGCTTCCAAGTATTTCCGAACTTAATTCACTTTATTCTCAAGGATAACTAACGAGAAAATAATATAATAACGGTAATATATATATATATATATATATATATATATATATATATATATATATTAAATGAGAGGTGGAAGAAAGTGCTAAATGTCTTTCACATCCAGCCTCCTGTCGACATTGCCTTCCCGGTGTACCCTTTCCTACCCTCCCAATGACGACCATTGGTGATTCCTCCCCAAGTTCCTGCCCCCACCAACCGATGACCCTCCCCTCTCCCCCTCCCTCTCCATCTTCCCTTTGCATGGGGCAGCAACGGCCCAAACCCCACCTCTCGGCCAGGCGTTGGAGGAGCAGAGCTTTGCACGGCGTTGTTTTGTTCACGGCCGTAAAGGACACAAAGGACGCATCCAACGGCCGCCCGATCGATGCAGCCACCCTCACCCCCTCACGATGCCCAAGCCCCCCCCCCCTCCTACACTAAGGATGCCCCAAAGACCCACTCGCCTGCCGTCCGTCGACATGCAGAAGCAGCGAGTGCACCCGAGAGAGGGGCCGAAACCAGAACTTGGAAGAGGGCCATCGGCCACGACGTGAACTTCAAAATGTAAACTCGCTCGGAACGCCCCCCCTCCAAGGGCGGGACGGAGTTTAATTAAATTAAATTAAACTATTTGTGTGCCCAAATAGGGCGAAAGTCACCTTTAATATTTTAATTTTTAGGCTTTTTAAGGACGTTTAATACCCTCTTTCCCCCATTGTTGGGTCTAACCAGGCGTGGACATGATAGTGGGTGAATTAACGGAGGCGAAAATGACGAGGTGAGAGAAAGCACCCCTTCTCTTTGGGTACCGAGGCTAGAAGGGCGTGGCGCCCTCCTCAAAGTTCAGTTGTAGAGGAGCCATTACACCCGGTGCGACATCCAACCGCTTTGCAAGGAATTAACTCTTAGGTGAGACATAAAACTACAGAGTAGGAGCAGGTTATTGTAAATTCCCGCTCGACTCCTGGTCGTCTAATTTGTGTTCGACACATCTCTTATTTTTAGATCCTATATTTAAATCCTATATTTAGATTTCTATTTAAATCCTATATTCAGATCCCCTATTTAAATCCAATATTTAGATCCTATATTTACATACATCCTATATGTCCCTTCTCCTATGGAGAAGGGACATAATTCCATATCCAGACCAGTGAAATTTATGCAAGAGATTCATAGCCCTTTCGTTTATATCATCATTAATTTCCCCGTCTTTACTTATCCATTCACTTCAACCCAAAAGATCATTTGGTGGTGTATATAAATGCCATACACAATTACGCATACAGGGTAATCATAAATTAGGTATACAGTATTAATATATATTTACAAAAAATAAATAATGATTAAATAAATCCGGATTTTTATATTTATTTATTATTCATTTGTATAAATAAATATTGATACTGTATACACGTATATATGTGTATTGATCACTTCATACAATATAGGTATCCTATTTATTATGAGAAGAGTGAAGTAGCAATCTGCCCAATTCGATAAGCCAGGGACCTTATCTAAAACCAAGGGGAAATATGTTTTTATCACATACACGAAAAGGGTTGTATGTACTGGTTGAGAATGTAAGATATCGCTTTCGTTCGTGAGAAGTGGACATTCGTGGCGGGATTTCGTGAGGGTGTCATTGAAGGTTGATACGGTCCGGTTTCATAACATTTCAATTTCAACTCTTTCCTTTCACTCAACTGAGGGAGCAAAGAAGACCGCGATGAATGGCGCCAAATTCCATTCATTCCTCCTGGTATGAAATCCTAAGCCTTTAAACCTATTTTGTAAGGAAGATTTTGGTGGAAAATAAAGTGGGGTAGAGATGGTTTCCCAACCAGGGGCCAGCTGGGCTCCTGGGGGTCATGGCACATTTGAAGGAGGCCACAGGAAAATGCTAAGACTTTGAGGGCCAACGATTCCATGAAGGGACTACAAGACTATTCGTGCCTAAATTATAATTAGGAAAATAGGTAATTTAAATTTATGTATTTGAATTACATTTTTTTTTAAATATTAATACATATATTTTGTTTTGTTTTTTAGATATTTTCTAATAGAACTTGAATTTATCTGTGAACAAATATTTTGCATCTATGTGCGGAAAAATATTGTACCTGAATACGAATAGTTATTTTAATATCCTTTGTATATATATATATATATATATATATATATATATATATATATATATATATATATATATATATATATATATATATATATAAGTTTTGTATTTTTATAAAATAAAGTTAATCTGTAGATTACCTACTGAAAAAAATGCTTATGGAAGCCACATGAAAAAATATGATTCCTAAGGGGTCTATAAGCCAAAACCGGTTGGGAACCACTGGTAGACAACCGAGAAATAAATAATTAGCTTATTATTTTTTTACGTGATTTAAAAAAAATATTGATTGTAATTTAAAATATTTTGGAATTCAGGTTTCATAATTTTGAAAAATCCTCATCAATATTTAAGCCCGCTTTTTAGGACGTTTTTGTATTATATCCGTGTGTGGCGAGGGGATACCAGAGTATGTTAGGAATGTTACCAATGATTCAATGTATTTACCTAAAGCCACTTCTTATGAACACTTTATGTTACAGTGTCCATTAAATAGAGAACCGAAAGGAAAGCTCAATAATGTCTAAAAAATAAACTCTATAGGAAAAAATCCATTATTATCTAGCAAAAGTAAAGTTTTTAGTTCATTAAGATTGATGTTTATTAATGTAGCAACATGACTCTGCCAGATTAAACAGGAATGGGATACGAGTCCCATTCAAGAAGTGATTCGATTTTCTGTCCTTTCTGATTCTATGCCAAGACAAGTGGTAAAACTAAGAAATCATATTAAAGCTTAATGGACTTTTTGGTGATATACACAATTTTTCATGTGGATTACATCTTTACAATTAGTAAATTTCCATGGAGGTCTATATTTGATGTGTCTCCTGGTTTCTTCTGGTTTTTAGCCCACGATAATCATATTTTAAAAGTTTATTCAAGCAAAACCGAACCATTGTGAGATTTGGTACCATTGATCTCATGTTACTACTGGTTTCACGATGTGTATTTAGTTAAGGACTATAGTAAAGGTTGGACACTTCGCTTAAATCCTTAAACTTGATTGACATGTATTTATATACATGCAATGTGATTCCAAAGTCTCTCCACAATAAGAAAATTGATAACAATTTCATGCATTTACTTACAATAAGTGTTGAAAATGTCGTCCTCGTGCTCGAACACAAAGATGGATTGATTCATCTCAGTTTATTGGCAAAGATAATGATTTATATCCTTCTTTTTTACTTACTCGTTTTCACTGCGGTCACTTATTTCACCGTTCGGCAAGGAATTTTCTTACTGCGGAGAGATTTTTGATCACCCCAATAGAAGTTGGAAAATGTCAATTAACAACCACATTGATATACTTAATAAAAAGGTCTTTTAGCTGAAATATACTTACGGTTTTTCAAGCTTAATCACTTACAAGCTAATATAAGAGAAAAGCAGCTCAAATCACTAAGCTTCGACGATCACTCAAAAATTACCATTTGTAAAAGATCTTTATAAACTTCCCACGTCACGGATCATTGCTTCTTTTTATACCTTACACATTGCCAAGATCAGACAAGGATCATCGGATATTATTATTATTAATGGCACCCCAGTTTATTTCCTTTGGCGAGGACCCGCAACCGGATAAAGGCATCTGCCTTTATCCAGTTGTGGGTCACCGACCAGCCTGTGGACACCAGGGGTGCGTTTTCGTCGGAGGGGGCAGTAAGAATGGTAATATTGCGTTTTGCCACAAACCAACGAACGTTGAAATCATTCTGTGGCCCGAGGGAGAGACACCCATTTCGCTGTGGACTTAAAAACGCCTCGTGTTAACTCTCAGGCGGAAGAGTGAATTTCGTGTGTAAATGAAGGCTGTGAAAGACACAATATTGTGCTGATTGTCTATGTGCCTGAGGACGCATGTTGATCGAACTGCCTGCTCACATGCGCCAACCTCGTCGCAGCGCCTCATTGGCGGTGCCTCCCTACAGGCGCCGTAATCTTTTTTCGCTGTCGCCGTGAATTGAACCGATACCAAAGCGGAGGAACCCCACGCCATATCCAGGATTCCACACTCTCCCAATCAGTCACATATCAGATCTACTTTAGATACGGCGGAATTCTCCACACCTCTCTCCGGACGCCTCACAACAAATGTTAACGAGACAGAATACATTCCGGAACTGGGTAGCTGTTAATCAGGCGACAACACTCCACCCCCTTTCACTCCCAATTTCACTCCTTTCTAAACGGGGCAGCCAAACATTTCCACTTAAAAGTCAAACGAACAAAAGTCGCTTTGTCTCCAAATTCCCTTCGTCCCATTCGATTCCATGTGAAAACTTGACGGATTTCAAAACATGGCGGGTAATTGTGTGTTGGGAGAAGACATAAAAGGGTTCTGGTTCCATTTAACATAGACACTTCCAAACATTTGAAAGGATTACCTCGTTTTAAAACGAGATAAAATTATCAAAGATCGGTTAAGGGTTAGGTTAAGTTAGGTTAGGTTAGGTTAGGATCATACGAGAACTCGAAAGCGATTTTAAAATCGAACCCTCTATGTATCCTACCATGCCCTTTCAAATAGTATAAGTAAATGAGTGGTCCTAAAGCTAATTCCTAACTACGGATTCACATTTAGTCATTGATACGAACGTATTTTAGGAGGTTCTCGCGTCACGGAGCGATGCGCTCAGAGTTCCGGCTCGTCGGGAGCACAGCTTCTGGCTGAAGTTGTATATTGATGGAAGGTTTGGACTGCCATATCATGACTGCTTCTGTCATATGGAGTCGTCGTCGACGGTCCGCTTCCTGCAGAATGACAGTGGTGTTGGTGGTTAGTATTTCTCGGGTAAGAGGAGAGTTGTGCGTTTGTGGGTAACGTTTGGTGGCTCCGTCCGACGATGCATCGTCAGTCCGCTTGACAAAGTCGTGGTGGTCATTCCGATGTACGTAGAGTTGTGGTGCGTTCCGTCACCGACGTTACATGCCAATTCCGACATAAAGTTATCTGACCTATGCCTAAATTATACATATATATGTGTGTGTGTATTTGTATGCACGCGTTCGTTAGTAGAGTGGATTCGGCGTTGCTTTCAATCTCAGCAGCGATGGCGGACACAAACGTCCGCGCACGTCCAGGTCTGGCCAGCGATTGGTGTTGTCGCGTTGTACTTACACTCGTAGGGGAAGTTGATCTTACACACGTCACCACATACATAGCCAATCACAACACCACTCTCTTTCCTCTCCCGTCTTTACAGCCCAACACACGCACTCTCATCTGTTCCAAGGCCTCGTACTCGTATGCTATGTGGTATCTATAGTTACGGAAGTTCGGTTGATGTATATAACGCCATGCATAGTCTCTGTGGTATCTATGGCACAGAAATTGGATTGATTTATTAAGGCTATGCGAAACCTATATGGTTTATATGTCTACGTAAATGTGGGCGTTAGCCTATTGTAAATAACGCTCAGTATTTAGTGGACAATCTGTATTTAGTGGACGCTTTGCATTTAGTGGACGCTCTGTATATATGTACATGAGACGGAAGGGTAATGAATGCTGAAACCTGCGTCAATCTAAGAGTTTGGAGAGGCTGTCTCACCCCTTATTTGGGTACCCATTTGGGGGCATCTTTGAATTATGTTAAACTCCTTTCTCTTTATCTTTCCTTTATATTTTTCTTAGCGTTATCAAGGACGACTTGGAATCCTCCAATTTAGCCCCGGGAACGTTTTTGCCCAACGCTTCATTCCAGGTCCGCTTCCATCAAACGGGATGTTCCACGTCAAGTGCACCTTTAATCCAGGACATATGGTTGTCTCCAACCCCGCGCACGCCGACCCATCCTGCAATAAAAGGGTTACCTTCACTCCACCCATACATTCAATGTTGCACGCGATTAAGCAACCACGGGTCCCTACCCCCACGCGCCAAGGACAATGTTGCACACAAGTTGCAAGACGGCCGTGCAAACACGCGATCCGCCGTACCCATCGGAGGGGTGGAGGTAGCCCGGTGGTAGACAGGAGTTGCTTATTCCTCCCCCCCCTTTCGGGCCCTTTTTTTGTCAGTTGTTCCCTTTGTGCGATCGGTTCGAAGGGGTGCATTTTTTTGGCCTAGGACTTAGGGGCAGAAGATGGCCGTGCAACCGTTCTTGGGAAGAGGCATTTTTCTCCTCCTCTGGATTTTTCGCTCTCCACCTCAGACTCAAGATGCAAACAAGCAATTGGGGGGGCTGTGGGGGATCGTGCGTTTTATTGGCTATCCCCATTTTTTTATTACCCCCGTAGAGGGAGGGGGGGAGGGAGGTCTTGGATGGGACGGAATCCTTCCCGCATTGCCCAGTTGCCACTTTTTACTCGGCTTCCCATACATTAAATCCCCAGAAGAAACTCACTGCACCCCTACCCCTCTCTACTCCATTTCATTCAATTCATCCACTTCAAATTCAAACGCGATTCGGATGCAATGTGTACACACCAGTTTTCACTAACACACACACACAACGCACTTACAAACATTCGTACATCATCTGTATTTTTCTATTGGATCTTTAATAGGAATTAGCTGTAAACGAATTTGTTTTATATTCTATGTCTGGACGGAGTTCTTTGCTTCAACCTGTATGTGTATATATAGCTCAATGTGTGTATTATATCCAGTCATTAAGAAACGTGTGAAAGTACACAATTTTCAGGACAACGAAGTCGAGAACTTCACGACGTGGAAGGACAAAACAGCGGATGAGAATTGGGACTGAGAAAATCGCTGATCTTCCTCTTCAACAACAATGTTACTATTTTATGGTTGAAGACTTGGGAATTGTTGGTACTTGGGTATGGTGCTACGTGGGACTTGGTGATACTTGGGACTTGGTGGTACTTATGACTTCGTAGTACTTAGGACTTGGTGTCATTTGGTATATATATTTCCTCAGTATAAAAATGTCATCTTTTATCATTGGAAATAAAACTGGGAAGTTGGTCGCGTAAGAGCGAAAACTTTCCTTTCCTTTCCTCCTCTACCTTAAGACGCTCTCTCACAAGGGGAGGTTGGCGCGCATCAACATTTCGCTCGTAAGAGCCCTATTTTGGCCAGAAGACCTAATATGGTTACCCTTCCGTTCATATATAGGGGCAGCTGAAATAAAGAATGAATTTTGGAAGCTTAATTTATAACTCCCCGCAACACGAAAAAAGAAGAAGATAGAGGTAAATAGAGGAATAAAAAATGGGGAGAAACAAAAATAAATGACATTTCCTCCCAAACCACTGAATTATCATTACTCAAACATCGCAACAGAAAGCACCATTACAGTTTCTTTTGGTTGCATTTTTAAGCACACTATATAGATGTCACTTTTCAATTTTCTGTCGGGGTGATTTTTTAAAAAATTGAGTCGTTGCACGCGCCATGACAATACATTGCACACTTCTGCAACATTTTTTTGGCAATCGAACTACCTGACGGTTATTGCAAGAGCTTAATGCGGGGATGGAACGCCTCATTTAACACCCGAAAGGACTTCACACCTCAGCCGCCTTTGATGGACACAAAAAGGACGTAGGGATTGGGCGGCCTGAGGAGCAAAGGTACAATACCCAGATTGCAGGATACCTCTTCCCAGGGCCGCCCATTATACTGACCCGTAGTTAGCCTGCCGTCAGCTTTAATCCTGCCCTGTTCACAGGCTGCGGCGGCATCCAACACCTGCTTTCCTTTAAGCTCTGCCTCCGCGGGACGCAGCTCTCTTCCGTTGCAAGTAGGTTTCTAGTTCGTATTCTAGAGTTGACGGCTTTAGAATAACGCCAGCTTCAATATTCCTAGATGAGGTATTCATATTTAACTTTTTCTATTCATTCTATTTCTAATTATCCTTCATTTTCCTGAATGATCTCTTGCCCTTGGCTTCTTTCACATCGTCAAGTGAAAATATTTCTATTCTCATCCCTTGCGCCACACAATTACACTCGACCAAAGCATTATAGAAGCAACCTTTTTACCTTTAATCATAATTATAACTTTTATTATTAGGACCTATTTCTAATACATTATTCAAAACGGGGTTTCAGTCGTCCTGCAGGTGGTACATTTTTATATAACTCGAGTCTCTGCGTGAAGTGTTTTCATTTTTAAAACCATAATAATGGATAAATACCATGTTTTGGAAGAGATTTGGGGCGATATCCCCCAATCTTCAGTCCTGTTCTATGGCTGGCAGAGAAGGGAAAAAAAACTGTGTTGTTGTCATAATAGAATGGAAAAACTATATCATTGTCTTAGGAAGAGGGAAAAAGTGTAAAGATGTTTTACGCATGTTCTGATACAACCTCTCAAATTTCGGGGCTTGGAAATACAGTACCGCCCCAAAAGATCAGGAACCTGTATTTCTCTCACAACTTCCAAATGTTTTGTCAGAGGAATTCCAACGTTTCCTAAATTGGTGTGTGATAACATATATGTATATAAACAACGTATGGGTAAAGATTATGCAAATTTAGATCAATAAAATCAGTAGATGAACAAATTATAAGAACTCTTAGGTTGTAGTAACAAGAACCGACATTTTTTAAGTAGCAATTAACTACAGTTCAATCTGGTGTATGTTAGGTGAACTCTAAGGGTGCACACACATTAAACCGCAAAACAAACATGCTATTAACAGGTGTTGTACAGGTAACATGCCTAAGAAATCTGTCACGCTATTTCCTGTCCGCGAGCTGATCGTAAAGTTGCGCTATCAAGATAATCTTTCAAGTGGGGCCATTGCAAAGACTGTCAAGCGCTCCAAAAGTCTAGTCTATAATATTCTGTGAACCGATGACAAAACAGTGTATGTAAGGATGGCGAAGAAGGACCCTTTCAAAACAGTTCCAGCAGTTTCTCGAAAGATCAGTGAAATTTTGGAAATTAATGTCTCCAGGCAGCAGTGTCACTTCGGTTGAAGGAAGACAATCTTAACGCCCACACACCCTCGTTCGAGCCATTGATCAGTCGGAAGAAGAAGAAGGCTCGTGTTGCATTCACCACTGATCAAGTTACATGGACGGATGACCAATGGAGCCAAGTCCACTTCAGTGACGAATCTAAGTTTGGGTTTTATTTCGGATTCGATGGCAGGACATTCGTTCCTCGCACAATTGGCTAAATATTGTCAATTGCACCAAAAAGAGTGTCAAGTTTGACAGATAAAGTTCTATGGCTTTGGGCGTGGTTTTGGTAGAATGCACATACATGCAAAGAATTGCTGCGACAGCATGCTTTGCTCCATCTGCGAGCCTCTGAAGCCCAACCTGCAATTTTCATGCAGGATAATGCCCTTGCCACAGGTGACATGAGCTCAGCTGTACAAAATCCGGACATGAATCCCAATTCAAATGTTTAGAAGACCCCGAGAGAGAGATGTAGAGCAAGGAACACAAAAACACTTTAAGAAACCTGAGAAATTCTTCAAGATGAATGAGGTAAGATCATCGCGCAACAGTTGGCTCACTGCTGTGGCGAGAGATGGCAAAGTAAAATCGAGAATAATGGCCTCCGCACTAAATGCTAATTATTTAAACTTGTACAAATGTTTTTCAAAGGATAATTTAATCGTTTTATTCCAATAGAAATTTGTTTCCCTGTCGTTTGGATCATTTTGGATACTTAAAAATTTCCGCTAAATTGCTTATCTGCTGATAACTTTCGTTTTCTTTATCCAAATTTACATAAATTTTACCCAGACGCGGTTGACCACTTTTAGGTTATCGTACCCCAGTTTTGGAAACCTTGGATTTGCTCTGGATCAAATTGTGAGAGAAATACAGGCATGCTGATCTCTGGGACGGTACAGTATGTATTTAGTTGCTTATTTATTAAACTAATTACCAATTTTGACTGTATTAACCTGTTTCTTATATATTTTATATGTATTTTTATGTAATTACAGGAAAGAGATTTTTCCTAATTATGAGATATGGATACTTGAAAAGATTAAATTGTGAAGTAGTTATAAGCGATTTTATCACTTTTAAAAATACACCGTAACTTTGTGATTTGGGATACGAAAGGTTTTATATACAGGGTGGTCCGAAAGTCTTATCACCCCCTACCGAGAAGTAATAAGAACAATAGAGGAACAATATTACAATATCAAACATATGTATTGATTTTAGTGTATCCACTTTCATTGACACTGTCACACATCGAGAAGGTTTGTATGAACACCATCGTTTTCGTGGCATAAAGTGATGTGGCGCCATGTCCTATTAACAGGGGCGACAAGACTTTCGGAGCACCCTGTATAGGTTTATTAATTTTTTCCATAAGACAATTCTATGATTGGAGCTCATTTGTCATGAAATCGATTTAATGCATTAAACTCGAACCAACCAAAGCTTTAACAGATGTAGAACAGATTTGCTACATAACAACCATGGACCACACACTTGTTAAACAACAAAGTTCTTAGACATTACTTAAGGGATTAATTGTTAGGTATTTTGATTCCTATGCTCTTGTTCGTTGCCCCCAAAACGAGATCCTAAAATTAAAATAAATAAATCAAACCAAAACAAAAGTTTGCTTTACGATTAAATGTTAGTTAATTGTTAATATATGTATGTACAGTGGCGTAAGGTGGGTAAAAAAAAATTTGGTTCATTCACTACATAATTTAATACCATGTATTCCCTGATGGCAATAACCTAGTAGTTGCGCCACTTAAAACCAACCAACCAATGAAACCCTAAAACTTAAAGATGAAATTACTTTGTGAAATTAGTGCATTCTGCCAGCAATGAAAAACTTTTCTTGTTGAAACCATCTTGTTATGTGGTTGTTGATTGTCAGATCCCTTTCGACCTACTATATTGACATACCTCTTTCGAGTTCAGTTTGCATTATGGCCGAAAAAAGGTAAGAAATCGCACCTCATCAAAAGTTATTTCTTTAGGGTCAATCAAAACATACTAAATGTTAGAACGATTTCAAAACATACTAAATGTTGAGGCACGTTCAAAGAAACATAACGAATGTTAAAATGCGTTCAAAAACATACATAAAGGTTACAACACGTTCACAATGTATTAAAAATATATATCATGTGTTGAAACGCGTTTGCAATGCGTTTAAAAAAGAGATGTAGAAACATGTTCAAAACACATTAAGAAAGTTAAAATGTTAAAACAGATTCGAAATGCGTTAAAAAGACACCAAATGTTCAAATGTGTTCAAGGTTTTTTTTTGTAAATATAATAAATATTGAGACGCATTCAAAAACATAAAATGTTGAAGTACGTTCTAAAGGTGTTCAAGGTTAAAACAAACCTTGAGACCTGTTCAAAACACGTTTAAAATAAACTATATATTTCGAAGCATGATGAAGTCCCTTTCCAAAACATATAAAATTTTGAATCGTGTTAATAAATGACATTAAAAATCTCTCCACAACAGGTTAAAAAAATGCCAACAATTGACATACGTTCAAAATGTGTTTATACTATGCTTAATGTTAAAATGTGCTCAAATCATCGAAAAAAATAACAAATTTCCAAGCGCATTTAAAACGCATCAAAAGTCTATCACAAGCATGAGACGTTCATAATTTGTTTAAAAAGTATATCAAATCCTGATACTATTTAAAACGTACTAAATAATATAACATGTCGAGACGCGTTCAAAACATATGCGATATTGAAACGCGTTTAAACCTCGTTCTAAAGCATACCAAATATTGAAGTGCGTTCAAAACCCATTTCAATAATTTCATATATTGAAAATGTTTAAAACGCATTCCTAAACGTAAATATCCAAACGCATTCAAAGCACTCACAAAAAATACTAAATGTTGAAACACGTTCAAAACACCTTCAAAAGCATAGCCAATTTTGAGGCTTTTTCAAAACACTTATGATATGTGAAGACGAGTCCAAAACTCGTTCAAAACTATAGTAACAGGGGGAAAAGAAGCGTTTTCAAAGCACACAATACATAGATTCTAATGAAACATTTGGAATCTGAGGATTCTTTGCTGTAGTTGCGAAAAGCTATAATGCCACGGTAATAACATACCCGATTTGGAAACTCTGCCACTCATATTTTAGGGAAACTGTTCTATAATGGTGGCATGGCAAAATTTGGTCCTCTCTCAAACAGCTTCGGAATTTCGCTGCTTTTGGTTCGTAACAAAACTACAACCATCAGTCGCTCTCAATCCCGAAATCCCTCATGATCCTTCGCTTTCTACCCTGAAGTTTTTGAAGTCTATCTCCCAAATGGCAATAAATAAATAGATGTAGATGGGTTATTGCACCGACGGGTAGATGATGATTGATGAGGATAAAGTTTAATTATAGATAGATATATTGGGATAGATTAGCTCTAGATAGATAGATAGAGCTAGATAGAGTATCGAATTTACATAGAATGAGATTCATGGGCTATCAGTATATAGATAAAGATGAATTTCTTGTTGATTAGAGATGATCTCTCCATCTCCCATGATCTCGTCAGAGTAGATAGGCGAAAGAAAAAAAGAGAGATAATAGGAAGAATAGGAATAAAGAATAAGATTAAAGTTGTAATAATGGAAGAGAATATCTCTTCTTTCAACCTACATGGCCTGAAGGGCGTAATACAAGTCCTTAAGAGCAGGTTTGAATATAACACTGACTCTTTCTAGGGGGCTGCGGCCTTTGGACAGCCGCCCGCTATGGCAGATTCACGAGGCTGCTTTGCTTTGGCTCTGAATTGCAAAACGAGATCGCGAAAAAAATAAAATAATAAAAAGTTTACTGAAAAGAGAGTTACATAATTTTTGGCGAAGAATTCGAACTCATTTTTGTCGAGATTGTTTTCCGAAGTGTATTTTCAAGCCATTTGGCAGCAGCAAACCCACCCCCCCTCCCTCCCTCTTGGAAGTGCATTCTCTCAAGTTCAAATTGTGGTTTCGGGCGACGCCGAACCCCACGACTAGCAGCCAACGCGACGCTACGATTGCACCTTTTAAACGTGGCCGACATGAATTTCAATCTCAACACATGACTAATGGGGACAAAAGAGCCACCTTCCTCATGGGGACTAACCCCTTACCCTTCCTGTGCCCCCCAAACCTTTTGCACTAATCCCGCTTTGCGATTAAATTCACGTTTTTCCCCTATACATTTTTTTTCTGTTTTTTGTTACCATTTAGGGGGGGGGGGCAACATGAGCCATGATGAGTTTAAACTGTTCCTTAACAGGACAGAATAATAATCATAAACAAATTAGATTAAAATGGCAACAATTTATGTCGTCTTATTATGATAGAAGATCGTAATAGAGCATCGCCTGTATGTGTGGCAGGAAGAATACCTAAACAGTCTCTCAGTGGGTCTCGTAAAAGCTGACTAAGCACGGATATGGGCCGCTGGCCTGGGAATCCTTTTTGTATCCCGAACATACAAACCGACTTGCGAACGCCAATTTCGTTCCGGTAGGAAGTTAAAAGAAAATGCGAGAGAAAGTGAGGGGTTAGAGAGTGTATGATATGAAAGCAAGACAGGGTGTAAAATGAGAGTGGGTGGAATGAGACTCTATGACATGAAATCCAGAGGATGTATGACATGAAAGTCGGGGTGTGACATGAAAGTCGAAAATTGTATGAAATGACAGCCGGAGAGTGTATGCCTTGAAACACAGAGGTGTGACATGTAAGCCAGAGAGTGTATGGCATGAAAACTGGTGCTTATGTGTGTGATCTGAAAGCCAGAGAGTGTGTAACATCAATGACAGAGATTGCTGGACATAGAAGCTGGATGGTGGTTAATATGAAAACCAGATGATGGATGACATGAAAGCCAGAGTATGTGTGATCTGAAAGGCCACAGTGTGGCATTAAAGGCAAAGTGTGCATGACTTGAGAGACGGAGAGTGTTTGACATGAATGTCGGAAAGTGTATGACAGGAAATCAACAGTGTATATGACATGAGCGCCCTAAAGTTTATGACATAAAACAGTGTATGGCAGGACAACCTGTAGGTGTATGACATGAAATCCTAAGAATCGAAGAGTGCATAAGAGTTTGAGAGTGAATGTGCCAGAGATTGTAAGAGATGAAAGCCCAAGAATGTTATGTGTATGACACAAAAGCCTGTGATCATTGTTATTAATATTTAAGATATGTGTCATTGTTCTTGATTATTGTTATTACTCTGGGAGATCATTATTGTATGTAAGTCTTCCACGTCATTATTCTCAGTATGTGACAGTGTGTTCAGAGGAACAGAGTTAATCTCCTGATAAATAACAGATTAGTAAATCATTATCAGCTTAGACATTATTTATCACCTCGATTGAGGCAATTTATCTGCCAGATTGTATTAAGTATTGTATGAATAGTGACGAATATATTCGACTGCGATGTTACGTTCAATTTGACTTTGTATTGCAATTATCATTCGATGAAATCCGAATTTAATGCAAGTAAAATTAAGGACATCCTGAATGGTCCCATTGGAATATACACCCACTAAATATAGGATCTCAAAGGAATCTGTGAAATTTGGACCGTACAGGAAAACGGACCATGGTAGTGAAAAAAAGGAAGAATTTTTTTAAACTGTATATGTTTATTGATAGTACAATATACTAAAATTAACGGAGATGAATGGCACACGTCATTTCAAATATGGACCGAATCTGAAGTCTTCTTTGATTCCTTGAGGAGATGACGGGAGTAGGTGGATCTTCTAAACCCCATTTGAATGATATCATTTGCAAAATTCGATAAAACTTATTAAATTTAAAACTGTTCTTTCTTGAGACCTATGTAATCTTTCTGTCGGATGCAATGTACACAAATTATGGAACTTTATTTATTGGAAACTTCATATAAGAAATCGTTTCCTTAAACCCTTTTAACCACAGTAAGGGGGGCAAATTTTTTAAGTTTATAAACAAATAAATTCACAATTAGGGTCGAAAATAACGAGAACACAACCGCGATTCGAACCACATCTCGGCCAACCAATAATTTTGGTTATATTTTGTGTGAGTTACGGCTCATAGGGGTTAAGACCCCTTTAAAAACTCAAAATAACGTTCTCTAATCTAGCCAGCGACGAGGGTACTGCCGTAGAAAAAATAAACAACCTAACAATGACCTAATCAAAACAATAACAAATAAAGCAAACGAAACAACAATCTCAACAACAACAGAAAATAAGAAAGAAAACAACAACAACCACTTTGCACCCTCAGGGAGTCCAAGTGGGCCAGCCTCTCCCAGGAACCCTAAAGTTTGCAAAAATAATGGTACGAAAGAGATCTACCTTCTCCAAGAACTTCGTAACGCCACAAATGAGCCACGGAGTTGCGAAAGGTCTCCCTTGATGACTTTAGGCAATCAAGGCCGTACTTATGAGTACACCCATTACTCATGGGTGTAGATGTCTGTTATTGTATTCTTGGTTGAACCAATAGAAGTAACGGTCGTGCGAGAGCGCAAAATTTCTTGGAATAACTTGGAATAACTTGCCCTTGGAATGCGGTTAAAAGCAGCACAGTAAATATTACTTAAAAATATAGCACATAAAAAGAAGAGTAGAGGAAACTAATTCTTTATCTATGTATATCCCCTCTTTCTTTTACTTGTTCTTCACCTCTATTCTTAATATCTACTTCCACCTTTTCCACTATTTTGGGAACGAACCTCTTAGCATCTTTCCTGGTTTATAATTCTGCAATATTTGCTTTCTTCATACACTTTTTACCTTCATTTGTATCGCTCTCTTTCCATTCTTTTTCCACCGAAAATGCCATCGTTAGTTAATCTCGCTTTCTTTCCTTCTCTACTTATTGCCCATCTTTACTCTTAACTCAAAATTTCCTCTTTAATATTTTTCTTTTTCTTTTTTTATTCTTCCATGTCGTCTCTTTGGTCAAATCAGAATTAATGAAAATTTATCAATTCATTTTGTCATGTGGTTATGAGTGACATCATTTTGTTTCTTAATCAGAATAATCATCAATCTCAAATTTTGAGTTTGAAAGATTTAAATATAGTATTTCATCTCATATGATGGAGTGTGGTTGAATCGAGTTCATTTCATTCTACAGCCATGGCTACATGACTTTTGATTCCCCCCTTTTAGCCCTCATTCTTCTCGGCCGCCATGATTTCCTCTCTTTAAAAACAATTGTAATTTTAACTCGGTAATGAAGCTTGAATGGGTCCAAGAATTAAATGATCATTGATGTCTGTATGTATGTGTACGTCGCTGGGCTTCTTTTCCCCTTGTGAATAGAGAACAAACGGGTGCAAATGTCTGTTAGTTTGTGGTAATACAAATGGGGGCTGAAACCGTTAGAAGGGGTCTCCAGGTGAATGACAAACCCATCTCTGTTAGCGCATGAAGAAATCGTTGCGATGAGAACCATTCATTATTTTTGCAACACCAAAAATCCAGTTGTGTAATAAAGCCACTATCACATTACACGCAGCAGATGATAAACAACAAAACCACAGGTAGTAAACTTTCTCTCCGGCCCAAACAATTGTTTATTTGGGAGAATGAATTCCGGAATACCGATTTCCATCCACCGCCCACTTGTTTTGTTCACTTTAAACGCATTCAAAGTGGTTAAATTAATCTGTATGTGCCTCCACCCCCCCTATCAGGAAAGACGAGTTGGGGCCCCCGTCCCCCTGGATCTCCCTTTTCCCAATGCGTGCAACAGCCTCTGCAACGTTCCTCTCATCCTTTTCATCTTACGCCGGTGCATCGCCTTTGTCAGCCGGACCTGAATCGCTTTTGAGAGCGCTTGGCGTTCGATCGACAGCCGGATACCCATTCCCGGGCCTGGATTTAGACCCACCCCTTTCTCCCATTGGCTCATCAGCCCCTCCAATATGCGCCTCCCTTGCAAAAGCCAAAAAAATACTACATTGAATTCAACTCCGATGGTCGACGATGCAACAAAAAGCGACGCAGCCAATGTGCATCTCGGTTCACTATTCTTTTTCTTGCCATCACCCCCTTTTGATGTCTCCATGCAACCCGTTACTAACGGTTTCACCCCCCTCACCCCTACTACTTTACTCAGTCCCACTAGTGTTTGCAGATCAGCAGTGTAAAGGATAAGGGAGTTTCCTGTCATTCACTCTGTCAATTATCAACATTTGTGGGGGACAATCCGATACCTTTCAGCGTAACAGTCGCATTCCAGAATGCAAATGTGTCTGCCGTGGCATGATCGATAACCGACTGTTGGGTGGGGTACGCGCTTTTATCGGCTGCTATGAAATTCTCCTCCAATTTGTTGGTGTCTTTATTACTTGAGGCAAATAATCAACGAGTATTTCTAAACTTAACCTCAAATTCACATCCCAACACAAAGTCATCCATCTAATTCCAATGTCATCAATAGCCCCGCCCATTAAATATGGTAAGTTTTGTAAGGACTATCCTAGTCATCACAAAACTTACCATATTTAATAACTGCTGTATTTTACAACTTTGAGTAAAATCAATACAACCAACATCTCCAAGACTGACAAATTCATTTTGTTGCTTACATTGAATCATCTTTTGTCTATATTTGACCGATATTTTGTTCATATTAGCTTGTATTTGGCTATATTTTGGTTCATATCGTCTCATAATTAACTTATATTTTTGCTTACATTGGATCATCTCTAGACTTATATTTGACTTATATTGGCTGATATTTTTTTTATATTAACTCATTTTTAGACTCTTGTTTGGATCATATTAGTTCATAGTTGACCAGAGATTTGGGAGAATCCTGAAAGGTCATTGGCCATAATACTTAAGGACAAAGACCCTCAACGGTAGCCAAAATGCTCTGTTTCGCATCACCCCCTTTTGATGTCTCCATGCAACCAGTTACTAACGGTTTCACCCCCCTCACCCCCACTACTTTACTCACTGCATCCCTATAGAATGGGCCCTACTATATTAAATATTAATATAATATTTAAGAGCGTTGTTTTGGGGACACCATTTTTATACATATATGATATATTTTAAAAAAGACATTGAATTTAAATACAGTTTTTATATGGTTTAAGATTTAAAACGACGATAACAGAATTATTTCTCTTAAAAATTACTGATATGGAATACTTTACCTTTCTATCTTACAAAAAGCACCCACCCCAAGGGGATCTTGGGGTCTTTCTAGGTCAGTAATTTGGTAATTAAGGATAATATATAATTCGCATGCTGTATAGCGCATCCTCATATGCGTACAGTTAGGAAAATCCAAGTCATTAATTTCGGTGATATAATAAATGCTCCAAATTCATTCCAGAGTTAATTAATCCAAATATCCAATTTAAAGTGTCTGTGGCTCCGAAGGAATTTATTCCAGCAGCATTACAAAATTGAACGCTGAACACAGGAACATAGGAAATAATAATAATTAATATTTTCTTGCTTGACTTTGGTTAGCATTCAATTACACTCTTCAAACTTTTTCCTTGCTTCTTAACAATTTGCCGCAGTCTCCACTAAACAATTTGCCCCATCGCAGCATTACTTCCGCCACTCATTCTTATTCTCTTGTGGATGAGCTTTTTTCTCTAATTCCATCTCTCCATTTTCTACGGGATTCAGGTTAGGGCTCTGTGCTAGATATTTGAAAAGAGTAATTTTGGAATCTTTAAATCACATCTTCACTGCAGAGGCAGTATATTTTAAATCAGGGGCTTTCAACCCGGGTGCCACAAGAGCCAACTAAGGAAGCGATCAAGCAATCTTTTTAAAATGCCTAAATTGCACAAAATATGTACTTTAAACATTTCTAAAAAAATCTACCGACACTTGAAAGTATTTTGAAACTAGTTTCCCTGCATCATGCAACCAAAAAAAAAACGAATAGAAAAAGATTGCGGAGAGTGAATGAAGAAATGAGAGTCGCCTTGTCAACTCTACGTTCCAATATTAAAGAATTATGTGATACTCATCAGGCTCAAATTTCCCATCAAACTTTTAAAGGTAAGATTTATTTATTTCCATTTTTTATTTTTATTTCGATTAAATTACGTTAAATTTCAATCGTGGTTAATTTTGAAGTGTTTTTCATGTAATTAAGTATTTATACGTAAAATATTTTATATTGGGGTGACACGGCTGCTTCTAGATAGAAATTAGGGTGCCACTCATAAAAAGGTTGAAAACTGCTTGACCTTGTTTAGCACTTACACAATTCAAACTTTGTCCTTGATTTTTAACAATTTACTGCAGTCTTCACTAAACAATTTGTCCCATTCCAGCCTTACATCCGCCACTCGTTCCTATTCTCTTGTGGATGTTTTTTTTTTATAATACCATCTCCTATTTTCTATGTGGTTCACATTAGGGATCTGTGTTAGATATTTCAAAACAGTAATTTTGGAATCTTCAAACCACACTTTCACTGAAGAGGCCTTATGTATCATTAGATCATTGAAATATTGAAAGTTAAACTGACTACCCAACTGCAGTTTTCTTGCTGATGGAAGAAGGCTTCGATTCAAAACAGCCAAATAACTTTTTTACTCCTTGACATAGTTTTACTACGTGTTCTTATACCATTAGCAACTAAAGAACCTTATAATATTATACTTCCTTCAGCGTGCTTTGCGGTTGTTATGGTGTTTATTGGAAGAAACCTCATCAGGATTTCGACAAACATTATTCTATTCTCCTTTCGTCGCTCCATAATAATTTATTCCAAAATGTTCAACACGGTGAATCTACTCCTTTGCAAACGTGAATCTTAAGGTAACGTGAATTTTCCCAACATTTGAAAGGGCTTCTTCCAAGGTAGCCTTGTAGGTTATTTTGGTGCAGGAATTTCTTCATTTTCGTCTTTGAGCTGTAGTAATACCTTGACATGTTTATTTCTCAGTGGTGTGTTAATGTTAGGAATTTCAGGCGGTAATAATTTCGGCTTGCTTCCAATTCTTGGCACTGTTGCGGTGTTGAGATGTTCTTTCATCTGGACACTTTTCCATGGGTGTTCTTGGTCTCTCTGAATGCAATAGTGCACCTTCTTTCTTATGTCTTCATTGTGTTATTGATTTTGCACATTATGTGGAAATGCGGCACAAACGTTGACCAACAATCGTATGGCGCCTCCTCTCCACCGAATTCGACCCCGTAGCTTCTCATTATAGAAAGGGTCCTCCAGCGGATGGCCTTACTAAAGAGACGCGGGACCATTTATTAGAATTCCAAGACCTTGAGCGTGATCCAAGCTACGGGTCCCCAATATCATATACAACCACATTATGCGGTTAGTATAGCAATGAATACCCACTTTCGGCACACCTATGGCACACTCTTCATGCAATAGACCAACCTAACAGCACTAAAATGAACTGTATCAATTGGGTATTTTAACCTTCACTTCTTCCAGGGTAGTACACGGGGTCGTTTTCACCCACCCGAGGGAGCACGCTATATCTGCGAGAGCAAAAGTGAAGGTTAAAATACCCAATAGATACAGTTCATTTTAGTGCTGTTAGGTTGGTCTATTGCATGAAGAGTGTGCCCTAGGTGTGCCCGATGCAATGTGAAAGTGGGTACGCATTGGTACCCTATCCGCATACCATCACTGCGTCCAGCGTGGTTTAGCCTCCAACGAAATTAGTTCAAAGCAAGTTAGCAAACGAGGACGTCCTTTAAGTTTAAACTAGAGGGACATGATCTAGAGGACCTGTGGCGAGATTGGCCGATTTAGCACCTCTAGCAACTAGGTGGCGACACCTGGGGGTCAATTTATATCATATTTGAATTCAGTGACCTCAATTACCTTAGGTAGCATTGGTTTTAGGTGGCTACATTGAGCCAACGACTCGTTCCGGACAGAAGATGAACACAACCCGAGATTTGCAGGACCCAGGGACCTGCTGCTTGTTTCGCCGCATTAATAATGACTAGAAAATCTCATCCTTAAATGAAGAGTACACATAATGGCTCTAGTAACAAAATCATTTACAGAGTACAAGGAAGTCAAGAGTACTCTATTACACTCTTTTGTTCAAGAGGGTTTTTTGTATGTACGCAACATTGTAATGTTCATTTGTATATACTTCCTAATGTACTTTATTACCAGCGGCGAAGCAGGCCTATGAGCCATGCAAATCTCGTGTTGTGTTCATATTCAGTCCGCAACGAGTCGCTGGCTCAATGTAGCCAGCTAAAACCAATGCTACCAAAGGTAATTGACGTCATTGAGTTCAAATATAATATTCGTGGGCCACCAACTTATGCCATCTAGTGGCTAGAGGGGCTAAATCGGCCATTTTCGCTGGAGGTCCACTAGATCAGGTCCCTCTACTTTTTCCTCTTAGGATCAATTTCCCCCTCATTCATTACCTCACTTGATCTGAAACGATTAGAGGTGAAAGAGGGCGTTATACCCCTCCACCTCCCCCGTATACTGTGGATAACTCAGAGAACCATAGAAAGGATTAGGAATATCCCTCAATGACCATGAAACACATACAAACTGAACGCATGTGATGAATAATGCAAAATGACTAAAAGTTCTGAAATGAGGGATGGGAGAATACAGAAGAAACGACAGAAGATGGACAAAGGAAATCTTAAACCGAGCATCTTTATACGAGTATATAAAGAAACGCAGAAGATAACCCCGCAAAAGGTTCTACAGTGAAATTCGTTCTAGGACAGGGGTAACTTGGCAACCTCAACTACTGGGCTCGGAGAAAACTAGGGGAAGCCAGCTCCGAGACTACACCTGTAGGTTTCTAGTGTCTTATGTGCCAGATTTTGCAAATCTCTTGACTTTTTCTTGTACTTTGACACATTTTAAAACCATGGTAATTCTTACCAACCATACATAGAATCAACGCCATAACATATGTTAGAACGGTTTTTTTTTTAGGGGGGGGGGGCGATTAGATAATATTTAAATCGATTTGCTTTTATTTTATTTAGAATTAACTATTATTTTGGTGAGAGCAAACAGGGTGCTTCAATATTCATAACTATAAGTCAAGCCTCAGAGTGAACACCAATTCGTCGTCTTCTTGGGAATTGTCGTCTTCTAGGCGCGTTTTAGACGTTATTTTGTTATCGGGTGGAAAATCGTGTTTTAATATTTGCCCCAAATTATGGTTGCATCCATCATCACAGCATTAAACTTTGTTAATAATTTTTGTGTCTCTACTGGTCATTTCAACCACTTTCAGACAAAAAAAATTTAAACCTTATAAATATATATTTTTTTAATATAAAAATGCCATTTAATATTTTATAAATTTATAATTGGCTTAATGTGAAGATACTCATTACAGAACTGCGAAAATGGCATCAAACACTTTCGAAAGATTAATTACTTAAATTTTTCTTTTGTAACATTTCTTTTTTTTACCTGCCGTTTTTGTATAGTGTCCTTACCAAAAATAAAACCCAAATGGAAATCCAATAATTAGTTAGGTTTTAATCATAAAAACTACGTATATCATTAAAGAAAAAGAATATGCCTTATTTATTAAATATATATCATTTAAGCGACCTCTATCACGCTGAAAAAACACCACGTCCTCTTGGGAGTTTCGTTTGGCACCAGAAACGACCTCAGATATGATCAATTCGTGAATGTTGCTCACAAAGCATCTTCGTTATTTTTTGTAATTTCATGTTGCAGCATAAATTAACATAAACCGTATAAAACATACAATCTCCCCCTTTGTAATGATTGGCTTTTTTCAATGTAGCCCCAAGTACCTATACATTATCTATGTTTCATTTTGGTCCCATATTTTTGGGACACTCTAGAGCACTATGGAAATGGAAGAAAGGTCGACTCTTCTCTTCTGGCCACCCATATTTTTCCCATTCTTTGAATGGAATCAACCATTTTTTGTTTGTTTCACTTTCAACCATCACACCTCGCCCAAGCAACGTCACTTTTCGTTCTTTTGTTCACTGCGATCGGCACTATTGTGAACGGGGTGAAGAGGCTTCTGACGTTCAAACCTAAGTTTTTCGCGTTCATCTGCACCTTTCATCTCCTTGTGCATCCCTCAATCTCACCCTCATCTTTCCTGTGCATCGTTCTATCTTAACCTTCCTCTTCCTGGTGCAAAGCTCTATCTTATCCCTGCTCTTCCGCGATCAGGACAAATCAATCACCCGGTGAGAGGTTGAAAAAAGGGGCCCTGTTGTCCATGATGAGCAAAAGGTGTTTGGGAGAACATCAAGGATTTCAACTTTCACCACTCCCTTCTCCCACACGTACACAGTATCTCGAGCTATACATTTTCCTCACATGTTCGCTTCCACTTCACCATTTTCTTTACAAATTCTTTACAAATCTCTCCTTACAAACTTTCTGCGAGAGAGGCCCTCGATGGTTTTCGCTTTAAATTTGCCCCCCTTCCCTCCTGGATAGAGTGATCCCTTGCTGGAAAATATTTAACATGTTTGATGTACGATTTATGTACAGGCGGGTGGTGGGCCATGTAAGAAGTGTGGGTGAGAATAGACTCGCGAAGAGAACATGAGGGAGCGGAGGCTGCTGAAAGGCTTGAAAGAACGGAAAGATTGGGTGAGTGTTTGAGAGATGAATGATCCGACTCCAGGGACAAGTGGTGGAGATGGTGTGTGTGATGATAGACGGGGAAGGAAGCAGTTTGCGAGGGGGCGTGCATGGGGGGTATTGCCCCCAGGGATGAACTCTGACTGCATATACAAAATACCCCATCTTATAACGCCCCATCGCCATGAGGAGTATGTATTTGATAGGGCTTAAGAGGTGGAAGGGCAGTTTTGTGGTGATGATGGTTGCCGACCACACTTTAGGGGAAAAGTGTTCATGGCGATGGTGTTTCTTGAATCTTAAAGAAAAAGATTTGAAAGAAGAACGAAATGGTTGACGACTTTTTCTTGCATAGAAGATTACAAGTTAGAAATAACCTGCAGGGAAATTAAAAAGACATAAGAACACAACCACGTGTGACAGATAAAGTAAAAGGATAGGAGCTCGATACATTGCTAACCTAACCTAAGCTAACCTTATTTTATTCCTCCACGGAATTGAATTGTTGTCCTTCAAGGCCTCATTTCGTCTGTTGTAAGTTGAAGGTACAGTAGAAATTGCATTGTTGTATGTATTGTTGTCACTAGGCGTGCTGTTACTCTCGTCTCAATCACAGTAAGGAATTTAAGTAAAATCTCGTCTCCAAAAGTTCTTTTCAAGAGTGATCATACGGATAGAATCTGCACCGTGCGAAGTAAATGTTTTCCCCTTCGTTGCTTGTGATTTCGCTGGGTCAAGAAAAACCCGGTCGCACTTTCATCCGTGTGTTACTAGTAATCTCGCCACATTCATTGTCGTGCGTTAATTTATTTCTTGTTGTCGCTTTCTTCGCGTAAAACCGGTAACATGTTTTCGTTCGAAATTTTAAAGGCCGAAGGCGAGTCCCTCGGACTAAACAGAAAATACCTAATAGCCTACATCCAGGAGGAAGAGAGAGAAGAGAAAGAGCCGAAGAAAGAGAAAAGGAACGCGAAGAAAGAGTTAAGATTCGCTCCCACGAATTGGAGATGAGCAGGGTTAGGAACGAGGCGCTCTCGATAAGTTCCGCAGGCTCTAGACTAGACGCACCGCAGGCAGCGAGCATAAAACTCCCAGTATTCAAAGAAGGAGAAAACTTCGGTTTTTATCTCACCCACTTCGAGAAGATCTTCGAAGTGAATCATTAGGACATCGAGACGGGCGGCGTAGAATAATTATTGCCCCTGCTGAGTTCCCAACTCATGGATATTTATCTCTTTTCCATCAGAGGCAATGATTGATTACTCATCGTTAAAAGCCGAGCTGCTCGCCGCCTATAATATGACCCCGGACTTCTACCGAGCTAAATTTAGTCATTGTCGCATACACCCGACCCAGACCTTCCGTCAGTTTAGCTACTCCCTGCAGCGTCAATTTAATTTTTGGATTGACGCATCCAGCGTGCCTCACGAATATGACGCTCTGGCCGATTTCGTCCTCAAGGACCAATTTATTGCGTCG
Organism: Ceratothoa steindachneri; assembly: GCA_963969495.1. Classification (NCBI taxonomy): domain Eukaryota; kingdom Metazoa; phylum Arthropoda; class Malacostraca; order Isopoda; family Cymothoidae; genus Ceratothoa; species Ceratothoa steindachneri. The sequence continues at coordinate 106,545,021 of OZ018326.1, forward strand.
CTCCCTTCGGAAATCAGATCCTTCGCGGAGGAACGGAAGCGCCATACTCTCAAGGAATGCATCGAGGAGGCAGACATCTACGCAGCTAGCCACAACTGTTATCCGAAAGAAGGGAAGAAGTCAGAACCCTCATCTACCAAGTCCAAAGCAAGCAAGAACAAATTTGTTCCTAATAGTGGAAACAAGTTCGTCAAGGTGACTGGGCCCACCAAACCCAAATCCATCTTCTCGTCGGACCACCCTGATATCAAGGCCTCAGCTCTTAAACCCCTTGCTTCGTGGTTTCCCAGGAGGACTATCGTTTGTTATTCCTGTGAAGTTGAGGGTCACGTAGGGACCTATTGCCCTCAGAACTCACAGTTTAGAAGCACTTCTTCCCACCAGGTGCACCAAATCAGTGCCACCTCTGCGCCCTACCGTCTTCTTCAAACCCACCGAGTACCACTGGCCATCAGGTTAACTTTTTGTTTGATAAAAGTGCATTTGGGGGCTTTCAGTTCGAAACTGGAGCAACGAATCGTTGCCGGATCTCCACCCCCGTCCGTGATACAGGGTGCACTTGTATTATTGTTTAAGATGAACTACTCTTCCCTGTGGCTTCGGATCACGATAAGTTTGCCGTAGTGCATGATTACTTGGGGCGCGCCAATAAATTCCACATTGTTAATTGTTATATTGAGTGCGCATATTTTACTGGTTGGGCTGAAGTCGTTGCAGCTTTCATCAAGTTTTGTGCGTTCCTAATTGGTCAGTCCCCCCGGGACTTTGTTACAAGTCAGAGGGAATGCAGGTCTCTTCAACCCCTGTAAAGAAAGGCCCAGAACAAAACGCACGAAACCATCAAAGGGAATAAGGTGATTTCCTTCCTCATCAAGGATGACCTCCTCTATCACGTGTGCGCCGAGAAAAACAAAACCCAGTCGCGCACACTATGTGTACCTCACTCCCACGTCTCTTCAATTCTTCAAACTGCTTACAATAGTCTGTTTTCTGGCCACTTCAGCCACACGAAGACCGCCCAAAGGATCTTCAAATATTTTTATTGGCCTGGCGCGACAAACGAAATTCTGCGATAATGTTTTTCATGCAACATTTGCCAAAAGACGGCAATAAAAAGGCGAGTTGAACCTGCGCCTTTACAGAAGGGACCGCTAATCTCTGAACCCTTCTCCCGAGTAGCTATCGAGTTAATCAGGCCGATGCACTCCACCTTCCCCCTGTCGAGCGAAGGCCATAGCTCTGTTTTAACTCTGGTCGATTTTGCCCCCAGATTCCCCGAAGTTGTACCTCTGGTCACCAATTGACCTCCGAATTTATGGAGTACGTCAGTAAGTTACTGATGATTGAGCCCTTGTTTACCACAAATTTTCACCCGGCTGGGAATAAAATGTGCGAGAGGCTAAATGGTAGTCTCAAGGCCATTCTCCAAAGGTTATATGACGATCAACCCACTGAATGGCACCGTTTTCTTCTGGTAGCTCTCTTTGCCTACCGTGAAATCCCTCATCGTACGTTGCTATTCGCCCCATTTGAGTTTATATATGGAAGGAACCTTAGAGGGCCCCTGAGTATCCTAAAGGAACTCTACTCCAATCAGAAATTGGATCAAGACATGCGGATTTTTTACTCATACCTACTGGATTTGCGACAGAGGCTGGAAAAGTACGCCGAAATTGCGTATCAGAATGCCGACATCATTTTGGACAAGTATAAAACATACTTTGATTGCAAGTCCAAGGAAAGGAAATTTAACCCCGGAGAAGTTTTGCTACTTACTCCTCCCCACAGTCAACCACAAATTGTTAAGCCAATGGAAAGGCCCCTACCATGTAGTCGTGAAACGTGGCCCCGTCGATTACCTCCTTGAACCCCCCTCAGGAAAAAGGCTTTTCCATATTAACAGGCTCAAGAGGTACCACCGACCCGCGAGCATCAACCAGATAGTGGCAATTGACGAAGAGTCCCTAATGGAACCTGGTTACCCCCTGGGCCCCTTGTGCATAGTTCAAGTCACCTGCGTGGAGCAAGACAGGGGATACCCGTTGCATGTCTTGCCCGACACTAATAATTCCCCGCCCTGGGAAATTAAGATATGCGACCAACTATCTTATCTTCAAAGGAATCATTTACAAGCGCTTCTGAGTCACTTTGGTGACTTCATCACCGAGATCCCCGGTTGTACCACTCATTTTGAACACAACATTCAATTAACTACCCAGGAACCAATCCGTTACAAACCATACGCCCTGCCCATACACCTTCGGGAAGCATTCGACGACGAACGAAGTGGCTAAGTTTTTAAGTTTGCAGATCATCGAACCTTCGGAGTGGAGCTATTATTTCCCGGTTGCCATAGTTAAGAAGACTGATGGTTCTTATCGCATGTGCATCGACTTTATGAAACTAAATTCGGTTACCGTATTCGGTGCAGAACCAATCCCCAACATAGATCAAAACCTCCACCTTTTTGAGAAGGCCAAATTCATCTTCGAATTAGACTTATGCAAGGCCTATTATCAGATTCTTCCCAAGGAAGGAAGTGACGAAATTTACTGCTTTCCCAACTGATAAGGGGCTGATGCAGTTCCATCGGCCCCCCTTTGGTCTGGTGATGGCTTGCAGCAACTATAATCAGATGATGATGAGGATCCTAGAACGCCTACTCAACGTCACCTTGTAGCGGGCCGAAAATCTACACTAAACTCCCAATCGATCCAACCCCTTCCTTCACTAAATTGGATGTGAAAACCCGAGGAAGAAATGAAACCGATTAGATATACAGTCCTTTATTTGCCCCCCAAAATATGGGGCAAATATTTACAAGAGATAGGGGTAAATACATTTGAGATGTCGTTACAAAAAAGAACAACACGATCAAATATAATCAATCCTCCTATATGCGAATACTAGCTCGCAATATTTACAATCGAAGAGATAACCTTGAAAAAAGATATTTAAAAAAACAAAACAATCGATCCTATTACCAAACAAACAAGATATACTTGAAAAAACAAAAAAAATACAATCTTTACAATAGAGGCCTAACAAACATACAACTAAACGAACGATACAAAAGAGGCCTAACAAGCACACTGGATCCAAACAAAAAGAAAAGGCCTCACGTGGTACCCGCTTCCGAGGAGGGGGGGGTAAGTCCTCCTGGCTGCCACTTGAGTGTTCACAATTATTTCGTACGTCTAAAATGGCTGGCGCCTCCGAGCTCGATATAATATAAAGCGATCTTGTCGCAGTATTGAGGTTATATAAAAGCAAAACTTCCAACGAAATACTATGGAGGTTTGATAAATTAAATGAAGTTATCCATTTCCTACAATCTCCACCACTCTTTCCAAATTGAAGGATTATCCTGTCGAAGGCTAAATGCACGTTGAGATTTTAACAAAATTATAGAGTGGCTTTTGGTTTTAAATATAATGATATATTAAAACTACGCCCTGGAGAAAAAAAAACATGTTAAACAAAACATGAAATCCATAATAAATATATATAAAAAAACATCTCTCCATTCACACACACATTCTTACAGAGGGAGGGAGAAGGTATTGGAAAAGGGGTAGGAGAATGGTCCTACAAACACTCTCACATTCACTCCACCACAACCTTTAATATTGATAATGTCTATGTGGCCACCCAAGGTTGGGATCAACACTTGTCCACACTCCAATCCTTTCTGTAAATACTCGGGAAGCACAATTTGACTATTGGCCCCAGCAAGTGCCATTTCACTTTTGGCACTATCAATTACCTAGGGTTCCATATCGGAAATGACCGGTTGACTCCCCAGCAAGAGAAGATCCGGGTCATTGTAGATATGCCCCTGCCCGCTAACAAAAAGCAGCTGCGATCCTTCATGGGCTCAGCGTCGTTCTATCGTCGCTTCATATCAAATTTCACGTCTATCTCTGCCCCCTGTGCGAGCTATTAAAGAAGAAGGCCCACGAACGCCTCGATTGGACGCCGTTGTCCCTAACCTGGACAAACCGTTTGGCATTCGCACCGATGGGAATAACGGCGAAAGTTTCCCCGTCGCTTTTGCCAGCAAAATATTATCGTGTGAGAAAGAAATTATGCGGTGATTGAGAAAGAGGCGCTCGCTATAGTTTGGGGAATCCAAAGATTTAAAATTACGAAACTTAAAAAATAATAACGGTCGTTTAATGCGATGGAGTTAGTTCCTCCATGAATTCCAATTCTGCATTTTGTATATAAAAGGCACCGATAACTACATAGACAATAGTTTAAGTAGAAACCCGTTTGACCTTCTTCCAAACTAATTCTGAGCCATTTCTTCTTTCTTTTATTTTGTGTTCGTAAAGTAAATTTTTATATTTAACCGTATAATACGGGAATGCGTGTGTTTCTTTTCTTTTTTTATTTTTGCTTTGTTTGTATATTGTGAATTCCTTTTGTATCTTTTTATTGTTAACTTTGTATAACCTTAGGATAACATTACCCTTGGGTAAGTGAGCCCCATTTAAGTGTATCATTGACAAAAAGTATCGTTTGGCAACTATGTTGTAGTATTATATAATCTGTATATATGTACGGTACGAAAAAAACAATAAAACCCGCTAGTTCCACTATTTTGTATTTTTATTTCGTTGAAAAATTTTCCAGGTATCCTCAACTTTAACCGCTATTGTCACGCGACTATAAGGTACATCTCCTATTAATTATTTTCCGACGACACTTCCTTCTCTGAAGTTCTATCTGGGGATGGAGGCGTGTCAGAGAGAGAACGAGAAAATACGCGCGTGGTCGCCCCTTTTAAGGAGAGAGAGAGAGAGAGAGAGAAGACACCTGGGCGATCTTTTTAATCCATGCTAACGAAGGCGCAAAATCGAGAAGGCCATGATGGGCTGAAGACCCGACTTTGCGGAAGGCTGGGATGTGCTTAAGAGCACGAAAGGTCCCACCGGGGATTATCCCGCGATGGTGTGAGTTGGGCAAAGTTAACTTCGCCAGGCGAAGCGTCTGTCAACTGGTACCCTCCCCCTTTAGGCGCGGGGAAAAGCCCCTCCGTCTCACACCTATAAAACGTCCGACGCCAGACTTGGACGACAGTAACCGCCTGTGTCCGCGAGTATCCACCATCTTCCCATCCACGTAGTTCTGGGCAAACCCTTGCAGAGCCCGTCAAGCTCCGTGTATTCTCCTAGAACTCTCGTGGGTCAACCCTGTACTCATTGGTACCCATTACCCGAACGCGACGTGTCAAATTCTCGATTCGGTGTTCTAAATCCGAAGGCCAGATTTGAGTTCATCTCGTTTAATAGTCGTTCGTCAAAAGACTATTATTTTGGACTCTGCGGCGTCCCTAACAAGGCAGGATTACTCACTCGGACCCAATCTTCTAGGTAACCGCAACGCGCAACTCTCCTGTGGAAGCTCCCTCCCACCCTTTACGCCTCCGTCATTTGGCTTCGTGTGCGCTGACGGTCGACACCGCCCAAATCCCTCTTTGAAGCCGAGACTCGTGTACATCTCCTATGTTTATATACCTTACTTAAAACCCTTTAATTTTGTATATATATGATTTGTATAGTACTAAAGTATATTTTTCTACTCCGTTTCTATTACACTAGAACCTTCCAAGATAGCTAAGCGTTGGTCAACCTAAACTGCGCTCCGAAACTTAATTGCACTCTGATCTGTATTTATAATTTCACCGACGCTCATAGCGGACTAATCCGTTCATAGGCCTCTCTCTTCCGGGCTGAGAAATTCGGAAAAGATTGGGATTTAACCTCAACCTACGACAAACTGTTTGTTGTTAATAACCTGCAAGAAATTCTGGTTTGCATCCTCGCATGTTGTTCCTTTTTGCCTTATGTCTTCCACAATGTCATTCACCATGTTGTCTATGAAGGCCTGTCTATGGATTAGCGAATTGCAGAGTTTTTGACTGTTTTGTTTGCTGGTATTTGAATAATTAATCTATCTCTCGCTACTTTTTCCATTATTGGCAAAAGTGAGTGTTTCTTCGTTTATTGTGCACTAGTATCTAAATACTATGCCAAACACCCAGCTTGATCTCTAGGACCCCGAACTCGATAGATCATTGCTTAGGGTAGGTTAGGTTAGGTTAAAATGGGTAAGCAAACCTAAACCTACCGTCTGAAGTTATAAAAACATCCTTGAAGCCCCCCCCATCCCTGTCAAGAATAGCAAACCCAATTTTGCCATGTCAAGAATACCCCCCCCCCGCCCAATTCTTTCAGGTGTTGGGTCCCTATTCTTAACATGATCGGGGTTTACTAACACATGTTGGTGAAGGTTGTTTAATAAAGGTGAAAGTGCTGGGAATCTAATTTTCTTTTTACTAAGGGTGATTTACATTCTCAGTGGTCTAGATTTTAATGGAGGATCTGAACCACGACTAAATATGGAAAATGGCTTAAGGTACCAGTTGTTTTTTAATCTTGAACTAATTCATTACCACTCAATTCCGAGCTTCATTTTATCCTCCAGCGACATCTCCCAATTAAAACAAAAGCCTCGATTTAGATCCCTCTATGTTTTCAATTTATCCTCCAACTACGTGTGAATCACTGCCTACTTTAAAGACCTCTCAAAGCCTCTTTAACATCAAGGAAACAACTTTGATATTCAAATCTCAGTAATGGGCGCCTTTCAATTGTTCTGGAAGAGATGAAACAAACTTCTCCTTTCACAACTACAGCTTTAATTAACATCGATACCCCCCAAAAAGAGTTGGCAGATTTACTGTTCGGACGTTGATTGAACGCTTGAGGTTCCTTAAAAGAAGGGGGATTAAACTAATTCCTGCCCCTCTTAATGGACTTATTAGAATTAAACAATCGGGAATGATTTGAAAGTTTGTGTGCAGAAATACAAAACTAGAGGAGAAGAAGTGAAAGTTGTAAGGTTCATACAACTTGGGTGAAGAACTGATCAGAAAATTCAGTTTAATTTATAGGGTGTCCACTAAATATGAGACTTTAATATATTTATTTGCTCAAATATGACCTTAACCATAACATAAATATATCATTAGAAAGAAAAAAGTGTTAAGTTTTATACAATTAATGATTTTTATGCTTTAACATAAATATATGAAATTTAACAGCTATGAATTGCTAACGTCATTCAAGAATTAATCGGATTTGACGTCCTTTCTGATTCCATGTGAAGATTACGAGAGTAAGACTATTCGAACCGTGCTGGAGCTCATTTAAAAGAGAATTCTTATAATAAAGATTCTTTATTAAATACTTTTTTTTTATTTTAACGACCAGGCAATGGCTTCGCTACTAAGATTAAAATTTAAAATCTAAAAAAAAGCGGCCAAGGTTAAATTTTTATAAATTTTCTGAACTTCACCATTTGTAATAATTTTAAAAAGGAACACTTAAACTAAATTTCCCCCCCTTCAAAATATCACTTTGCTAAAATATAGTTATAGAAGAAGATATATAAAAATAAATTTTCTGAACTTCACCATTTGTAATTCTTTTGGTTTTTAAAAAAATTTCACAAAATTTTGATACTTATATTTATTTCTGAACTTCACCATTTTGTTTTTTGACATTATAAAAGAATTATTAAAAATAAATTTGATAAAAAACATAAGTCATAACCAAACTAAGATGGAATTATTATTCATATACTCAAAAAAATCCCCTTCTTAAATTATAGAGTTAGTGATGATGATGATGATGATGATGATAAGTGAGTTTTTTTTATTAATCACATATTTAGTGGACACGTGGCCACTCTGTGTATCATAGAATTATTGCATAATTTAACTTTAAGTTTTGACCATAAGAAGACACCGTTGTGATCATTACCTGAAAGATAATGATGTGTATGCTTTCTGACCATATTCGATGCTGTAAAGAAAATTAGCAATTATAATTTGGAGATCAATATCGTACTATCGGGTATCTTTTCCGCTCTCTATCCCGCAAATGCGGATGGGAGAGGGGGGGGGGGGGCAGAGCCTTCATCTATGCTACGCTTCTCTTATGCTTTAAGTTAAGGGCTTCCAAAAATAGTACCTATACGGTATAGTTAGCAATGTGACTCCTTGTGATCGCAACCAAATTTACTACCACTGTTGATACCAGATCAAATGTCAAACATCAATCTTTGTTTTTTCAAAGGATTTACGTCCTTTGTTACTTATATTTTATATAATCCTAATTAGGATAACTAATTAGGACACGGCTCCTTCGAGCTAGATAGAAAGATATAGCAGTCAGATTTAGCATCATTTGTGGACAGTCAAATTGCACCATCCTCTCTTGGCAAGTCAATTAGACAGGGACCTAGGGCGGAGTCAATTAAACCTTAACATCCTTGGTGGCAAGTGAAATTAGATTGAGGTTAGTAGACATCAGCTAAGTTTGAAAAGTTAGGAATATTCAGATGAGTAATTTGAAGTAGATTCCTTGAAGGAAGCAAATTCATGTGAGTAATTGGATTTGTTCGTATTTCAAAATTGTTTTTTTTTTCATCATTTTGTATTAGTCAGGAAATTCTAAGAGGAATTTTCCTTTGGAAGATCTTCATGTTTGAGTCTTGTTAGTATATCTCTCTTATGAAAAGCCTATTTTCTCAAGAGGCTTAAGATTAAACGAAGGGACTGCTACAACTAAAGTTTGCAGAGTCAAAGTATACCCTCCCCACGCCTCTTTCAGGCAAGAGACAACCATTACACGATCTTGTTCCTCTTTTTCTTTTCCCATGGGGCAACCTTAGATGAATGCTCTGTTGATCACATATTTTGGTACTAATTTTCTGGTTCCGTGACGAGGATTGGTTACGCTGTAACTCAATAACATAAATTTATGTTGCCGTGACACAAGTTACCTCGTAACCATACAAGTTTATCAGGTACATATGACCAGGAAAACTGTCTCGGGATCGTAACCAGGTTTATTCCAAACTTCATGAAAATATCATACACTACGCCAGTCCGATTCACAACCTACCCTTGTTACTAGCAGCAGGTAGCAAGTCAACATGAAATTTATGACCTAGTTTATTAACGTCCTAGTTCATTAACAAGTAAACTGCCACTACTTGCAAAGAAAGAGAAGTAAACTACTCTAATAGGAATGTTCGAAAGTCTTGTCACCCCTGTTAATATTGCTTTAATTTTCTATTTCAGATGGCGGACAGGAGTTCCTACAGTTTGTTCCTCTATTGTTCTCATTACTTTTCGGTAGTGGCTGACAAGACTTTAGGATCACCCTGTACATCAAGCTGTGCCTATGACTCTATGGATTCACGCAGTTTAAACATAAAAAAGAAAACACAAACAAGTACCAGCACAACATTCGTCCCAGAAAGGCCCCAGAGAAAAGTAATAATTTGACAAGGCCCTCTAGTGGTTGTCTGACCTATAAATACACTACTGGTACCAGTAAACTTTACTTGTACCAGTTATCTTCCATCACGTTTAAGGTGATGAGAATGTAGCCCATGTTGTATGTACCCAATTTGAAGTAAGTGTACCCTTGTCTGCCCCACCAATCCTGTTTCTCGATCAGAGGAAATATAGAGACGTAAAATCCTCGTTGGTCACTTCTTTTTTTCTCCTCTCTGGGCTGGGGCTCAACTTGAATCATGGAGTACCTATGTACTTTAAATTAAGCTCATTTCTGATTGTTTATGGAGCTTAAATTACTTCTGTCTTGCCCTCAAACGGAGTTAAGGAGGTTTTTCATAACAATCTGTGGAAATTCTTTTTTTTTTTACTTTCGTTCATCAAGTCTCATTCCCCCCCCCCCGGAGGGTGCTCATAAAGAAAGGGATAAGGTTAGGGGAGGTGGATTGGGGCTAATGTATCGTAGTTAGAGTAGTACATATAAAGAGGAGCATAAGTGAAGCTTTAAGAGGCCGTGCAACTCTCCCAAGGTTCCCCAACCTACAAATTAAGCACTCCCCTCCATATGTGTGAGGGCTGAGAACGGAAGGCATCCTCCAGGCGACTGGAAGCAATTCTCCAGATGTGGGCTCAGGGGGGTGGGGGTGGGGGGCATATCTCTACATGCTAGATTAAGAACGGGACTGCAAACAATCCCTGGCGTCAATTAATGGCCGTTTTTTTCCTGAAATTAAAAGCGCAATAGCAACGAGGCTGCATCACACAGAGCTAGACTGATGTAAGATGTATAGCCACAGGGCCTCATGCAGGCATTGGGGTAAGGATGGTGCTCAACTGCAAGCAAAGGGTACGATAAGGGAAAAATATAATCGGAGATTTATGGGAGGGACAAAAGACGACACGAGACGGAGAGAGAGGCACGCCGATCCTCAAGGTGCCAGATATGGTATTTCCATACGGAGCGCCCCCTTGCAGGAAACCTATAGACTGGACGGGGCAATATCTTAAAGATGTCAACTTAGGGACGGGACTCGATAAAATCCTCCGGATGTCATTTTAGGGACTAGACCCTAATCTACTCTGTCAATTTATGGACGGAACTGGGCACATTCCGCAGGATGTCAGTCTAAGGATAAGACTAGATATAATCCGCAAGATGTCAGCTAAAGGAGGTGACTGTCGAATTCCTCCCGATGTAAGTTTAAGGTCGGGACTGAACGTAATTCTCCCGATGTTAACTTCGTGACCGAACTGGGCAATTTCGCGAGATGTCAGCTGAAGACTCGGACTGGTTACATCCGCCAAGTGTCAGCTAAAGGACGCACTCTTCATCATTTCAGCTTCAACATCTTTCTTCTTGTTAACAGTCGACAAAAGAGAGAATTATTTATGAAATACTACGCTTACTAATGCAGCTCTGCCCTTGCTGTCGAAGGACAGAAGATGTATCGTTTTAAAAAATCATTGCCAACCAAACACCAATTTGTAGGACCATTGATACTAACGTCTCCAACTATTTTATTTTTATTTTGTATATAGAACGCCTACTCTCGCCCCCTTTTCACCATTCCAAATCACTACATGTCTTTAAATTTATATAAAACCAACGTTGCCTAAACTCGATAAATGTAAGAAAAAAATAAATTACTCATTGTGCACTTTAGGGAGATTCGAATGCCTCCGTTGGTTGTCGCGTCAATAGTTTTCAAGCCATGAAAGGATTTTGGTTGGCTCGCTTATTTAACATCCCCCCCGTAAGGGGCGCGGCGATTTGCCATCCTGGCCGCCGTGCTGACGGGATCCAGCGCTCCGTCCGGCCCCAGCTTAGCCTCTCTTCCTTCCTTCAGATAGCCCGATTTCTCCCCTACCTCGTCGCTTTTCATACAACCTCTCCCACAACTTTCTCTGGTCAGCCTCTAATTTCACAGGGTAGAATGCTGACCTTCTTCTCAAGCCAACCACCCCGGATCGGGGCTGGGGGGGGGGGGGGGGGGACATTGTTCCCTAACCCCTCAGCTCCGGTTCGGGATGGGTTTTTTTTAACAACCTGCTTCATCCCCACCCATACCTTCCTCACATCCCTTTTCCTCTCCTCTTCACAACCTATATTCTTAACGCCGTGTTCAAGGTGGAGCCGCCATGCCGAAGGACTGCCAGGCCACCAGGCGGGAGGAGTGGTCCCGAATGGCGGCGCCTGGCTCTGCCGGGCTTGTAAGCACCTCTCGCAGTGCGGGCAACTGCGAGAGGTGATGAGCTATTGCGTCCCGTATTAAAAAGAGGGTCACCATGCCCATGTATGACAAAAAAACCAAAAAAACCCAACCCCCAACTTCCCCAAGAAAATCAACGGAGCCGCCCTCGGGCAGCTCCACCGAGAAAATGGAGGTCCCCATCCTTGTGCTTGCGCAAGGGACCCTCCATAATTCTTTAACCGGAGAGGAGGCTTACTCCTCTCCTACGCCTACGGGTGTAGGGGACTCCCCCTCACCCCCTTCTCTGGAGGTGCTTTCGGGCACCTCCCTATCTCCAGCGGCAGTCCCTCCTTTGCTTTCTAAGGGGACTGCCAAGAAAGCCAGCAGGCAGCCCATTGCCGACCGCCCCTCGTGCAAGCGGCTCGGTAGGGCAAACCCCCTTAGGGGAGAGAGGGAAGCCAGGCCCCTTCGGTCGCTTCCCTCAAAAGACCTGCTGGCAAGAATTTTAAACCTTGCTGGGGTCAAGGCCTGTGCCTCCCCACACAAGACTGGCGACACCTCCAAGGGGACCTGCGATGTCCTGGGAGGGGATGGCCAACTGGAGGCCCCTCCTGTGATAGACATGGTCCTTGAGGAAACCCAGCCTCAGATGGTAGGGCCTTCCATGGGGGGGAATCCAGGCTCGGCGCCAAGCACCGAACCCGAATCTGCCCCTATGCAAGGTCCCCCTCAAACGGCCGAGGGCTCCGAGGCAGTAAAAGGAGGGGAGGGATCTCCTCCGACAGGTGCCCCTACGACGACCAGGACCTTCTCCATTTCGGAGAGGGACCTGGCTGAGGCCGGCCCATCTGACATGGGGGCTTCTGCCGGCGGAGGTGAGAAGCGGGTTCATTCCCCGCCCTCCTCTCCTAAAAAGAAAAATACTAAAAAGACGAAGAAGACTCGGGGCTCCTCTCCATCCGCGGGGGCTGCGGGGACGGATGGGTCTGCTACCACTTTGGTAGGCGACCAAGCCAAGATCGGCACATCCGGCCCCTCTACCCCCTCGTGTGCGGAGCCCCTGACTAAGACTAACACGAAGAATGCACAGGGCGGAGCCTCGATGACATCGGGGCCCCTGATTCAGAGTTTACCTGGCGTTTTCGAGCCCGCTGGCTTCAAGCGCTTCCTCGTTATTCGCTCCACTGATGGCAGCATGTTGTCCTTGGGCAACCTGATCCATCAGAGGAGAGGATTAGCTAGTGCAATTGGTAGAGAGCCGAAGGTAACCCGTTTCTCGGACGGGAGCCTTCTGGCGAATGCGGCGAATCCCGCCGAGGCGGCCAAGATAAGTGCTCTTCGGACACTTCATGGCACGCCGGTGAGTGTGACGCCGCACTCTACCATGAACTTTGTGAAAGGAGTAGTTTATGCGAGGGAACTCGTTGACTACTCCATAGAAGACATCACCCTAGAGCTGGCCGACCATGGGGCGATCAAGGTCGAACGTGTGATGACAAAACAGGGAGGGGCCTCGAGACCCACCCCTACACTCTTCGTCACGTTCGACTGTGACAAGCTCCCTGAGTCGGTGCGTGCCGGTTGGTACCGCTACCGCGTGAAGGCATTCGTGCCACTGCCGTAGGGGTGCTATTACTGTCACCGCTTCGGCCACACGAATTGATCATGTAGACGTGCAAAATCGGGGTCACCCGAAGTCTGTGTAAATTGCTCCAAGGTCGCACACGATAAGTCCAAATCGTGTGTGGCCAAGTGTGTCAATTGCGGAGAGCCGCACCCTGCTTCTTCGAAGCAAAGTGGTGCATATCTCCTTGAGAAAAAAATCCTGGCCGTTCAGGCCCAGGATCGACTCTCATTCCGCGAGGCTAAGGACTTGGTCCTGGCGCGCCCGGCTCTGCCTGGGACGTCATATGCCTCAATAGTTAGAAAAGCACCCTCTGCTCCTGGCCCATCCAGGCCAACGAGCACGGTTGTTTCCGCGCCCATTCGGAGCCCTTCTGCGGGCTCTACTACACACGGGCGCTCCCCTGGTAGAGCTGGCGGCAAAAAGGGTTCACACCCAGCCCCGGCTAAAACCAGGGCTCCCCCCTCTTCCCCCAGCGTGACCGTTTCCCGTAAGGCGAAACGGCCACGCGCTTCCACCGAGTCGTTAGACTCACAGGAGGCAACACCCCTGAAGATGGTCGCTAGGCCATCTTCCGGGGTTCCTAAAGCTGTTCCCCGAAAGGAGGACAGCAACAAAGGAGCTTCGGCCCCTTCGCCCACGCCCCGAGGTGGAGCGAGTGGCTCGGAGACGGTGGTTCCTCGAAAAGAGGGCCCCCCACCTCCCAAGCCGCAACGCCCGCCTAAGGTTTCGAGGCGGAGGGAGGAAAAGACTCGCATGGCGAGCCCAACCTCCCCCAATAAGTCCTCGAAGGCGACAGCGCCTTCAGCGCTTTGTCCGGCCAACAGCGCCCGGGGTTCTGCCCCCGGGAAGCGTACGGCCATTCCCGTGAGGGTCTTCAATTCGAGGAGGGCCCCCGCGTCTCCTCCGAGCTAGGCCTGGAGGGCATATTCCTTCAATGGAATTGCCGTGGACTCCGGGCCAACTGGGAGGAGCTGCGGAGGCTCGTCTCGTCCCGTTCCCCGTTAGCTATTTTTTTGCAGGAGACCATGCTAGGCGCGTGCCCGCTGCCTGCCCTCCCGGGGTATAAGGGTCTTGCGACCCCACCACCGCGGGATGGCCGGGCTGGGGGATGCGCGGTTTACACCCGGCATGATGTCTCCGTTCTTCCTTTCTCTTTAGATACCTCCTTTCAGGCAGTGGCTGTGCAGCTGCACCTGGATAGGAGGTATACTATCATTTCTGCGTACATTCCACCGTCAGCTGACTTCGACGCGGGGGACTTCCGCCGCGTCGTGGCACGGTTGCCGAGCCCCTATCTCTTGCTTGGATATCTGAACGGCAGGCATCCTCTCTGGGGAGATTACTCCATAAATCCCAGGGGACAAGTCCTTGCCGATCTGATCGAAGAGCTTGAGATGGGTGTCCTAAACGTGGATGAGTTTACGCATCACTGTCCGAGAACCGCTTCATTTTCTTGCCTCGACCTATCTTTGTGCTCTTCGGATGCACAGCCTGATTTTGATTGGGGGGTGGTCGATGACCTCCATGGTAGTGATCACTTTCCCATTCAAATATCATTTTCAGGGCAACTGCCGCCTGAGAGCCCACCTCGGTGGTGCTTGGCGCGGGCGCGGTGGCCTGCATTTCAGGAAATGACTGAATTCTCTATCTCAGTCGAGGAGTTTAGGTCGGTAGATGAGGCCGTTGAGTTCTTCTCCGGCAACCTCATCGCCGTGGGCCTGACTACTATTCCTAGGACGTCTGGCCGTTTTGCACACCGACCACTCCCATGGTGGTCGGCCGAGTGTGAGACGGCCCTCAAACAGAAGCGTTATGCCTACATGCGCTATAAGCGCCGCCCGAACGATTTCACTGTCGATGAATTTCGTCGGGCTAGGGCTAGGTTCCGGTATGTTTCGAAGCACGCCCGCCGCTCTTCTTGACGGGCATACGTGTCTTCACTTAACGGGAAGACCCCTTTAGCTGAGGTGTGGAAGCGAGTCAAAAGGATTCGGGGCAAGTTCTCACAGGACCCCCCTCTTGTTCTCCAGGAGAATGTGACCGCAATCTCGGACCCCGCGTCCGTGGCGGAATCCTTAGCGACCGCTTTTTCCGCATTCTCTAGCCGTGATGCTGCTCCGCCAGCATTCAATGCACGTCGTGATGTCGCGGAAGGCCACCGGCTGGACTTTACCTCCAGAGGCGGAGAACCCTTCAACGACAAGTTTACTGTGAGTAAGTTGCGTTCCGCTCTCGCTTCGTGCGCGGACACCGCCCATGGTCCGGACGATGTCCCGTACGCCATGCTTCGACACCTGGGTGAGCGAGGCATGGCCTTTCTGTTAGATTTGTTCAACAGGATCTGGGTGGAGGGTCTTCTCCCAGACTCCTGGCGAATCGCTACTGTGCTCGCCTTTCGCAAACCGGGGAGAGATCACTCTACTCCGACCGGTTTCCGCCCAATCTCTCTAACCTCTTGCGTGTGCAAGTTGATGGAGAAATTGGTAAATGTTAGATTAGCCTCTTTCCTGGACAGCGGAGGCCATCTGTCTTCTGCACAGTGCGGCTTCCGTAAGTTCCACTCCACGTCGGATGCTCTGCTCCGACTGGAAAATGCCGTCTGCGAGGCTTTCCTTCGTACACAGCACTACGCCACGGTGTTTTTTGATCTGGAGAAGGCCTATGATACCGCATGGCGATACGGTATCATGGAGACTCTCCACACGATGGGGGCGAGGGGACGTTTCCCAATCTTTATATCTGAATTTTTGCGAGATCGTCGATTCCACGTACGGGTGGGGGGAGCCCTCTCCGGCCCAAAGGAGCAGGAAGAGGGTGTCCCGCAAAGAAGTGTCCTCAGTGTCACACTCTTTGCCCTGAGCATCAACGGCATCACCTCGGTGCTGCCGGAAGATGTTCTCGCTACGCTCTACGTGGACGACCTTTCGATCTCTTTTGGCGCGGCCCAGATGCCAACTCTGGAGCGTCGACTCCAACAGGCATTGAACCGCGTCTCTCGCTATGCCGAAGCGCACAGGTTTCGGTTTTCTTTGGCCAAGACTAAGGTGGTGCACTTCTGCCGCCATCCACGGCTTCACCCCGACCCAGATTTGTTTCTTAATGGGGTGCGCCTGGATGTGGTTGAGTCGCACCGTTTCCTTGGTCTTGTATTCGACCGACGCCTCACCTGGGAGGCTCATATTCGCAGCCTTAGGGTCTCTTGTACCCGCGCCATGGACATTCTCCGTTCCGTGACGTTCAGCGCTTGGGGCGCTGATAGGGCTACTGCCCTTCTTTTTTTTCGATCCTTTGTTCGCTCGAAGCCCGACTACGGATGCGAGTTTTATGCATCCGCAGCCGAGCGTTTATTGCGGAAGGTGGATTCGATCCACCACACCGGCCTTCGCCTTGCGACCGGTGCCTTCCGCACTTTCCCCATTGAGAGCCTGTTGGTCGATGCTGGGGAGATGCCACTTGCTCTGCGCCGCGTGCAGTGCATCACTCGCCTGTACACGCGAGCCCGGCGCCTCCCTCAGTCGCCAACAGCTCTCACTGCATCCGCAGCTGATCTCGATGGTGCCTATGCCGCCGAGAGACGCCAGTCATACCCTAAGCCCTTTGGGTTTAGGGCCAGGAAACTCCTTCGAGAGGTAGATATAGCTCTCGGGCCGGTGGCGCTCCTGGTTCTGCCCAGGACGCCACCCTGGAGGGTACCACATTTGGTTATTTGTCGCCACGCCTCTGCTCCCAAAGCTTGTACTGCGCCGGGAGTATTGCGTTCGACCTTTTTGGAGCACACATCGTGTCACGCTGGTACCGTGCCAGTGTATACGGATGGCTCCAAGTCCGAAGAGGGGGGCGGCTTCCACGCCGTATCCCCTCTGTTTGAAGTCAGCGGGGCTCTACCGGGCGCTGCGTCTGTCTTCACGGCCGAGCTGGTGGCAATACACCACTCGGTACGGGAGATTACGCGACGTGCCCGGTTCGGAGACCGGATTGTGATCTATAGCGACTCACAAAGCGCCCTGAGTGCTCTCGGGGCATTGGAATCTCCGCATCCCTTGGTTCGCGAAATCCGTGACGCCACGGTTTTGGCGAGCCGGGCAGATGTCGAGATTATCTTCTGCTGGGTTCCTGGACATGTAGGAATTGCGGGGAATGAGCGCGCCGATGAGGGCGCCAAAGAGTCCGTGAGGACTCTGCGACCGGACCAGCGTTTTGCACTTCCTCACACTGACTACATGGCAGGAATACGGGCAGCTCTTCGGACTGCTTGGCAAAGAAGATGGGAGACGGTCGAGGGGAACTTAAAGTTGCGTGCCATTGCGCCGCGACTGTTCCCATGGACCTATCCCCCAATGCCGCGGCGGCTTCAGGTTGCTTTCTGTCGTCTCCGAATCGGGCACACTCGTGTGACGCATGGCTATCTGATGGAGCGCTCGCCTGCGCCCTATTGCAACGACTGCGTCGTCCCTCAGACTGTTCGGCACATTCTTGTCGAATGTCTCAGTCTGGGTGATCTTCGCGCACGACACCTGTCCTGGTACCGGGATGGGCGGGGTCGCTACTGCCTGTCCCTTGTGCTCGGGACGAGTGCGTGTACTTTGACTGGTGGACTTATTGACTTTTGGGGGGAGGCCGGCCTTCTCCCTTTTATTTAACCCGATTTAATTGTTGTTGTTGTTTTTGTAATTGTTTTTGTTATTGCTTTGTTATTGTTATTGTTATTTCTTTTTATTGTTTTCTGTTTAATTTTTTAAAGTAGCCTAGAACTAGGCTGTTTTTTACAGCGACTTATGCCTAAGTCGGCAGTCGCCAGATAGCCCCTTAAATATAAAAAAAAAAATATATATTTAACATCCCTATTTTATATGGGTCATATTGTTTTGGGGGAATAATTTTATGGACTTTCTTTGTATATAGAATTAAGTCTATGAAATACCTTTAGATCCGCACTATGGCTAGTCGTAGGAAAAGAGAAGAAGGTAAGTAAGGGGGTATTTGGAGGACCTTTAGTTTAGGAAGCAAGTAAGTTATTAATCTATGGCAATTACTTTAAACTAAATTTACTTGGAAGAGCGTTCCCAGTTTAAATGATTTTATAAGTGAAAATCTCCCCATGTTATTCGTCCAAAACTTTAATTTCAATTAATGACCATTTGTTCTCCTGCGCTCAAATGGTGAATCAAATCTTATATTATCGTAGCCTTTCGGAATCCGAAAGACTTCTATCAATTGGCAGCGAAGGCGTCTACCTTCAACCAAGAGCAATTTCAATTATTTAACCCTGCCTTAGTAAAATTTGTTTCTTTCAGCTCCAGAATATGCTTTTTGTCGCCTTTTGCTAAGCTATTATCCAATGAACTATATTCTTTTATAGATACGGAGACCAGAACTGAGCTGTATATTCCAGCTGAGAACAAACTGCCGATGTGAACAATGAAACTACTGTTTCTCTACTCTTATATTAAAAGTTTCGAAATAAAACCAAGTGCTATATTTACTTGTTTAGCTATTCGGACGCAGTTTTTCGAAGTTTTGAAATTGCTTGAAATTAATACAACGGGCTAAAGTTCTTTTGACGCATTTTCTAATCGATGAGCACCTAACGTATGGTCAATTTTTGTCCTTAAATGTAATGACATTTTTATTGTGAGTGGGTCC
>OZ018326.1:106566358-106643858 GCA_963969495.1 Ceratothoa steindachneri
TAAAGAAAGCAGATTTGATGTAAACCCTCCTTTTATTTTTAAGTTCATAAATATTTATAGCAGTATATTCATGTACACGTATATATTTAATAATCATTAAATGTGCTAATTTACCCTATTCGTAACACGTTAACGAGTCATTTATTTTATAAACCTAATACCACTTTAGTCGTAGTCATTTGTTTTATGAATCTATTACCATATCAACAATTGTCTTTTGTTTTGAGACTGCGCCATTGTTGTTTTTTTTAGTTTTAATCGCATTCTTCTTATGATCGTCACTTGAAGATGAATAAAACGAGAAAGCTCGACCTATTATTTTTTTCAATCTCCGATAGATTATTTTGAATACCAGTAACACGCTAGTGATTGTCTAAATGGAAGTAGGTAACGATATTTTTTCTAAATTGCTCTCCATACGATAACTGTACTGATGATTGCTTCGCTGCTGCTAAGTTTGTTCCTCGTTGTCCACGATGACATCCTAGCTTCCTGTTCGCAGTTTCAAGACTTTGGATTCAACTTTGGTTGAGTCTTAGATGCAATAATTGGGGATATAACGGGTTGGAGCTGCCTCTTAGAAATAATTATCATTGGTTGCACGTAGGTGGCTTCTGAAGCCAAATTCAGAAGCACAGTGGTTCCCTCAGGTTGGACATAGGAGGCTGTTCCAATGAGCTAAAAGATGAGCCTGCCTCTCGTGTAATCGAACGAGCTGTTGAATTCTGGCTGCGGTGCCACCAGATTTGCTTGCCTCTGTAACCTAAGTTAATACCACGCACCAGGTTTGCTGATTAGTTGCCAGATCTTTGAGTTGGTTGGGTGGGATCCCGAAATACTTGATCGTTGAGTTAAGTCGGTCTTCAAGTCACTTTCTCTACCCACGGACTGACCCGCTGCCAATGTTCAACTCTCCGTACAAAATCTGCCATGAAAGTTGGCGCCATGTGACCATGCTTCCAATGTTGGTTTGGAGACGGTGGATCTCAGAAGGTTCTAACCTTGTGTGTTGACTCCTGAAAAGAGTCCAAATCTTGCTGACGTAAAGAAGAATTGATAGACAGATTACTCTGCTACACATCTCTGCTAACATCATCAACAGAACTCCCCCTCCCCCCCAAATAAAAAAAGTCGTATGAGGCTAGGTTATCCGACATTTTTTTTTGTTTCTAGGCCCTAAAAAAAGCATGAAAAGCACTCGTTTTATCTCTGATGTTTTAACTTGCTTTAATTCTCATTCTTCAGTTTTATAGAAATGGTAGACATGGATGGCATCATCGCTTGCATAGGTGTTTTGACCTCAATGCAGCTTATGTTGGAAAATAAAACTCATGCTTCTTTTTGTTTTAATTTTATCCATTTTTCTACGAACTTTTTAAATATCCCTCGTATTTAGTGTTAAAGTTTAAAGTTCTGTACGTAATAACTGGTATGATGTATTGGGTAGATACTTCACATTTTACAGCAAACCCACGCAGAAATTGAGCTCAACGAAACAGAACGAATTAATTATAAAAGAAACACTTTAATAAGAAATCAAACTCGGGTTAAGGATAAAGGAAAAAGAATAAAAGTCAGAAATATACATGGAGATGAGAAATTGCTGGAAGCAAAACCAAAGATATGGGAAATAACTCTCAAACTGAACACTTTTATGCAACTTGAAGAAGCCCAGAAGACGACCTAGAGGAAAGTTGGAAATGAAATTTACTTAATGGCGGAATTAACGCGGCAAACTCGAGCAATGGTCCTAATGGAAACTTCTTTGGCGACCATTTGACCAATAGTGGGATGAGGCAAGAGCTGATGATCAATATATTTGCGTATTAATTCTAACAGGAAAATAATCACAGCGAGAACATAATAACAAATGTAACCTAGTAAAATAAAATAAGTAACAGAAGTTAACAAATAACATAACACTAGTAACATAACATAATTAGCATAGTATCAAAATTACCCTTTTAATATTATTTGCACTTCATTCTGTAAGGAGAATATATTTTCGACTGACAATTTCAAATTAGCCCCATTTTAATACAACCCTACTTTATATCCTTCACTGACAGCTGAAGATTGACCAAGGACATTTCTAAGAGTAAATTTTACTTTTTATTTTCTTTTCCTTTTCTTTGTTGTTCACAATTCCAATACTACAGAAGGGATATTGCATGTTTTCTCAGCTTTAGGCCATACCTTAACAAAAGAATCTTTAATAAAAACCGAATTAAGCCTTAATGAGAACCGAAAATCCTGGACCACCCTGTATATGATGTATTTATGAAATACTCTTTTATTCCTAGTGCTTCCAGAATAAATCACCTCAGAGGCACTCGGATAAATACTCCGGGGGCCTATATCTATGTATAACCTTTTATAGCTCCATTTATTCCTTCTTTTGATTTCTGGCTTCTGAAAGGGGGATTGATTTCCCTCAAAAACGTCCCTTTCTTTATAAAGAATTCTTCGTGTTTTGGATGCCACAAATCGCTTTAGAAATTTGATCCTGAAGGGATTAAATACACCCCCCCCCCCCGCCCCGATCTTAGATCCGCCATAGCAAACATTACCACAACAAACTTTTCAAACTTCAAATTTGTTCATACTCATTTTCCACCATCTCTGGTTAAACTTGATACTCAGTTGAAATGGGCATTTAACCACCAATGAAACATAACTAATCGCAACTATTTGTCTGGTCTCCTCCTATAGTATCGCACCCCATTTGTTTCAGCCCTTAAAATCATTAGGACAGAAAAATGGCTGCTTCATTTCGGAGATAAAATTAAAGGCGAGAGGCTGATTGGAAGAAGTCAGTGGATGATTGGAAGGTATTCTTTCACACCTTCCCTGAATTACAACTGTAAAGCGAAATAAAATTATAGGTCGCTGACTTCTTAATAATGATTGTATAGGGTATTATTAGGTTAGTTGGAATTTATATGTTTTTATGGTCTAGCTAACAATTGCGAAAAGGAAAATTATTTTGATTAGGAATTGAAAGAGATAAAAGATGGTACGATTGAAAAATGGAGTGTTTTAGAACCACAAAGATATATATATATATATATATATATATATATATATATATATATATATATATATATATATATATATATATATATATATATATATATATATATACACACGAGGGGCGGTCAATAAGTTTTGAGAATCGGTAGGGCAAAACAGAGGAAGGGGGATGGCTGTTTGTGGGGGTGTTAGGACAAGTTATGACAAGTCAGGACCTGCAGCTGCACGCTCCTGCCTCGTCTATTTAAGAAGCAGTAGCTGATCGCAGATCATCAGTCACAAATTTTTCAACAATGGAGAAGGTTGAGCACCGCGCAGTGATCAAATTTTTGACCAAGGAAGGCAAGAATGCAAAAGAGATCCATGAACGCATGGTTGCAGTGTACACCGACACCGCCCCTTCCTATGCAACCATTGTTCGCTGGAATAGGGAGTTCCGCCATGGTTGTGAGTTCCTTGAAGATGATCCTGTCCAGGACGCCCGTCAAACGTGACCAACGAGAACAATGTGGCCCGTGTGGAGAGGATGATCCCCGAAAATCGACGGGTGAAAGTGGAAGAAATCGAGCGAGAACTTGGAATATCACATGGAAGTGTTATCAACATCATCCATGACAATTTGGCCGTGACCAAGGTCTCTACCCGTTGGGTCCCTAGAAACCTCACGAAACTTCACGCCCCATGATCGACTTCACGTCGTCAAAGTTCGGAGGAGCTGTTGCTCCTGTACAACCAAGACCCGGCGGGAATCGAGTCACGCATAGTGACAAGTGATGAAACGTGGGTCCATCACTGGGATCCTGGAAAAAAGCTCGAAAGCATGGCCTGGAAGCACAAGGGCTCTCCGACCCCCATCAAGTTCAGGACCCAACCCTCACCGGGAAGATCATGGCGACCATCTTCTGGGATTCTGAGGGAGTATTAATGGTGGACTATGCGCCTCGTGGAAGGACCATCATACACCAATATTACGCCGAGGAACTGGTGGGGTTGAAGGTGTGCATCCGTCAGAAGCGGCGCGGCAAGTTGACACGTGGTGTCCTGCTCCTCCACGACAATACCCCTGTCCACAAGGCCAGAGTTGCACAAGCTGCCCTGCGCGAGTGCGGATTCGAGGAGCTCAACCATCCCCCCTACAGTCCAGATCTGGCCCCTTAGCAACTACTTTTTACTCCGCCAGCTCAAGGCTACACTGCGTAGACGCCGGTTTGGGGACGATGATGAAGTCCAGCTCACCGTCCAGGAGTGGATTAAACAGCAGTCGGGAGATTTCTGGTTGTCGGGAATTCGAAGCTTCAGAGACAAGTAGCGCAAGTGCATTGAAGTCGAGGGTAGTTATATTGAAAAATAATAAAACACTTTTCATCATATCTCGTTTCCTTATATCCGAATTGCAAAACTTATTGACCACTCGTACATAAGATCCAAGGCCAAGGTCATTCTTCAGCCGGATTCTCGTGTCGTTTGTTAAAGATAAAGAAATTCAATTATTTTTCTGTGTCAATTAGCATCCAATATTAAAGTGAGTTTGGGGGTCAACCATTACTTTATATTCATTTGGTTTAAATTAGTAATTTTAGAATACTAATCCTTGAAACACTGCACATGACACTAGAAATCCTCAAAGATTAAATAACGTAAAATAATATAGCACTCTTAGAGAAAACGTAATAAAGGAGTTATTCAAGTACGTGACCAACCTACGTACACCACTACTCGGCCCTTATAATGCCACGACAGTCACATTATTTCTAAATAATGTCAGTGTAACTATAGAATTAGATACAGGTGCTGCATATTTCCTTATTTCTGAGGACACTTTCTCTAATCTATGGTCTATTGAAAGTGACAGACCTGTTCTTCATCCTTCTTCTATAAACCTTAAGACTTATGATGGTGTTTTCCTCAAAGTAGCAGGTGAAATTTCTGTCTGTACTAGACTTGATTTTACTAATTCTTGTCAAACAACTATTGTTTTTGTTGAAGGATCAGGCCCATGTCTTTAAGGAAGAAATTTAATTAATTCCCTTTATCTAAATAATCGGAAGCTATCAGATATAAATAGTATATCATATACTGAAGCTGATCTAGTAAAAGAATTCCCAGATTTATTTTCTCCTGGTCTGGGTTGCTTTAAAGGTAAAACGTTTCCTATTGAGGTAGATCCAAATATCCCTCCTAAATTCTGTAAAGCCAGGACAGTTCCCTATACACTAAGGGCTAAAGTAGAAAGAGAATTGGATAGATTGGTAGACGAAGGTATAATTTCCCCTATACCGCATTCTGCCTGGGCTGCTCCAGTGGTAGCCGTATTGAAGGCAAATGGATCAGTCAGCATTTGTGGAGACTATCGGCTTACAGTAAATAGAGCCGCTAGGATGGATACCTACCCCGTTCCTACGATCGAGGATCTGTTTAGCAGTCTCTCAGGTGGTAAGCTATTTACTAAACTAGATATGTCTCAGGCATATGCCCAATTATGCCTTGATGATTTATCGCAACAGTATACAGTGATTAACACACATCATGGGTTATTTAAATATCATAGGTTATCTTTTGGAGTTTTTCCCGCACCTGGTATTTTTAACGAGCAATGGAAGATTTATTGAGGGATCTTACAGGTGTTGTTTTCTACTTAGATGATGTGCTCATATGTGGTTCATCTAAACATGAGCATGATCAGAGACTTAGATCTGTACTAAAGATACTAGAAACTGCTGGATTGAAGCTTTGTTTGAAGAAGTGTGCTATTGTTGTTCCTACTGTATCTTATCTGGGTTATCGTATTGATGCTCTGGGTATTCAACCCACTTCTGAAAAAGTTCAAGTTATTGCAGATGCCCCTATTCCAACTAATGTGACTCAGCTAAAGTCATACTTAGGTTTGCTTAACTTTTATAAGAGGTCTATTCCTAAGGCAGCTTCTATCGTGGAGCCTCTTAACAGCTTATTAAGAGCTGGTGTACCTTGGTCTTGGAGAAAAGCACAAACAACTGATTTTGTTACCTCCAAGCAGCTTCTACTATCTTCTGAAGTGCTAGTGCATTTTGACCCACAGAAACCTATTGTAGTAGTTGCAGACAACAGTGCTTATGGAATCGGAGCTGTTCTATGACACCTGATAGATGGTATAGAGCGGCCTGTTCACTTTGTTTCTCGTACTCTATCAGCTACAGAACGTAATTATTCTCAGTTGGAAAAGGAAGCTTTGGCAATAGTTTTTGCTTTAAGGAAATTTCATTTCTATTTGTGGGGTTAGCACAATTTTACATTGGTGACAGATCATAAACCTCTTCTTGGTTTATTTTCTTGTTCTAAATGTATCCCTCCTATGGCTTCTGGTAGAATACAACGTTGGGCTCTTCTTCTGTAGGCCTATAATTTCAGTCTTATTCATCGTTCTGGAACCTTATTAGGTACGGCCGATGCTCTAAGCCGTCTACCTCTTCCTAGTATTAACCTAACTGACAATAATACAGTTCCAGCTGACTGGACTATGCTGGTGGATTTTCTAGACATTTTACCAGTCACTAGTGCCACTGTCAGGGATTGCACACGTGAAGATCCTGTTCTTTCTATAGTACACAAGTTTTGTGAGATTGGGTGGCCAGCATCAACTATGGGGGATCTTGGCCTTGCTCCTTATGTTCGGAGGAGGGATGAGTTATCCATTCAGTCAGGTACAGTCTTGTGGGGCAGTAGAGTAGTTATTCCTCCTAAATTAAGGAATGCTCTATTGCATGAACTACATGCTAATCATGTGGGTGCTTCTCGCATAAAAGAATTAGCTAGAGGTTACTTTTGGTGGCCTAATTTAGACAAGGACCTCGAAGAACTATGTAGATGTAGGTCTTATCTCCAGTGCTTAGCTCTACACCGTACACCTCCTAAGGCGGAATTACATCCTTGGGAGTGGCTACGTCACCATGGCACAGGTTTCATGTCGATTATGCTGGGCCAGTAGATGGGAAGCATTTTCTCATTATAGTGGATTCTCACTCTAAATGGGTTGATGTTTACCCTACATCAGGTCCAACTGCTAGAGAAACTATTAAGTTTCTTAGACATTCGTTTGCTCAGTCTGGTTTGCAAGTTTCACTTGCTTCTGGCAATGGTCCTTGCTTTACTTCTGCCGAGTTTAAGGAATTTGTCACAAGTTGTGGTATTCACCACAGTACTACAGGAGTATATAAACCTTCTACTAATGGTTTAGCTGAGAAGATGTTTCAGACCTTCAAGAAAGTTCGCCGTACATCTTCCGAGCCTCTTAGGACAACTATAGATAGGTGCTATTTAACTATCGACTGACACCACACTCGTACTACTGGAGTTTCCTCAGCTGAGTTGATGTTTGGTCGACGCT
The DNA here is from genome assembly GCA_963969495.1 of Ceratothoa steindachneri. Lineage (NCBI taxonomy): Eukaryota > Metazoa > Arthropoda > Malacostraca > Isopoda > Cymothoidae > Ceratothoa > Ceratothoa steindachneri. Next base: position 106,573,755 of record OZ018326.1, read on the forward strand.
TGAGGTCTAGATAAGATTTGTTGTGGCGTATAGAACCACTATTTGCTAGAGTGGCCCATAGGCAGGAATGTCAGAAAGCTAACCACTCTAAGTTTACTAGAAACTTATCCCTGCCACCATCATCTTCAGTGATGATCAGGAATTATACTCCTGGTAGTTCTAAGTGGATAGCTGCTGAGGTACAGGAGCAGACTGGTCATTTATCTTATAGGTGTAGTGTACACAGAGGAATTATACTCCTGGTGGCTCTAAGTGGATACCTGCTGAGGTAAAGGAGCAGACTGGTCATTTATATTATAGGTGTAGTGTACCCACAGAAGATGTTGTAAAAGGGCACCAAGATCAGGTTATTCATAGAACCACAGGGGCTCCTGTTATAGAAGCTCGTGTGTTACAACCTGTTTCTCCTACTTCTCCAGTTCGTCTTATTTTGCCTCCTACTCCTGTCTCTCCTGTGGTAGAGTCTTCATTGTAGGTTATTGGTTCTCCTTCAGCTAATGTGCGCAGGTCTTATAGAGTGAAGAAACCTGTAGATAGGCTAAATCTATAACTAAAGGTAGAGGGGTGTAATGATGTGATCTATAATTGTGGTTTACTATAGTCTTGTTGTCGATACTTCCATACTAGGTGACCTCTTAAGGTCCTGTAGAAATAACCAGTCAGTCCACGCTCGTCACCCACTCTATCAAGATAACGACCTACTTAAGAAAAAGCTATAGACACAAAAACTCTAACCTACTGTTTCCTATCATAGCCTAAATTACATATTACATTATTCTATTTACTAATCCCTACTAATGACTTATTGTGTCAATTACTACCACATCTGATACGCCACGTCATCCTCGGTGAGTATTCTAAATAATAGTTGTTATAACCTAACTGATAATAGATATACTACAGCATATCCACTCATACGTAAAGTGAAAATAGGTCGTAAATGTATACCCATAGATCCCTCTACGAGCACTGGGGCCGGTGGGGTACGCAATCGTCTAGATGAAACAAACATTAAATCTAAGTTACCGTTCTTTCCTCTTCGATTAAACTACTGATTTTAGAGTTGGGGGGGGGGTATGTAGAGGAAGTGGGTGAAGAATTAAATTGCTTTGAAAATAAAAAGAACTTAGAGGCAACGCAATAGTAACGAAGTCGCATCACCAAGATAGTTTGTAAGGAGAAAGATCTGCGGGTGTTGGGGCCTAGGAGGGCAAACTGCGGGTGTTGGGGCCGGGAGGGCGAACTGCGGCTGTTGGGGCCTGGAGGGCTCACCAGTCTCCACATGGTTTATACCTTCCCCCTTATGGTTGGTAACAGGTGGAGAATAGAGTGCTTGACATCTCTTCGGGGTCATGACCACAACATAGGTCCACATTTCCCTATTATATAAATTTAATGGAATTCAGAAATCATAGATTTTCAAGGTCGATAAATTTACGATTATATTAAACGTATATAAATAAGGGAAAATGAAATACATCGACAAAATGCAGACATTTATAAACTGCATCTGAGGATTATCTGAAGGCTAAGGCCGGTGAAAAACGCCATTATCAGACCCATTAACCGAACGTTAAAGTGAGAGAACATCGTGCAGCATTATCCGATGAAACCATTGAGGAAAAAGAGTAGAACTAAAATCCTTGTTCTTAATTGTAGAAGTTATGAAGTTGTCTTCAGAGCCACGCTGGGGCACCGCTCCTGTCGTCTCCTATGTTCCTTTTTATAAGGTTCACTTGGTCGACAACTGAGTTTGATGCTGCCCTGTATTTCGAGGTATAGCCAGTAACTGGTGGTTCATTAAAGATGTGTTGTAGGAATTTGTCTATGTCCTTCTTGAAGGATTCCACTGGGCAGTTTGTAAAGTTCCTTAGGTTTTTGGGCAGGGTGTGGAATATTCTTGGACCGATTTGACTGAGACTGGCCATTAAGAGGGTTTTTAACCTCTCTGGTGCTTTAATAGGTATCGTTTTTCTCATGCATGTTCGATCCAAGCGTTCCAGGTGTTTTGGGAGCATTTTGTCGTTTGTGGGATTTCGCACCACCTTCTCTAGGATCTTCTATGTGCATATGGCTATGTACCTCTCTCACCTCCTTTGTTGAGACTACAAACCTAGGTATTTCAGGCGGCCCCAGTAGTTTAGATTTTTAACCTCCTGGATTTTTTTTGGTAAACACCCGTTGAACTGCCTCGAGAGTCATGGTTTCTCCATTTTTGTGTAGTGACCACAGCTGACTACAGTAGTCAAGTACTGCCTGTACTAGGGTTTTCCATAGGGTGAGGAGACAGTCTTTGTCCCTTGTGTGAAAGACTCTTAGAATCCAATCACCTTTTTTCCTTGCTTTATTTGTTGTTTCCTGAATGTGGTGTTCGAATGTGGCATTGACACTCAAGAAAACACCTAGGCATTTGATGCTATGTTTGATTGGTATTTGTAGACCTCTTCCAATGTGTAGGGGTAGCTCTTCAGCACCGCATCTGAGCATTTCAAATTTATCCTCTTTGAACGTCATGTTGTTTTCTCGTGCCCAGGCGTATATCTTGTTGAGGTCTTCCTGTAGTTGGGTTATGTTTTCTTGGGTGTTAATTGTCTCTGCTAATGTTAGTGTCATCAGCAAAGGAAGATAGGTAGGAGTGTGTAATTCCTTCATTAATGTCTCCCATCAGTATTAGGAACAGAAGTAGATCCAACACTGTTCCTTCGTGCACTCCACTAGCAACTGAACCTTTTGGGGATTTGCAGCCACTTATGGTTACACATTGTGTCCTTTTTGTTATTAAGTTGTTTAGCAATATTCTTAGTTTTCCCGATATCTCAAGGCATTTTACTTTATGCAGGAGGAGGCAATGGTCTACTTTGTCAAATGCCTTGGCAAAGTCTAGGAAAACTATGTCTAGGTAGGCCGTTATTTTATGCCTGATAATCTTTTGAAATATTTTTATTATATGGGAGGTTAGGGTAATTGGTCTGTAGTTTTTGGGTTGGTGAGCTTCGCCGCCTCGGTATATAGGGGTGATAAGGGATTCCTTTAAGGTGGTTGGTATGATTCCATAGTCCATGAAACAGCGCCATAATAGGTATATTGGGTGGTCAAGTGACTCTTTACATTTTACGAGCAGCATAGTTGGTATTCCATCTGGACCAGGGGCAGAGTTTTGTTTGAATTCTTTGATTGCTTCAACTATGTCCGTTGGTGTGTTGGGTGGGATATTACGTTGTTTTCGAAGAAGCATTCAAGGTGTCTTATTTTCTTATTGGCATCTGGGGTACTGAAGGATCTTCAGTCATGCCATCTTGGGTTTGGAGCGGACGAATTTAAGGTTGTGTTTTTTTTCTAATTTCTTGGCGTAGGCAAGGAAATACTTTAGATTTAGTTTAATGTTGTTGACTGCTCTGGTTTCATTTTGGAAACGTTCTTATTGGAGTGAATATTTTAGTTTCTTTTCTATTTCTATGAGTTGTGCAGTTACAGTTATTTTCGGTTTGCCTTTTGGGTTTTCATTAGATTCTTGCTTACTTTTCTCCGGTCTCTCATTAGGATTCTCTTGTCTCTTCGAATGATGTTTCTCTTTATAATAAGGAGATTCCGTTGAGGAACATGTACAGAACAGGCTTTTATTATAATTTCTATGAATACATGTAGTTTTTCATTTCTATTTTTGTTTCTTAGTGCTTCGTCCTAGTTTATTTTGTTAAGGTCATTTTCTATGTTTTGCCAGTCGATTATTTCACTTTGAAAGTTTATTCTTCTTAGTGGGTTTGTTTCTTTGGGGGTTTGTCTTGATCGTGATTTTGTATTAGTGTAGTTTGTGTGGACTGTGATGAGGTTGTGGTCTGAGAAGTATGTTCTGGTACTTTCGTATGTTGAGATGAGATCGTTGTTGTTAACAAGTATTAGGTTGAGTATATTTTCTTTTCTAGTTGGGTGCTCTATTACTTGTTTAAGGAAGAGTTTGTCGCTCAATCGCAGGATATATTTTGCTTGTTCTTGGTCTTCATGTGTGCTTCTGTAGGTGTTCTGAAGTAGCCATTGGATGATGTCTGGGGTAGGTGTAGGGAGTGTATCTAGGGTATTGGATATTTCTTGGATGGCGTTGTTAAAGTTGTCTAGGGTACAGAGTGGTGGACGGTATATGTTTATTAGGATTAAGTTTAGCTGTTTAATGTAAGTGATGTTTAGTTATATTTGTCCATTGCTGCGTGATTTTAGAGTTTTAGTGTTTGTTGTCAAATCATTTCTGATGTATGTGATAACTCCTACGTCTCTTGCCTGTCCTGAATGTAATGTAATTTCCTATTTTGATTTCGGACTTGTTTATTTACTGTTTAAGCATGTTTCGGTGAGCATCATGAATGAGTAATTTTCTTGGGTAGTTAGGTGTGAGAGGAAAGGGATTTTTGCTTGGTTTGACTTAGGGTGCAGATCTCGGATGTTACGCGTTAGGAAGGTTTCTATTTGGTTCTGATTAATGGAATTGCACCTTGCCAGGGGTACTGTGGGTGGGGTAGGGTCATGGGGCCCTGTTGTGCTGGTCGTCCAGCTAGGCAAGTGCTGAGCATCATTTCTTGGGCTTCTATTGTTCCCGTTATTGCGTGTAGTGTTGTTGCTAGAGTTCCTTCTGGTAACCTCTACATAGCTTGGGGTGGTTGTCTGTGGTAGTTGGGGTTCTGTCACTGTGGGAAAGGGGGCTTCATTTACCCTGTTGTTTGTAGATTGTGGGTGTCTTCTTGTTCCCCGGACGTGAGAGAGGGCAAAAGTTTCATTAAGGCATTCTCGTTTGTGTATGGCATCGTGGCACAAATTTACATCCCTGGCTTGATTTTTGCCCGTAATTAATGAGTTTCCGGCAAGGTTTTTGGTGCCTGTAATAGCAGCCTCTTTCCTTGCTTGTAGAATCTTCAGATTGATTGGTCTTGGGGTCTTTGTGGTTGATTATAGGTATTTGTGGCTATAGGATGCACATTTTGTGGGGTTGGTCTTGGGCTAGGGTCGTGCTGTATTGTTGTTACTTACAGGTAGGTTGTGTTGTGGTGTTGCTTGTGGGTGAGTGGGGTGGTCTAGTTTGTGATAGGGTTGGTTGTTCTCATGTTAGAGTCGAGTTTAGTGTTGAAGGGTGGTTATGATATGGTGGTGAGGAGTCAGTTGGGTCTTGTGTTGGTATGTTGTTATTGATTATAGGTGGTGATGGTGTTTGTGTAAAACTATTGTTTTGTAACTCACTTTCATTAAGCATTGTGCTACTGCTTTGAGTGACTTTCTCTCTCTCTCTCTCTCTCTCTCTCTCTCTCTCTCTCTCTCTCTCTTTCCTCATCTTTTCCGTTGTTATAATAGGGTCACCTTGCTCACTAATAAGAGCTTTTTAAACACCCTATCAACTCTCCCTTTATCATTGTCGGAGCCCCCTTCGGGCAGCTCAACCCTCAAAATGAAGGTCCTTACCCCTGTGCTTTCGCAGCGGACCCTCCAAACTTCTACCGGAGAGGAGGCTTCCTCCTCTCCTATGTTTACGGGTGCAGGGAACTACCCCTCACCCCCTTCTCTTGAGTCGCCCGTAATAGCAGGGACCGTCTCCATCTCGGAGAAAGATCTTGCTGAGTCCAACCCATCCGGCCTAGAGGCTCCTTCCGACAGAGGAAAGAAGCAGGTTTATTCCCTACCCTCCTCTCCTAAAAAGAAATGACAGAGGATAAAGAGTAAACAGAATAAGGGCTTCTCTCCCTTGCGAGAGCCACAGGAACGGACAGGTCCACTGCAGTTTTGACGAGCGACCAAGCGAAGATTGTCACGACCGGCCCCGGTTCTGCCCCGGGCGGGCATTCCCTGACCAAGACAAAAAGTGTAAATGCGCAGAGTGGAGCCTCAATTATGTTGGGTCCCATTATTTAGAGGATACCTGGCGTTTCGAGCCAGCTGGCTACAAACTCTTCCTCGTTATTCGCTTCATTGATGGCAGCATATTGGTTAAGGACAACATGATCCACCAGAAGAGAGCTTTACCAAGCGTCAAGCGTGAATGGAAGAGAGAAGAAGGTGAACCGTTTCTCGGAAGGGAGCCTTTTGGCGAATGCGTCAAATCCCTCCGAGGCGGCCATGATTATTGCCCTTCGGACACTTGATGGCACGCCGGAGAGCATGACGCCGCACTCTACAACGAACTTCGTGAAATGTGGTTTATGCGAGGGAACTCGTTTACTACTCCATATATTACATCACCTTAGAGCTTGCTGACGATGGATCGGTAAAGGTCGAACATGTGATGAGAAAACAAGGAGGGCTTTCGAGACCCACCACTAGGCTCTTTGTCACGTTCGACCATGACAAGCTTCCTGAGTCGGTGCGTGCCGGTTGGTATCGCTACCGAGTGAAGGTTTCGTGCCACTACCGTGGAGTGCTACTACTGCGACCGCTTCGGCCATACGAATCATTCCTGCAGACCTGCAAAGGCAAAGTCAAGGTTACCCGAAGTCTGTGTAAGTTGTTCCAAGGTCGCACACGACAAGTCCAATTCGTGTCTAGCCAAGTGTCAATTGCGGAGTGCCGCAACCCCCATTCTTCGATGCAAGGTGGAGCGTATCTCCTTTAAATGGAAATCCTGTCCCTTCAGGTCCAGGATGGTCTCTCATTTCGCGAGGCTAAGTACTTAGTTCTGGCGAACCCGGCGCTGCCTGGAACGTCCTATCCCTTAATGTTAAGAAAGACAGCCTCTGCTCCTGGCCCCTCCAGGCCTACGAGCACCCTTCTGCGGCTTTTACCCACTACGGGCGCTCCCCCGGTAGAGATGGCGGCATAAAGGGTTCACACCTAGCCCCTGCTTTATTTAGGGCTCCCCCATACTCCTCCCAGCGTGACTGTTTCCCGTAAGGCGAAACGGCCGCGCGCCTCCACCGATTCGTTAGACTCACAGGAGGCAACACCCCTGAAGTAGGTCGTGAGGCCATCGCCCTGGGTTCCTAAAGCTGCCCCCCGAAAGTAGAACAACCCTAAAGGAGCTTCGGCTCTTACGCCCATACCCAGTGGAGGCTGGGTGGTTCGAAGAATGTGGATCCTCCAAACAAGAGACCCGCCTAAGGTTTCGATGCGCTCAAGGCGACAGCGCCTTCAGCGCATTGTCCGGCCAACAGCGACCGAGGTTCTGCCTCCGGCAAGCGTACGGCCATCCCCGTGAGGGTCTTCTGTTCGAACAGGGCCCCCGCGTCTGGTCCGAGCTAGGCCTGGAGGGCATATTCTTTCAATGAACTTGCCGTGAATTCCGGGCCAGCTGAGAGGAGCTGAGGAGGCTCGTCTGGTCCCGTTCCCCGTTAGCTATTTTTTTGCAGGAGACCACGCTAGGCGCGTGCCCCCTTCCCACCATCCAGGGGTATAAAGGTTTTGCGACCCCACCACCACGAAATGGAGGCCAGGCAGGAGGATGCTTTAGATATCTCCTTTCAGCCAGTAGCTGTGCAGCTACACCTGTATAGGGCGTATACTGTTATTTCCGCGTACATTCCACCGTCAGACGACTTCAACGCAAGGGACTTCCGCCGCGTCGTGGCATGGTTGCTGAGGCCCTTTCTCTTGCGCAAAGATCTGAACAGTAGATACCCCCTCTGGGGAGACTACTTGATTGATCCCCGGGGTCAATTACTTTCCGACCTGATCGATAAGCTGGAGATGGGTGTCCTAATTGTGGATGAGTTTACGTATCACTGCCAGAGAACCACTTCATTTTCCTGCCTCGATCTATTTTTGTGCTCTCCATTTCTCAGCCCGGCCCCAGCTTAGCCTCTCTTCCTTCCTTCAGATAGCCTGTATTTCTCCCCTACCTCGTCGCTTTTCATACAACCTCTCCCACAACTTTCTCTGGTCAGCCTCTAATTTCACAGGGTAGATGCTGACCTTCTTCTCAGCCAACCATCCCGGATCGGGGCTCAGGGGGGAGGGGACAATGTTCCCCAACCCCTGAGCTCCGGTCTGGGGTGGCTGGTTTTTAACAACCTGCTTCATCCCAACCCATACCTTCCTCACATCCCTTTTCCTCTCCTCTTCACATTCTATCAATTTTACGCCGTGTTCAAGGTCGAGCCGACATGCCGATGGACTGCCAGGCCACCAGGCGGGAGGGGTGGTCCCAAATGGCAGCGCCTGGCTCTGCCAGGCCTGTAAGCACCTCTTGCAGTGCGGAAAACTGCCAGAAGTGATGAGCTATTGCCATGAATGAATTTTCAAAAAAACAAACCCCTTTAACTCACCCTGAAACAACGACGGAGCCGCCCTCGGGCAGCTTCACCAAAAAAATGGAGGCCCCATCCCCCTGTGATTGTGCAGGGGACCCTCCATATCTCTCTAACCGAAGAGGAAGCTTACTCCTCTACTTCGCCTAAGGGTGTAGGGGACTCCCCCTCAACCCCTTCCTTGGAGGTGCTTTCGGGCACCTCCCTCTTTCCAGTGGCAGTCCCCTCTGTTCTTTCCAAGGCGACTGCCAAGAAAGCCAGCTGGCAGCCCTTAGTCAGCCGCTCCACATCGAAGCGGCTCGGTAGGGAAACCCCCTTAGGGGGGAGAGGGAAGCCAGGCCCCTTCGGTCGCTTCCCTCAAAAGACCTGCTGGCAAGAATCTTGAACCTTGCCGGGGTCAAGGCCTATGCCTCCCCACAAAAGACTGGTGACGCTGCCAAGGGGACCTGCGATGTTCTGGAAGGGGATGGCCAACTGGAGGCCCATCCTGTGATAGACATGGTTCTTGAGGAAAACCAGCCTCAGATGGTAGGGCCTTCTATGGGATGGAATCCGGGCTCGGCGCCAAGCACCGAACCCGAATCCGCCCCTATGCAAGGTCCTCCTCAAACGGCTGAAGGCTCCGAGGCAGTACAAGGAGGGAAGGGATCTCCTCCAACCGGTGCCCCTGCGACCACCAGGACCTTCTCCATTTCGGAGAAGGATCTGGCTGCGGCCAGTACATCTGGCCTAGGGGCTCCTATCGGCGGAGGTGAGAAGCGGGTTCATTTTCCGCCCTCCTCATTCAGAGGTTACCTAGCGTTTTCGAGCCCGCTGGCTTTAAACGCTTCATCGTTATTCGCTCCACTGATTGCACTATGTTGGCTAAGGGCAACATGATCCATCAGAGGAGAGGATTAGCTAGTGCAATTGGTAGAGAGCCGAAGGTGACCCGTTTCTCGGACGGGAGGCTTCTGGCGAATGCGGCGAATCCCGCCGAGGCGGCCAAGATAAGTACTCTTCGGACACTTCATGGCACCCCGGTGAGTGTGACGACGCACTCTACCATGAACTTTGTGAAAGGAGTAGTTTATGCGAAGGAACTCGTTGACTACTCCATTGGGGCGGTCAAGGTCGAACGTGTGATGACAAAACAGGGAGGGGCCTCGAGACCCACCCCTACATTCTTTGTCACGTTCGACTGTGACAAGCTCCCTGAGTCGGTGCGTGCCGGTTGGTACCGCTACCGCGTGAAGGCATTCGTGCCACTGCCGCGGCGGTACTATTACTGTCACCGCTTCGGCCATACGAATCGTCCCTGTAGACGTGCAAAGTCGGGGTCACCCGAAGTTTGTGTAAATTGCTCCAAGGCCGCACACGATAAGTCCAAATCGTGTGTGGCCAAGTGTGTCAATTGCGGAGAGCTGCACACCACTTCTTCGAAGCAATGTGGTGCATATCTCCTTGAGAAAGAAATACTGGCCGTTCAGGCTCAGGATTGACTCTCATTCCGTGAGGCTAAGGACTTGGTCCTGGCGCGCCCGGCTCTGCCTGGGACGTCATATGCCTCAATAGTTAGAAAGGCACCCTCTGCTCCTGGCCAATCCAGGCCAACGAGTACGGTTGTTTCCGCGCCCATTCGGAGCCCTTATGCGGGCTCTACTCAACCCGGGCGCTCCCATGGTAAAGCTGGCGGCAAAAAGGGTTCATACCCAACCCCGGCTAAAACCAGGGCACCCCCCCTCTTTCCCAAGCGTAACCGTTTCCCGTAAGGCAAAACGGCCACGCGCCTCCACCGAGTCGTTAGACTCACAGGAGGCAACACCCCTGAAGATGGTCGCTAGGCCATCTTCCGGGGTTCCTAAAGCTGTCCCCCGAAAGGAAAACAGCAACAAAGGAGCCTTGTCTCCTTCGCTCCGCCTAGAGGTGGAGCGTGTCGCTCGGAGACGGTGGTTCCTCGAAAAAAAAGCCCCCGCCTCCGAAGCCGCAACGCCCGCCTAAGGTTTCGAGGCGGAGGGAGGAAAAAACTCGCATGGCGAGCCCAACATCCCCCAATAAGTCCTTGGAGGTTACAGCGCCTTCAGCGCTTTGTCCGGACAACAGCGCCCGGGGTTCTGCCCCCGGGAAGCGTACGGCCATTCTTGTGAGGGTCTTCAGTTCGAGGAGGGCCCCCGCATCTCCTCCGAGCTAGGCCTGGAGGGCATATTCCTTTTGTGGAATTGCCGTGGACTCCGGGCCAACTGGGAGTTGCTGCGGAGGCTCATCTCATCCCGTTCCCCGTTACCTGTCTTTTTGCAGGAGACCATGCTAGGCGCGTGCCCCCTGCCCGCCCTCCTGGGGTATAAGGGTCTTGCAGCCCCACCACCGCGGGATGGTCGGGCTGGGGGATGAGCGATTTACACCCGGCATGATGTCTCCGTTCTTCCTTTCTTTTTAGATACCTCCTTTCAGGCAGTGGCTGTGCAGCTGCACCTGGATAGGAGGTATAGTATCATTTCTGCGTACATTGGAGATCTGAACGGCAGGCATCCTCTCTGGGAAGATTACTCCATAAATCCCAGGGGACAAGTCCTTGCCGATCTGATCGAAGAGCTTGAGATGGGTGTCCTAAACGTGGATGAGTTTACGCATCACTTTCCGAGAACCGCGTCATTTTCTTGCCTTGACCTATCTTTGTGCTCTTCGGACGCACAACCTGATTTTGATTAGGGGGTGGTCGATGACCTCCATGGTAGTGATCACCTTCACATTCAAATATCATTTTCAGGGCAACTGCCGCCTGAGAGCCCACCTCGGTGGTGCTTGGCACGGGCGCGGTGGCCTGCATTTCAGGAAATGACTGAATTTTCTATCTCAGTCAAGGAGTTTAGGTCGGTAGATGAGGCTGTTGAGTTCTTCTCCAGGAACCTCATCGCCGCGGGCCTGACTACTATTCCTAGGACGTCTGGCCGTTTTGCACGCCGACCACTCCCATGGTGGTCGGCCGAGTGTGAGACGGCCCTCAAACAGAAGCGTTATGCCTACATGCGCTATAAGCGCCGCCCGAACCACTTCACTGTAGGTGAATTTCGTCGGGCTAGGGCTAGGTTCCAGTATATTTCGAAGCACGTCCACCACCTTTATTGGCGGGCATACGTGTCTTGACTTAACGGGAAGACCCCTTTAGCAGAGGTGTGGAGGAGAGTCAAAAGGATTCGGGGCAAGTTCTCGCAGGACCCCCCTCCCGTTCTCCAGGAGAATGGGCCCGCAACTTCGAAAACCGCGTCCGTGGTGGAATCCTTAGCGACCGCTTTTTCCGCGTTCTTTAGCCATGATGCTGCTCCGCCAGCATTCAATGCACGTCGTGATGTCGCGGAAGGCCACCGGCTGGACTTCACCTCCAGAGGCGGAGAACCCTTCAACGACAGGTTGACTGGGAGTGAGTTGCGCACCGCTCTCGCTTCGTGCGCGGACACCGCCCATGGTCCGGACGATGTCCCATACGCCATGCTTCGACACCTGGGTGAGCGAGGCATGGCATTTCTGTTAGATTTGTTCAACAGGATCTGGGTGGAGGGTCTTCTCCCAGATTCCTGGCGAATCGCTACTGTGCTCGCCTTTCGCAAACCGGGGAGAGATCCTTCTACTCCGACTGGTTTTCGCCCAATCTCTCTAACCTCTTGCGTGTGCAAGTTGATGGAGAAATTGGTAAATGTTAGACTAGCCTTTTTCCTGGACAGCGGAGGCCATCTGTCTTCTGCACAGTGCGGCTTCCGCAAATTCCACTCCACGTCGGATGCTCTGCTCCGACTGGAAACTGCCGTCTGCGAGGCTTTCCTTTGTAGACAGCAATACGCCACGGTGTTTTTCGATCTGGTGAAGGCCTATGAGACTCTCCACACGATGGGGGCGAGGGGACGCCTCCCATTGTTTATATCTGAATTTTTGCGAGATCTTCGATTCCGCGTAGGGTTGGGGGGAGCCCTCTCCGGCCCAAAGGAGCAGGAAGAGAGTGTCCCACAGGGAAGTGTCCTCAGTGTCACACTCTTTGTCTTGAGCATCAACGGTATCACCTCGGTGCTTCCGAAAGATGTTCTCGCTACGCTCTACGTGGACGACCTTTCGATCTCTTTTGGCGCGTCCAGATGCTAACTCTCGAGCGTCGACTCCAACAGGCATTAAACTACGTCTCTCGTTATGCAGAAGCGCACAGGTTTTGGTTTTCTTTGGCCAAGACTAAGGTGGTGCACTTCTGCCGCCATCCAGGGCTTCAGCCCGATCCAGATTTGTTTCTTAATGGGGTGCGCCTGGATGTGGTCGAATCACACCGTTTCCTTGTTCTTGTATTTGACCGACGCCTCACCTGGGAGTCTCATATTCGCAGCCTTAGGGTCTCTTTTACCCGCGCCATGGACATTCTCTGTTCCGTGACGTTCAGCGCTTATGGCGCTGATAGGGCTACTGCCCTACTTTTTTATCGATCCTTTGGCAGGAATACTCTTCGGACTGCTTGGCAAAGAAGATGGGAGACGGTCGAAGGGAACTTAAAGTTGCGTGCCATTGCGCCGTGACTGTTCCCATGGACCTATCCCCCAATGCCGCGACGGCTTCAGGTCGCTTTCTGTCGTCTCCGAATCAGACACACTCATGTGACGCATCGCTATTTGATGGAGCGCTCGCCTGCGCCCTATTGCGACGACTGCGTCGTTCCCCAGACTGTTCGGCACATTCTTGTCGAATGTCCCAGTCTGGGTGATCTTCGCGCACGTTACCTGTCCCAGTACTGGGATGGGCGGGGTTGCTACCGCCTGTCCTTTGTACTCGGGACGAGTGCGTGCATATTGACTGGTGGACTTGTTGACTTTTTGGGGGAGGCCGGCCTTCTCCTTATTATTTAAGCAGGGTTCGTTTTTTGTTTTTTCCCCTTTAGGTTGCACGCTCCACGCTTGCTTCCTTTCCCCCTTTTTAGGGTGCTTTTCGTCTCTTTAATTTTATTTTAAAGTAGCCTAGAACTAGGCCAGTTTTAATACGGCGACTAATGCCCAAGTAGGCAGTCGCCAGATGAGCTCCTAAAAAAAAAAAAATCTCCGGATGCTCAGCCTGATTTTGAGTTGGAGTAGTAGATGACCTCCATTGTAGTGATCACTTTCCCATTCAAATATTATTTTCTGGGCCACTGCCACCTGAGAGCACGCCCCGGTGGTGCTTGGCGCGGTCGCCTGAGGTCCGCCTTTCAGGAAATGACTGAATTTTCTGTCTCAGTCAAGAAATTTAGGTGGGTAGATGAAGGCGTTGAGTAATTCTCCGGCAACCTTATCTTCGTGCGCCTAACTAGTATTCTTAAAACATCTGCCCGTTTTGCACGCCAACCGCTTACTTAGTGGTCAGCCCTTAAACAGAAGCGCTATGCCTACATGCCGAATAAGTGCCACCCGAACGATTTCACGCTCGTTGAATTTCGTGGAGCAAGGGCTAGGTTCCAGTATATTTCAAAGCACGGCCACCGCTCTTCTTGGCGGGCATACGTGTCTTTATTTAACGAGAAAGACCCCTCTAGCAGATGTGTGAAAGCGAGTCAAAAGGATTCGGGGCGAGTTCTCGCAGGACTCACCTCCTGTTCTCCAGGAGAATGGGAATCTCGCACCCCGCGTCCGTGGCGGAATTCTTCGCGACCGATTTCTCTGCAGTCTCTATTCCGGATGCTGCTTCGCCGCATTCAATGCGCGTCTTGATGTCGCGGAAAGCCACTAACTGGACTTTACCTTCAGAGGCAGAGAACCCTTCACCCTTACTTTGAGAGAGTTTCGTTCTGCTCTCGCTTCATGTGCGGACACTGCCCCCCGGCCGGACGATGTCCCGTACTCCATGCTTCAGAAACTGGTTGAGCGAAGTATAGCCTTTCTGTTAGATTTGGTGAACAATATCTGGATAGAGGGTATCCGCCCAGACTCCTGGCAAATCGATATTGTGCTAGCCTTTTTAAACCGGCCCTTTTTCCGCCCAATCTCTCTAACCTCCTGCGTGTGCAATTTGATGGAGAAATTGCTAAATGTTAGATTAGCCGTTTTACTGGACAGCGGATGCCATCTGTCTTCTGCAGACCGCGGCTTCCGCAATCTATATTCAAGGTCATTGCTCTGCTCCGATTTCCTTTGTAGAGAGGCATTACGCCATGGTGTTTTTGTATCTGGAGAAGGCCTATTATACTGCATGGCGATACGGTATCATGGAGACTCTCCACGCGATAGTGGCGAGGGAACGCCTCTCAATGTCACACTCTTTGCCCTGAGCATCAACGACATCACCTCAGTACTGCCGGAAGATGTTCTCACTTCGCTCTACGTGGACGACCTTTCGATTTCTTTTGTTGCGGCTCAGATGCCAACTCTGGAGCGACGACTACAATGGACATTGAACAGCGTTTCTCAGTATGCCTAAGCGCACATGCTTCAGTTTTCTTTGGCCAAGACTAAGGTGGTGCACTTCTGCTGCCATCCACGGCTCCACCTTCACCCAGACTTAGTTCTAAATGGGGTTCACCAGGCAGTAGTGAACTCTTATCGTTTCCTTGGTTCTGTCTTTAACCGACGCCTCACCTCGGAGGCTCATATTCGCAGCTTTAGTTTCTCATGTACCCGCGACATGGATATTCTTGGTCCCATGACGTTCACTGCCAAGGGCGATGATAGGGCTACTGCCTTACTTTGTTATCGATCCTTTTTTCATTCGAAGATCCACTACGCATGCAAGTTTTATGCATCCGCAGCCGAGCGTGTATTGCGGAAGGTGGACTCGATCCACCACACCGGCATTCGCCTGGCAACTTGTGCCTTCCGCAAGTCCCCCAGTGAGAGCCTACTTGTCGATCTGGGAAGATGCCACTAACTCCGCGCCATGCACAGTGCATTATTCGCCACAGCTCTCACTGCATCCGCAGCTGATTTCGACAATGCCTATGCTGCCGAATGACGCCAGTCTTACTCTCTAATCTTTTGGGGTTTAGGGCTAGGAAACTCCTTCAAGAGCTTGGTATAGCTCCACGCCGGTGGCGCTCCTGTTTCTGCCCAGGTACAACACCCTGGAGGGTACTACCTCTGCCTATTTGTCGCCACGGCTCTGCTCCCAAAGCTTCTACAGCACCGGGAGTATTGCGTTCGGCCTTTTTGGAGCACACTTCGTGTCCCGCTGGAACCGTGCCAGTGTAGACGGATGGCTCCAAGTCCCAAGTGGGTGTTGGTTTCCACGACCTGTCCCCTCTATTTGAGGGCAGCGGGGATCTTCTAGGTGCTGCTTTTCTCTTCATGGCCGAGCTACTTGCAATACACTGCTCGGTACAGGAGATATCGCGACGTACCTGGTTCGGAGACGGGATTGGGATTTATATGGCTCACAAAGTGCCCTGAGTGTTTTCGGAACATTAGAATCTCCGCATCACCTGGCTCGTGATATCCGTGACGCTATAGGAAGAGTTCATGTCATCTGTTTGATGGTTAAAATAACGTGAATATTTTGAATAGGTCCCTCAAGTCCCGCGAGTGAGGTGTGATAGGTGGCGTTACTCTCATATCCGACTTCAAAAAATACTCAAAATATATTCCTGCTTTGCCTAGATTACGAAGGCTTGTGATCGAGAAAGGACTTGAGGAATCATGTAAAAAATAAATGTTCAATTCTAACAAACAAAACAAACAAAGCAAAATGAAGATCGCGTTTACACGATTATGGTCAGGGAATATTTCACTACCGGTCAGGAAAACGAGTGTTACGAGAACAAGACTTAGGCGTGTACACCTGGGGTTATGCTAGGCTAAACGAACCGTAATTAGTTCTTTACTAGCGATCGTCTATCTTACTTAACTGTCTACCCAAGTGTGAATCTCTCTCCCTCTCCATTTTCTTATTCTATAAATAGTATAGGAGGCGTGGCCTCTTCCATCAAAATGTTTTTAGCTCCGCCCACTGGGCAGGATATTCCTTATCTCATGGTCTCCGAAGGGCATCGATTAATGGCGCCTACAAATTTACACTTTCTCGATATAATTTTACCATTCTTGAGATGCAGAAAGCTGTCTCGGCTTAATTTAATTTCCAGCCGAGAAATGTTCGTCTTTATTACACTGTGGCCAAATTTTACCGCTACCTGAATTCTGAGCTTCCCGCTTACTTCCTTGACCGGTTTACAAATAAATATATATGTATATTCCGCGAGGAAATTTGGTACAATTCTTCCTAATCCTGCGAGGCACTTTGCTGGTGCAACTTTAGTACCAGGGCCATGCTCTCCACACCACCAGTTTTGGCGAGCCGGGCGGATGTCGATATTATCTTTTGCTGGGTTCCTGGACAAGTAGCAATTGCGGGAAATGAGCGCACTAAAGAGTCCGTGAGGACTGAGCAGACCAGCGTTTGGCTCTTCCTCACATTTATTACATAGCAGGAATACGAGAAGCTCTCTGGGTTGCTTGTCAAAGAAGATGTGAGACGTGCCAATGAGCCGCGACGGCTTCAGGTTGCTTTTTGTCGTCTCCGAATTGGACACACTCGCGAGACGCAGCGCCATTTGATTGAGCGCTCACCTGCGCCCTACTGTGAAGACTGCGTTGTCCCCAAGACTGTTTGGCACATTATTGTTGATTGTCCAATTCTGTATGATCTTCTCGCACGTTACTTGCCCCGCTACCGCTTGTCCCTTGTACTGGTTCGTGCACACAGACTTGTAGACTATGCAACTTTTGGGGATGAGGCTGGCCTCCTCCCATTTATTTTACTGCTTTTTGACAACTCCCCTCATTCCCCCAATGGAATTTACGACGCGCTAACTGGAATAGCTTCCGACACTGATGCCTTGTTGAGCGCCTTTCATCACGTTGCCTCAGCGGTAGCGGCGCCGAACAAATACTTAGATGACCTTCCGACCGAAGACTATCTGCTCTACCCTGGTGGAGCAGTGACTGCGCGGCAGCGGTACCAGTTTCCCCATGACGGGTATCTACGAAATTCTACACCAGGTACTCGAACCCCCCCAAATAAAGCTCGGCGATTCTGCCAGTCACTTCGACAGGTCCGCTGAACCTCTTTGTGTAACTCTGTATCCTCGATATCCTTCTAGACTCCACCGGCTAAAATATGCAAGACGGTAAACGAGATGCGAGGCAAATCTACCAGCCAATGCCACCCTGGCCTCTGAGTTCAAATGGAGCAGTTACATTTGAGCATGTGATGCTAGCCAACACTCTGGCTAGCTGCTTTCACGGCCGTAAGCAGCATCGCCAAAGGAATTTGTAGTCCTCGAAGCTTCTCAAGAATCCCAATCCATATAAATTCATCACCACCTTCCTTATGAAAAACCTTTTATATTTCTGAAATGCATTCTACCCCTTTTCAATGTGCATCGACGTCCCGAGGCCTTGACGAAATTCATTACAACTTTTTACTTCCTCTCCATTCACATTCATTTTTTGGATGTTTCCAACTTTATTTGGGTAAAGAGGGTTTATCTGACCTTTTGGCGGACGGGAGAGGATTTGCCGTTCCTTAAAATCGGCAAAGATAGTTGGAATCCAGACAGCTACTGTTCTATCTCCCTCTCGAGCTACCGCAGAGGAGTACCATGTTTAGTATGTTACTCTTGGTACTTGGAAGAGCTGACGTCCTCCCTGTATTAATGCAAATTAGGGAAGCCTTCTCACTGGGATGGATTGCTCTCTAACGTGGACTAGGAAAGTGGTTAATGCGCTTCTTCCTCGCTCACTCTCAGCATCCTATTTTCCACGAGTATCCCAACCCTTTTCTACCCACAAGGTGGATGTTGTATCTCGGGGCGAAACCCCCTAGTACAGCTGAAATCTGGAAGAAACACGACCATCGTTTCCAATGGGCCACAGGGAGGTACCATCCTTTGGTCCTGGACGAGCTATAAGTTCTCACGGCCCGGACTCAGTACCCGCAAAGATAGAGCTAATAAATGAAACCTCCGCTCTGGGTCCAGGTCTAGGGGAAGCTGTTGCATGCCCCCGGTCCTTTTATGCCCTTTTGCACTACGACAAATTCATCCACTTTCATTGGGCTCTTCTTCAACTGCTCTTCCTGGACCATGGCTCTGGATCTTTTACCATTGGTATTTGTTGGGCGAGGTGAGACCGACCTCTTCGAGGCCTGTCAACAGACCAGATCTACCACTCCGACGCCATCGGTAGGTTTATTGGCGGTGAGGACGTATAGTGCACGTCCCAGCGGCATCGGCCGGGCAGGCAAGATCCCTTATTGAGGCCAAAGTAGTGTCACCGTAAGAAGGGGCAGTGAATTTTAAAAAAATATCAGTGATCAGAACGCCCTCAATCTTGGAGGAGGGGCTCCCATTTTACCACTCCTGAACGAACGATAAGGGGGCTTCCCTTTTGGAGCTGCCTTCGGGTAGATCTACCTCTTCTAAGGAAATGGCCCAACCCTATGCTGTCTTAGGCCCCCTTCCAATATTCTCCAACCGAAGAGGCTGCCGACTACTTCCCAATGGAGGTCGGCATGGTGGCTCCTGTAACAGACCCTAAGGTCTTGGGGAGGGGGTGTAGCCGAAGAGAGATAACGCATTTAAGGGAGGGGGGGGGGCAAGTACCGTCGTAAGCTCTACTTCTTGAACACCCAGGAATCATCGCCCTCCATTGTCTTTTGTTAATAATTGTAAATAGGAAATATTCATTTGGATTACTAATGATCCTATTACTTGATTGACTTGTGAAAGGGAGTGGGGAAATAATGCAATACCGATTATCTTACTAGAGACAAGAGAGCTATTGGGCTAGTAATTATTATTAATAGCAGATTATTCTTTCAGTTTCAAAAATTTTGCTCATTTGATTATTTATAGTATTGTTTAATATTTGGACAACCCGAAATGACCAAATCCCGGAAGAGGGACCTCCTTTGCATCTCGGTGAAGGATATTGCACAGGTTGGTCCGGCCTAAGAACTTCTTCAGGGGTTGAAGAGAAGCAGCTCACTCCCAGCCCTCCTCTCCTAAAAAAAAAAAAAAGAGGACAAAGATTACTAGGGGATCGTCTCCCTCCGCACGGCTACGCTGCCGTTTCGGCAAGCGACCAGGCCAAGCCCTGCAACAGAAGGCCTCGAGCGGGAAGTTCCGGAACAAAGTCGCTACTGTGGTGAGCGGAGTCTCGACGTTGGGCCTCACTGAGGGACAACCTGGCGTTTGCGAACCCGCTGGCTTCAAACGCTTTTTAGTGGTTCGATCCACTGAGGTCAGCAACTTGGCAAAAGGCCGCATCACTAGAGAATAGCATTAACTAGGTTGCCCGGTAAACAGCCAAATGTGACCAGTTTCCGGACGGGAGCTTTCTGGCAAATGCGGCGGACCCTTCCGAGACGGTCATTATGCGTTCTTCGGACATTCAATGGCTCGCCGGAGCAGGTGAAAGGGGTGGTTTATTTGAAAGAACTCGTGAACTTCTCCTTGGAAGATATCACCGAAGTGCTGACCATCAAATGATCAGTCAAGGTAGAATGTGTGTGATGAGAAAACAGGGAGGGGGGATAAAGAACCACCACTACACATTTTGTCACAGGCTCCACGAGATTGCTACCGCTTCAAGGTATTCGTACCACTGCCGCAGAAGTACTACTACTGCCACCACTTTGATCGCACGAAATGCATTGTAGAGCTAAGCTTGCATCCGGTCTTCCCGAAGTCTGCTTGAATTGCTCTAGGATGAGTCCTTATCGTGCACGGTCGTGTTTGAAGTGCGGAAAGCCACACTTTGCTTTCTCGAAGCAATTTGGCGCGTATGATAACGACTTAGTCCGGTGGCGGCCAATAAAGTCCTATGCCTTAATAGTTAAGCAGGTACTCTCGGCGCCTGAAAAGCTTTCTGGGGGTGGGTTCCCAACCATCCACCAGCGCTGCCCTGGTAGAGCTCCTGGCTCAAAGGGTTCACAAACCGCCTCAGCTAAGACCACGACTCACCCCATCACCCACGTGACAGTTTCCGTAAGGCGAAACAACGCAAAATGGCTTGTTCGGGGAATCCGTTTTTTTTTTACTGCCGTAATTATAAGTCCGCATTAGAAAATCCTAGTCGGATACGAGGCGACAAGAGCGTCTTAAGCATCACCTGTTTTGCCATAGCTATTAATAGCTTGGTTTTAACCGTCCCAGGAGTTTCGGCTACACGCTTTGTACACAACCTGGTGTTATTTTGCGCGTCTCCTCGCATTTCGTCGCCGACACGGAAACCCAACGAGCATTTTCCAAACGCTTTCGCTTTTCTCAAACAAAGATCAGTCAAGTATTTGGGGGTTACGCCTCTTTTCCTGCATAACACCGAAATAAAATTAGTTTCCGAATTAACTTTTGGGTGTGATTCGTGACTCAAAATTAAAATGACTAACGCATTTATATCACCTCACAACTACTTGCATGAAATCCCTAGTTATTTGGAAGGTCCCCTATCAGACTTCATAGGGTAGCAACAGACATACACTAGGGAAGTTACCACCCTTGTCCCAAATTGGATTACGGCTGCCATGACCGCGGCATAAACAATGGCTCTAACGAAACTCAGCGGTACCTCTCGTACCTCCACTGTAACGAGCCTATACCTATTCCAGGACTGTGTGATATATCTTCCGCATCCATCAAACTCCAAAGTATCTTCACACACTCATCGGTAGCACCCTTCGACAGAGCGCCATTTATAATTTAGATGGGCGATCTAAATTCTGACTCCCAATGCCCAATATACACCGACGGTTCAAGTCAGCTACAGGAGTGGATGCAGCAGCAGCAGCAGTTTATTTGGGAGGGGGGTCCTTAGGGACTTCCCTCAATCGGGTGGCATCTATATTCACTGGCGAGATCTGTGCAATTTTTCTTACCCTTCGTTTTAACGTGATTTTTACACTCCCTTACCAGTGTTGCCCCTCGAAAATGCCAGCGCATAATATGAGGTCGCCTTTTGTTGGATCCAAGGGACGTTGGAATTCCTGGAAATGAACAAGAGTGCTCAGTTAGCGCCCTGATATCTTTTCAGGGCATTCGTTTGGGGTTTGTAGCGAAATGGGACGACTGCATTGCTTTTTAATTATAGAGTATTAAGTCGTTTCGGAACTGCCCGTCGTGTACTCAGAAGGAGCGGGCTGACTTTGTTGCCTTCGAATGGCTATACTCAACTGACCCATCTCCATCTGACCTCCGACGAGGGCCCCCCAATTCTCATTCCAAAGTGACCTTACTCTAATGAAAGTTGTATCGTCGTCCACATATTACTTGACCCACCACCGTCTGCCTCTGTATAGATCATGCCTCACCCCACGAGTCCTTTCTACCTTGTGGTTTTATTATGCCTGGAATGCTTCTTATTCTGGACTGATTTAAATGAGTCGTCGTCCTTTTTTACGATTTAATCGCCATCAGTCAATATTCATTGGGACTGGGCGGCGGAACCAAAGGTTTCTCAATTTAACTCCTCTAGCCCCCCCCCCCATATATATACATTTAAAGGTGCGTGAGTGTACGCACCTTGGCTGGGCAGAAAGACGCGTGCGTGGCGTGGGAGAGTTCTTTCTGGCCTGTGTATGTGCGCGCGCATGCGGCAAGTGTCTGCTGCAGGACCAAAATAATCCAAATATGTTGCGAAATCTTATTTTAAAAATTATATATATATTACAGTTCTTTTAAAAATTATTTAAATTTTAGTGTGAGAAGATCCGCTTGCAATAGGAATAAATCAAATGGTGCGCAGATTTTACAAATTATATAAATTAAAAATACGTTAATAAACGCTAATACTGAGCTATGTTTTCCGTAAAGGCGGAATGAATAATTCGAAGATGGAAATATGTACACGAACAAATAAATAAAAGTGTGGAACCCACCACATTTTTCAAAGAGTTGTACCAGAACATTTTTTTTTTTAAATATAAGATCAACACGAAATGTGTTTCATCATATTTACAATTTAAGGCAGTCCAGTCCGTACATGACCAATGTCCTCTAAACTTATTTTACTCAATCTGTACATGATATCAGCATTCATGATATGTAATCTAGCATTACTGAGAGATAGATAGAGAGAGAAAAAAAAGAAAAAAAAAGAGCCTCGATAGACCCTTCAGACACTACTCCAGTTTTTGCCTTATTGCGCAGGTAACTACTACACTGAGATTTGAGTGGTGTGGTGTTGGAGTAGGCGGAGGAAGGAGGGTTTAGGGGAATCAATATGGCCACTGGAACTTCGCAAGAGAACTTTTGGCTCTATTCTAATCCGCCTCTGCGAAGCCCTTGCGAGAATTATTACCCTTCGTAAGGTTTGAACTAAATGCATTTATGGAGGAAAATCTCTCAAAAGATCGGCTTGAAATTAAGGATATAAAGATAACCTGCAGGATTCCAAGCTCTTTCCTCTTTATTTATCGGCCTCATTTAAAGAATAAGCCGAAGGGAATATTTTCTATAATGGAGATAAATGACGAATTGACTTATGACTCGGCTTTCGGGGGATCCCCACCAAAAGGGGCGGGTGGGGCAATTGATACCCCCCGTCATTCTACAATCCAGGGCTGACAACAAATGCCGGAGGAGGGAGGGGGGGGGGTATAAACAGCTTTCAAAAAAGCACATCCCTTTGGTCACTCGGAGGGAAAACGCTTGGTCCCCCTCAAGTGGTCTCTAGATTACCATTCTTTTAAGGCTTCGACCCCCATACTATCTACCCGGTTTTATGACCTACCAAACACAGAACCACTCTCACAAACTAGGGTCTGCGCGCATCAACGCCGATCAAATTGAGCGCCCTCGTCTCCCTTTCAATCACAGAGCCACACATCATTTGGGAGCTATTATTTAATCAAGAGCTAGGAATCTATTAAGCCTAAACTACAAAGTGGTACCGTTCTGCAGCGAGCATCGTAAAAGACTAGTAAACCCGGCTAAGGGCCGCTGACGTGAGAAGCAGAGCACACGAAAGTTTTTCTCCGGCAGCGAAGGCAGTGGCCGGGACCGACTTGCACCACACTCGCCGAGTTATATAAAAGAATAATATGGCGCCTGGATTAACCACCGATCTATATATACTCTTTTTATTTCTCTTTATGGACATGAACGTAGGATCCGAACCATGGCTACACCATCTCGGAATTGGACTCCATGCGGGGACTAACCATACCCGATGTACCTTAACTCTACTGTAATCGAAAGCGGCGCTCCCACTGTGATGTTAGGCCCCGATTCCACAAACAATCCTGGTTCCGGAACCGTCTCGCATTGGTTTGTATTGCAACACGAACAATCTGAACCCAACCATCAATACACTTATTATAATGAAGTCGAACTCTTCCCGACTTTCATCCACTAAATAAGATCTCCCTTTACCATGGTTGGCACAGTTAAATAAAGGAGAAAAGGCTTGGAATTGCATTTTGTTCTTTTTCTGGTATGTAATCCTCATATATGTTGCTGCCGAGTGTTGAGGTCAAGCTCAAATAAAAACGAACAAACCTCTTGATGAGTTAACTAAAATTTAACTCCCAGTACTAAGGTATTTACAAATGACAACCACCATTTTAGAATTTGTACCTTTTCTTCTGGTGTGAGAACTACGAAACGAGTTCCATGAAACCCAATGCCTAATACATAATATGGTATATATATATATATATATATATATATATATATATATATATATATATATATATATATATATATATTCTTCAAAATCCTTAAATTAAAATATAAACAACATATTACATAAGAAGCGAAAACTAATCGCTTTAACATCTTTCAAAACTTACATAAAAAAAATTTGATCCCTGAAATAAAAACGTGCTATATGTAGGACAGCGAGAAACCTACTAAGAGATAAAAGGATAATTAAAGCGACGAAAAGTTAGAAATAATGCAATCTTGCCGATGTGCCGCCAAAACGGACTTAAGAAAAACATTTGGGCCATCCGAAAACTCCGATTTATCCG
Source organism: Ceratothoa steindachneri (assembly GCA_963969495.1). Classification (NCBI taxonomy): domain Eukaryota; kingdom Metazoa; phylum Arthropoda; class Malacostraca; order Isopoda; family Cymothoidae; genus Ceratothoa; species Ceratothoa steindachneri. Next base: position 106,597,907 of record OZ018326.1, read on the forward strand.
GGGGTTTGAGCGATTTAATCGTGAACGGTTCCAGGCAGACCGAAGAAGATCCAAAACTAAACGGACGTCCAACATTTAAGTTGTGGGCAAAATGACCTGGTATACCCCAGCACTACGGGACGTGAGAAAGAGGGGGCGGGGGAGCATTACTCAAAATTGGTATTAAACATGTTCAAATCGTCGAAATTGGAGGCCGACGGGTCCAAGATCTGGAGCATGTCGTTAATCTCGGACTGGGTGCCTTGAGCGCTGGCAGCTGCCGCAGCGGCCACAACCGACGGGTGGTGACTGGACGCCGAAGAAGGGTGAGCTCCACTGGTCGAAGGGCCGGGTGCAGCTCCCTCTCCGATGTTGTTGTAAGGCCACATTCCTGCTGGGAAAAAAAAAAGAGTCGTCGTAGGGAGGCAACGATTTAGGCGCGTAACATATCATTCATTCATTACTGCTATCACCCACCATTGCATAAGAAACTGATCTCACCTGACGTGGCGGAAGCCGCCGGGGCGTACGAAGGGAGCGTGGGTCTTCCGGTTGAAGTGGCCAGAGAAGTATAGGATGGGGTGGAGGGCGAACGGGCGGGGCTCATGCTATTTCCTCCATACGGATAATTGTCACCAGCCTACAATTGATTAGGACGATTATTTTGATACACACAAGAGAACCTTTCTACTTTCACCGTTTTACCAACAATGAAGTAATAATACCGCCCTCATCCCACCCCTTTATGCCCCATTGGCCCCGACCGGGTAGGTCATCCAGTCAAGGTTTTTTAGTCCAGGGCAGAAGGGGTTCCTAAGTGGTCTCGTCGGCCGAGTGGATTGCTAACTTCGAGGTATCGGGTTCAATTCGAGCGGTTTCACGAGCTGGACGGCCATTGGCGGATATGGTGAAATTCAATCTCGTGGGGGTAAATCTCTCCTTACACACATCATTAGGCACATAGCCAATCCACTAACTTGCCGAATGGGCTACCCTTATTAGCCCTTTGTTCACGGTGCTCTCTCTCTCTCCTCGAAATTCTTACCCCTTTTAAAGTCGCGTGTGGCGGCAGCCAGAAAAACAAAAACATTCAAACCAAAATAAAAGTGCATTAGAAGCCCGCCTCTCATTAGGACTCGAACATAGAATGAAAAGGACTAAAACACAATCAGGGGTGAAATAACCGAAAGGGGGAGGGGTGAAATAACAGAGAAGGTGGGGGGGGGGACCTCGCTCACAGCTCTCCAGACCAGGGGAGTCTGGGAGAGCATGCAATATTGACAAAGGCTTAGGAGGGGAACGCTACATGCGAGGGCGCAGCGCCTATGTTCGATTCGAAAAAGACATCAAAGGTCGGAAGAGCTGAGGGAAAGGGGGGAAGGGCGACGGGAAAAGTCGCGGGAACCCTAAGGGCTGACCTGATTCCTGCCAAGTAGTCCAAATGAGGAAGAGCGAAACAATGGTCCAGTCAAGGCCATGGAGACACTGGCGCCCTTATTCCATTCAATCCCTACATGTCCAGGAACACAGCAGAAGACAATCTCGACATCATCCCGGCTCACAGTAGGAATGGCGTGACGGTATTGCGTACGAAGGGATGCGGAGATTCCAATACCTCCAGGAAACTCTGTGCGCTCTGCGAACCTGGCACGAAGCACATCTTCCGTACGGAGCAGAGTATTGCAACCAGCTCGACGTGAAGAGAGAGCGCCTGGAAGAGCCCCGCCGGCTTCAAACAAGAAAAAAAAGGCAACCCTTTCTTTGGATTTGGAACTATCCCTGTGTCGGTGCCGATGCTAGAGAAGCTTTAGAAGCAAAGGCATGGCAACAAATGTTGTGATAGTACCTTCATGTTGGCGTCCTGAGCAGAACCAGAGGCGCCACCCTTCCGAGAGCTACACTGCGCGCGCGGAGTTGCTTTTCCCTACACCCAAAAGGCTTAGGGGATAATTGGCGTCTCAAGGCCGCCTAGACATCATCGAGGTAGGCCTCGGATGAAATGTGAGCCGTTGACGATTGAGGAAAATGCTGCAGTCGCGCGTATAAGGGCGTAAGGCGAGCGGCATCTCCACAGCATCGACAATAAGGCTTTCTAGGCGACCAGTGTGGTGGATCGTATCCACCTTCCGCAATTCACGCTTGGCTGTGGATGCGTCAAAGTCGCATCCGTAGTCTAGCTTGGAACGAACAAATGAGCGGTAAAAACGTAAAGGAGTAATAACCCTATCAGCATCCCAGGGGCTGAACATCACGGAACAAAGAATGTGCATGGCGTGGGTACAAGACCATGAAGGCTTCGAATGCGCGCCTCACAGGTTAGGCGTTAGTCGAAAATAAGACCAAGGGAATGGCGCAACTCTACCACATCAGGGCGAGCCCCTTAAGACAAAGTTCGGGTGAGGATGAAACCGTGGATGGCGACAGAAGTGTACCAGCTCTCTTGGCCAAAGAAAACCGAAACCGGTGCGCTTCGGCATAGCGAAAGATGCGGTTGCTGGCATCACGCTCCAGAGTTGGGATCTGGGCCGCACCAAGAGATCGTCTACATAGAGAGTAACGAGAACATCTTCCGGTAGTATCGATTGAGGTGATGGCGCTTATGATCAAGTCAAAGATTTTTTTAATACAAGGTTCCTCCAAAATGTCGATCACACCGCACTACGTTGTGCACAAACTCGTCCCAAGTACAAGCGGTTTCGATACCGCTGTCTCGGTACCGGAACTGGTAGCATGAGCGAAGCTCCGCGGACTGGGACATTCAACAAGAATATGCGAACAGTGGACTCTACGCAGTCGTCGGAATAAGGTGCACGGGAGAGCTCCCTCAAAACAAATAGAGTGACACTGAGGACACTTCTCTGCGGGACGCCCTCTTGGACCAGGTCCGCCAAATCGACGATCTCGCATAGAATTCAGCCAAGAAGATTGGGTGTCCCCCTCACCCCATGATGCAGAAGGTCTTCATGGTACAGTGGACCTCCAAATCCCCAAAACACCGTGGCGTAATGTTGTCTACTAAGCAAAGCTTCGCACATAGCGATTTTCCAGCCGGGATAGAGCATCCAACGGGGAACTTACGGCAGTGGCACTGTTTGGGAGAAAGATGACATCCACTGTCCAGGAAATAAAAGCTCACCCTAACATTGATGATCCATTTCTCCATCAATTTCCACTCGTTAGAGAAATTAGGCGGAAGCCAACAGCCGGGGTAGAGTGAGTGCTTTTTTGCCTCTGGCAGGGCCATTCTCAGGGGTGAAATAAGTTGTTTTTTTTTGGGGGGGGGGGGTGCCCGCCGAGCCTTGATGCACCCCATGAGGAGGACTACTATTCTTCCTGGGATGGGGCGGCTAATTTAGTCCTCTGATCTGAGCTCCCTTTCAACTCAGGAGGAGGAGGGGGGGGGGGGCGGTACATTCTGGGTGAAGGCGCATCTGCCGCCAGCAGGAAGACACCAGGACCGACATGTTGGGCCCCAAGAATCTCACAAGTCAGGGATCGAAAATTGGGTCCAGAGGCCCCGTTAGGACCTTGGGGGTCGGGCACTATCACCCCCCCCCCTCTCTCTTTGGGAGTGGGTGAGCTTTCCTATCTGAGCGACCCAAGGAAAGCATAGTGGGGGTTACATCCGTAATAGAAGGAGCCCTCCCAAAGAATGTGCAATCAAGGAGAGGCCTCTTTACCTCCTGGAAGCCACGCCCCAGATAAAGGAAAGGGAAGGGGGTCAAGAGTAAGCAGCTTGGAGGCGACGCTCAGGGCTCGGATGTCTGATCTGGACGCACTTTCAGGAGGAAGCAGCTATAGTCAAGTTAATCCTTGCATTTTCAATTGTGGATGGATGACGTCCCCCGGCCGGATAATGAAATTCACATAAGGATTAGAAAGCAAAAAAGCGCCAGGGGACGCTTCTACCTAGTATGCGCGTGCACACAGAGCGGGCCGGCCGAGAGCCACCCGTTCTGCATCAGAAGAAAGTCAGGATGTGGAAGAGTGGTATAGCAGAAGTCAGCGGTGTCGGGGTTGAAATATGTGAGGCTATGAGGATATGCAACGGCCAACGCCGCCAATATGCGACTAGCTCCCTATGTTGGGTGAATTGCTTGTCCAGCTCCACTGGGATTGAACAGGTAAGTTGGCGTCAAAATGCAATGGCTTAAAGAGGTCGAGTAAACTGGTTTTGTAGCTAGAGGAGAAAGGAGAGAGGGTCAATACAGCGCCTCCCCCCCTACTCACTTTCTGCGACGGTCCCCTCCTCAATTTTCTGCACACACATATTTACATTACAACACGCCATCGCAACAAGGGTCAACGCCGTGAATAAATTGTGGCGTTGATGCGGGCCGACCACACGTAAGGGTGGAAAAAGAGTTGATGGAAGGAACAAAGGTAAAGTGGCGCGAGTCCCATGAAGAACCCCGTCAGGTCGAGGAGGTTCGTCAAAGTTTACCGCAGACCTGGGGGGGGGGGGGGGGCGAAACATCGTTGCCGGATATTACTTTGGAAACTTTTCAACGACTAGGTTAAGAAGACTAGCGATTCTGAATGCCTTCTATCCCTCAAGAATAGCATATTGTCGAGCTCTAACCTGTCTAATATGATGATTGGACCAAACAGTTTGCGCAGGCGTAGACGGGGATGATGGTTTGGAGAGACGTGGCAGGGTGGAGGCCTGCGAAGTAAGAGAAGTCGCCTGGTTCGCGTTTGACGAGTAGCCAGCGAGGGGAGAGGCATTCGCCTCGTAACCTCCTGCATACACCCCTTGAGTGCTGCTCGGGCGAGCGGAGCCTAGAAAGAGTAGGAAATTTGATAGAGAGATGCACACTCACTTTTATTGCCTTCTTAAGGCCCGTTTTCACTATGCTTCGTGATGTTCATGGACTCGTGCATCATGGTTAGTGATGTTATGATACCGTGATGCGAAGTTAACCATACACTCATCTCTCGTCATGCCCTCAAATATTGACAGTTATGATAAAAGTGTCATTTTGTTTTCAATAGCCACTCTTTAACCATCGTCACTAAGTAGAGAGCAACGAATAAGTTAGGTAGACAACTGAATTACTGAACTAAGCATTGATATTTTATTCAGATGAAAGCCTAGTGTGAATGCAACGGCCATTCATTGTGCTCAGCCTGATGTGCAACATCCCTGGATGAAATGGAACAAAAAGGAAATGGGCCTTAAACGATTTAAAATATGTTTACTTTGTATATGAGGTTGAATCATATGTGGATATAGCTCACGCTGCCTTTGCAGAGTGTAGTCAAGGCCAGGCTGATGCGAAGCGTAGTGAGGCAGCGAGCTACCGATGTCCTGTTGCTCTGTGGCTCCCGTTCCGCCCCCGGTTAGGTCTCCACTCGATTGCGCTGGCCTGGAAGTGAATCAAGATTTAGGCCAATGAAATAAGTCGACTAGACAAAAACTTCAAAATTTTAGCAACTACGTGAAAGTGGTTCAAAATAGGGAAGCGATCCGAAACACCGGGTGCATGGAGGAGTGGGGGAGGGGAGCACGTCGTTAACTTACTTGGCTAGAGTATTTGTACACACGATGTACTCGATATCATCCGTGTAGGGATTTAGGAAAGCGAAGGCTGAGGTGCGCAGCCACACCCACTGCCTGTCTTTGGCGCGAAACCTATACATGACCGACATCACTTGGCCTTTCAGCTTCAGGACTGTTCAACAAAAAAAAAGGAATGAATAAATCAGGGTATGGTATAGTGTGAGAGAATGACTGTGAATGATATTGGTATGCTTGAGACATTGCAAACAGAAGGTTCAGAACGGTAGGAAAGTACCAGGAGCGATCATTGCTAATAATTGTTGTTGTTGCATTGCTCCCCAGGAGGAGATCTCTGCTCCCTCCGACCGCTTGGGATATTAAGGGAGAAGGGTTAAGGTCGTGTTTGAATTGCGAGTCTGGCTATTGTATGGAGGTAAAGATCGATGGTGAGAGCAGAGGAAATTGAAAACAGCAGAGGGATGCTGGGTCTGAGAAAAGTAGTGAGAGTGAGATGCAAACAGCTAAGAGGTACATGTGGTTAAAATGGTTCGCTTCCTCGACACTGCATCGAGTACGCTTGGGAGACGCTGCCCATCCACGCCAAGTGACTGCTCAAATAACCATTTGATACAACCGCTTGCTTGGCGTGGATAGGGAACGTCCCCCAGTCGTGCCAGCTGCAGTGTCGAGGACAAGCAATGTTATTTTAACCGCTGCGCCATTACATTTTAATTTTTTTAAAAAGTTATATAAAAGGTGACCCCAAAGTTACTCATTTTTTAAAAAAATAATAACACAAAAACTAATTAATAATGAAGTGTGTGATATATAAAAGGAAAGAAGAGATCTTGAAGTTTTATTATTTAAATAATATCCTTTAAATGTTCTCCATTATTGTTAAAACAAAGGTAGATTCTTTGCACCATATTTTCCATGACATTTTCCAAAACATCAGAACTGATATTGTCGATTTCTTCAATGATGTTTTGTTTCAATTCTTGAAGATTATTAGGTTTATTTACGTATGTATACATTTGCTTTAAGGTCTCACCAAAGGAAAAAATCAGGTGATCGTGATGGCCCCACCTAAACGTGAAATTAACCGACCAGGCAAGGCTGCTCTTAGTGCTTCCATGGTTTCACTCGCTGTCTGTGTGGTGTAGCTCCATCTTGTTGAAACCACAAATCGTGCATATCCACATCTTCCAATTCTGGCAATAAATAATCTTGTATCATTTCTCTGTTACTGTCACTGTTTTTCTGTCAGCATCTCGAACTGGTTAAGCCGCACCAGGCCGTAACTTTCTGTGAATGAAAAGGCTGCTCGTGAAATATCATGGGGGTTTTCAGCACAACAGAACCTGTAATTTTGTATCCAGTAGTGTGAAAATGGGCTTCATCGGACATGATTAGGCGAGGTAGAGGTCTGATCATTTCTTAGTCCCCCAAATGCGTGCGCTAACTTACTTCATTTTTGATAGTCTGCAATAGTTAATTGTTGCATCATTTGAATTTCGTATGAATGAAGTTTCAATTCTTTTGTTAGGATGCGTTGCAATGATGTTCGAGAAATTCCTAATTGACTGGAAAGTATCTTAGCTGGAGTTTGCGGCTTTTGTTGAGCACTGGTTAACAAACGCTGAATGACGCATGCCTTTGGCACGGATCATGGTGTACCAGAGCATTCTTTATCACCTGTAGACCCACATTCTCTGAACCTTGAGACCATTGCAAGAATTCAATGCCTCGAGAGGCTGTTTGGTTGATTAATTACCATCTTAATTTCATCTGCTTAGTAACAATTAATCTATTATGTTTGAAATAAGTTGTCACGATTCTTGCTCGCTGTTCTTTGCTGTATCTTGACATTATGGGTCAATAAGTTTTGCGAATCGGTAGGGCAAAACAGAGGAAGGGGAATGGCTGTTTGTGGGGGTGTTAGGACAAGTTATGACAAGTCAGGAGCTGCAGCCGCACGCTCCATGCCTCGTCTATTTAAGAAGCAGTAGCTGATCGCAGATCGTCAGTCACAAATTTTTCAACAATGGAGAAGGTTGAGCACCGCGCAGTGATCAAATTTTTGACCAAGGAAGGCAAAAATGCGAAAGGGAACCATGAACGCATGGTTGCAGTGTACACCGTCACCGCTCCTTCCTATGCAACCATTGCTCGCTGGATTAGGGAGTTCCACTCTGGTCGTGAGTCCCTTGAAGATGACCCCCGTCCAGGACGCCCGTCAGACGTGACCAACAAGGACAATGTGGCCCGTGTGGAGAGGATGATCCTCGAAAATCGACGGGTGAAGGTCGGAGAAATCGAGCAAGAACTTGAAATATCAAGGGAAAGTTTTATCAACATCATCCACGACAATTTGGCCATGACCAAGGTCTCTGCCCGTTGGGTCCCTAGAAACCTCACGCCCCATGATCGACTTCAATGTCGTCAAAGTCCACAAGGCAAGAGTTGCACAAGCTGCCCTGCGCGAGTGCGGATTCGAGGAGCTCAACCTTCCCCCCTACAGTCCAGATCTGGCGCCTAGCGACTACTTTTTATTCCGCCAGCTCAAGGCTGCATTGCGTGGACGCCGGTTTGGGGACGATGATGAAGTCCAGCTCACCGTCCAGGAGTGGATTGAACAGCAGTCGGGAGATTTCTGGTTGTCGGGAATTCGAAGCCTCAGAGACAAGTGGCGCAAGTGCATTGAAGTCGAGGGTAGTTATATTGAAAAATAATAAAACACTTTTACTCATATCTCGTTTCCTTATATCCGAATTGCAAAACTTATTGACCTCCCCTCGTATATGTATTATAGATACACAATAAAAATGCTAATTAACTTTTGTACCACAATAGAACTTCAAGATCTCTTCTTTCATTTTATATATCACCCACTTTTATAACAATTATTTATTTTATTATTTTAAATATGAGGTAACTTTGGGCCTACCCTTTATTAGACCAGGTTAAATGCGTCACTTTTTATTTAAAAAAAATAATCAACACAGGATGTTTGGTTTGCTCACATGAATATTATCCATAAAAATTTAGTTTGTGTTAGTTATGTAGAGGTCGCATATGCTAGCTTTATTTTATGCCTAATGTCCCATTATTTACCTAGTAATTGATTAATTAAAATCCGTACAAACTTAGTGATGTATTCTATTTTTAATATGCAGAGGTAGGGTGTAGTTGCTAATATAACATCATCATCCTTATATATTCGATATCAACTAACAATGGATGGTGACACTTTTTATGTTCTATCCATTATTTCATTTATTTTCAGAAATTTCCTTGCATAACCCTAATAGTTTTAATATAGTCTATCAAGTTTTGTGTCAATATTTATAGCATTTTTGTGAAATCTTGAAATGGCTACAAAAAGTATGTTGAAGAATGCAACATTTAGCTTCTCCCCCCAAATTTCCGCCTGCGATGCAAAGTCAAATGCATTGCGACATTATGAATTGACTCAGAATGACTGACAATGTAATCTTGGTGTTTGTCGCAGACTAGTAGCCAATTATGTCATTGGAATTTGAAATACATTTCATTCCCACCAATTAGTATGGAAGGTATTTGTATAAAGATAAAATTCCAATAAAACAGAATGAGGCAAGAATTTCGGACAAAGATTATATGCCAATTTCGAAAGGTATGAAAGAGGTTACGACTGGAAGTGTTCTGACGTGGTATGGGCATGTAAGAATGAACAAAAGTAGAGTTGTGAAGAGAATATAGGAGTGAGTGAGCGTTGCTGTGTGGGAAGGGTTGAAAGACATCGATGTGGTGGTTTGGGCCCAGAGATTGTAAGCCTTGCTGAGTTTTGTGTGTATGTGTGTGTGGATAGTTTTGTGGTTGATGGGGCCCTGGCTTCGGGGAAGGGGGATGAAATTTCTTGGTGTCTCGGTGTAATTAATGCCCTTTGAGTTTTGAGCGGAGGATGGTATGGGTATTGCATCTGGTTGCACGAGTTTGTTGTACTATAAAATTCGTTTCCCGGAAGTGGTGGAGGCGATTTAGTGGCACGAACTTTGTTTCGTGGTATCGGTGGTTAATCGTGCTGCTGCGGGTGCAACCTGTTATTAGTCAAAGTGCCTGGTTTTGTGTCTTGTGTAGTGCGCTGAGTTGAGTGGGCGCGAAAATTGATGTCCAAGCTGTAGGGGCCTGGGCAAATGGGGAAAGAATACATGGGTTATGGATTCCTTGGAGTGGCTGAATGGTGTTCCCGTGAGTATGTTCATTTATCTCAGTGCTGTCGGAAATTGAGTCCTGTATGTTCCTTCCACTCGAAGGGAAGGCGGGCATTAGGGTTTGTTGCACCCATGATTCTAATCCTGTAGAGTTGGAGATCGAAAACTGCTCGAGTGGAGGAACAGTGATGTCATCTGCATAGCCGTAGACTGTGATGATGTTGGGATTGATGGGGAGAGCGAGAAGGTTGAATAGTGTAGCATGGGGAAAGAGTACCCAGCCTTGCGGGACCTAGTTGTGTATTTGGTAGGTTCGCGATAGCTGACCGTGGTGTATTTTACTTGTGCTTGTCGATTTGTGAGAAGTTGAAGAACCATTTTAATAATTTGAGTCAAATGTGGTGTTTAATGTATTTTGTTGATGAAGATGTGTCATGGTACGGAATAGAAGGCGTTGCTTATGTCCATTGTTGCCATTATGTCTTGACTGGGTTTGGTGAAGCCTTTTTGCAAGAGTTGGGTGATGATGTTAAGTACAATGGGCAGAATCTGTGTTGGGAGTGGTGTAAAGGCAGAAGCGAGTTTATTTTGTTTAGTAGATGTTTCATGATTTAAGGAGGCGGGATAGGGAGTAAAGAGATCAGGCAGTATGATGCTGGTTCTTTGGATGGTTATTTTGTTTTGAGGATAGGTATTATATGAGTAGACTTACAGACATTTAGAATAGAGGTATGGAAGATAAGCTGGTTTAAAATGGGTGTGAGGGCGTCAATGCTTCTTGGACCAAGGTGTTTTAGTTGAATGTTATGTTGTTAGGTTCAGAGGGAGGGTAGAATTATGTGAGGTGGTAAGAGCATATGAAACGAGTAGAACCGGAAAAGTTACTGGAAAGGTGATATGTGAGAGAGTGAGAGAGGATAATGTAACAGTGAGGACGATGATCCAGTTCTGGCACTCAAGAATCCCTTGCGAACGTTGGGTCGAATGAATTTCTACTCTAAAGTAACTAGACTACCATTGACTGGACCATAGAAAGTGTACCTTGATCAAAGCTCTCCTTCATGTGGGTTTGATCTTCTGGGTGAAAGAAGTCAAAACAAGACTTGGCCAGGAGTTCCTGAGGGGAGAAGCCAAGGACGTTTCCCACTCGTTGGTCCACAAACGTGAACTTTCCGTCCATGGCGTGGCGTGAAATGAATTCTGAAAAATAATGAGATTCTTCATGCTATGGTTTATTATAAATATGAATGGGGCTTTTTGAAAGTGGGCTTGATTGAGGTTGCTAATGATTATTATTATTATTATTAGAGCTCATCTGGCGACTGCCTACATGGGCATTAGTCGCCGTATTAGAGGTTGCTAATGAGACCTGACTGACTTGGGGGGGGAAGATGTCGTCGCCAAAATAAGGATGGGGAGTAATGAGTTAAATAAAAGCATAAAGGGGCTAATACCTTTAGTAGCGTCGATCCCACCGATTGAGAAAGCGGTTAGTTACAGTTGATGATCGATTGAACAAGTTTAAAAAAGGGGGAAAACAAGGGACAATTAACCATCGCCCTCACCCCTTAAATTATGATAGCAATTGTTATCAGAATTTACACTGCATCGGACAAAAACCTGTGGAAGCTCCAAATCCAGACCCAACAGGTGACGGTGTCCCATACCCCAATTTAATAGGCCTACTCGTAGTATTAGCGTTCAATACAGATATATTATTTTAAATTTTAAGAGTCCTCGCGGACTCTTTGGCGCGCTCATTTCCCACAATTCCTACATGTTCAGGAACCCAGCAGAAGATAATCTAGACATATGCCTGGCATGCCAAAACCGTGAAGTCACGGATATCGCGAACCAGAGGATGCGGAGATTCCAATGCCCCGAGAGCACTCAGTGCGCTTTGTGAGTCGCTATAAATCACGATCCGGTCACCGAACCGGGCACGTCGCGTAATCTCCCGTACCGAGTGGTTTATTGCTACCAGCTCGGCCATGAAAACAGACGCAGTGCCTGGCAGACCCCGCTGACTTCAAACAGAAGGGATACGGCGTGGAAGCCGACCCCCTCTTCGGACTTGGAGCCATCCGTATACACTAGCACGGTTCCAGCGTGACACGAGGTGTGCTCCTAAAAGGTCGAACGCAATACTCCCGGCGCTGTACAAGCTTTGGGAGCAGAGGCATGGCAACAAATAGCCAAAGGTGGTACCCTCCAGGGCAGAACCAGGGGCGCCACCGGCCCGAGAGCTATACTTAGCTCTCGAAGGAGTTTCCTAGCCCTAAACCCAAAGGGCTTAGGGTATGACTAGCGTCTCTCGGCGGCATAGGCACCGTTGAAATCAGCTGCGGATGCAGTGAGAGCTGTTGGCGACCGAGAGAGGAGCCGGGCTCACACGTACAGACGAATAATGCACTGCGCAGGGCGTAGAGCGAGTGGCATCTCCCCAGCATCGACTAGTAGGCTCTCAATGGGAGAAGTGCGGAAGGCACCGGTCGCCAAGCAAAGGCCGGTGTGGTGGATCGAGTCTACCCTCCGCAATACACGCTCGGCTGCAGATGCATAAAACTCGCATCCGTAGTCGAGCTTCGAACGAACAAAGGCGTCGGTCAAATACAAGACCAAGGAAACGGTGCGATTCAACCACTTCCAGGCGTACCTCATTAAGAAACAAGTCTGGGTCAGGGTGGAGCCGTGGATGGCGGCAGAAGTGCACCACCTTTGAATGGGCCAAGGAAAACTGAAACCTGTGCGCTTCAGCATAGCAAGAAACGCGGTTCAATGCCTGTTGGAGTCGACGCTCCAGTTGGAATCTAGGCCGCACCAAAAGAGATCGAAAGGTCATCCACGTAGAGCGTAGCGAGAACATCTTCCGGCAGCACTGAGGTGATGCTGTTCAATACGAATAAAAGCCGTTTGTTAAATCAACTGTTGTTTCCGAGCATCACGCTACATCCTTCAACTGGATGAACGCAGAGAAAGTTGACCCAAGACATTTCTTGGGAGTAGGACGTGCCGATCTTGGCTTGGTCGCTTGCCGAAACGGCAGCGGACCCGTCCGTCGACGTGGCTCCCGCGTAGCGCGAGTCTTTTTCTTGTTTCTTTTCTTTTTAGGAGAAGAGGGTGAGGAATGAACCTGCTTGTCTCCTCCGCCGGAAGGAGCCCTTAGGCCAGATGGACCAGCCTCAGCAAGATCCGTCTCTGAAATGGAGAAGGTCTTGGCTGTCAAAGGGGCACCAGCCGGGAGAGGAGATCCCTCCTCTCCTTGAGTGTCCTCGGGGCTCGAGCCATCAGTGGAGAAGCTTGCACAGGGGCGGACGCAGGTTCGGAGCTTGGCACCCAGCCAGGGTTCGACCCCGTGCAAGATTCTACCTTATGTGGCCACCCCCCGCCCAGACATCACGGACCTCATTCGAGGTACCTTTTGTCTCGTCTTGGGCCGGCGAACTGGCATCCGTCGGGGAAGAGAGGGAGGGGGGGTCGTACAGTGAGTCCATGCAAACTTGAACTGCACGCCAACAGGACTTAAGAAGGCACGGACCGACGGGCCCTGTCATCCCTTGTCCAACTAAGGGGGTTGATCCTTTCGAGCAGCTCCCACCGTGAGCGGTTAATTATGGGCAACTGGCGTGCTTTCTAGGCAGTCCCTTGTGAAAGTAAAGGAGAGACTGCCGCTGGTAAGAGGGAGTCAGGGCGACTCGAGAGAAGGGGATGATGGATAGTCCCCTGCTCCCATGAAAAAGCACAGGAGGGGGGGGGGGCTTCCATGTTGTGGAGCTGCCCGAAGGCGGAACCGGTGATGGTATAGGGGAAGGTAAATGAAGAGGATTTTCGTTTGATAACTCATCATTGGGCATGGTGACCATATTCATTTCACGGGATGCATCCGCTCCTCATCCCACGCAGTAGTCCGCTCTGCAAGGGGTGAATACGGGGCCGGCAAAACCAGCTGCCGCTATTTGAGGCCACTCCTCCTGCCTAGTGACCTGGTAGCCCGTTAGCATGGCGGATCCACCTTAGGCACGGCGTAAAAGTGATAGACAGTGGTGAAAGAAAGGGGATGTGAAGAAGGTGTGGGTGGGGATGAAGCAGGTTGTTAAATACCCAAAACACCAAACCCGAGCTGAGGGGTGAGGGGGTGTTATCCCCGCCTCCTCAACCCCAATATGGGATGGTTGGGTGAGAGCAAGCTGGTCGGTGTCTACCCTGTGAAATTAGAGGCTGACCAGAGAAAGATGTGAGAGGTTGTAGAGAAAGTGAGAAAGTAAGGTAAGAAGACAGGGTGTCAGGAAGAGGCTAATCTGGGGCCGGACGGAGAGCTGAGTCCCGTCAGCACGTCGGCCAGGAAAGCAAATCACCGTGGCCCTTACTTGGCCTTTGTGTTCACCCTGTAGTTATTGTTGGGCATGGAGATCACTACCCGCTTCCCTCCAATCCGGAGTGCGCGCATGGGGTGCCAGTTAAACGGGCTGGCACTTCTGTTCCCAGGTGACAAACGTTCCCTAAGGAGGGCTGCCACCGGGACTTGGGTATAAAAAAGAAAACAAGCAAGAGAAGTCCCCCACCCCACCCCGGCCCCTTCCGTCAAAATTGAAGGAAACCGAAAGCAACGAGGGCCTATCATGTTGAAAACTTGTGATGAAGAGATCTGTAAAAAAGGTGAAGCCAGAGGAAGAGAAAATGTGTGGCAGACGTAGCTGCAGATCCTCCTGTAGGTTGTGAGGGTGGGCGGGCATTCAAGCATCCAATTGTAACCAGCAGCATGGTTTTCACGCTACACTTCCCCCCCCCCCTTTGGTGCGATAACGATAAGGCAGAAGGGCATCTCGCAATAGAGGCTCCTTTACTGTTGTATTCGACCTCTTCTAACTTATTTCTTGCCTCTTCCTGGTTTGTCACAGCTAAAATAAAAACCTACTTTCCAGCTCACCATTCTGCGAATTGGATCCCATGAGATCAGCCGTATTGGGGGTTGAGGTCACCTGGAGTCGACCGATGGCGACCAGGCAGCAATGAGACGAACCATGAGCTTCTTCCTCTCCACGATCCATCTGAAAATGGGCGGGTGAAACGATAAGTGGAAAAAACACCCTTTGCGGCGGGCGAAGTTTGGACAAGATTCATTCAACTGTGGATGTGGTTAATTGAAATCCAGTCAAGGAAGTCTTACCTGCACGCCTGTCGGGGGCCAGTTTTTGATGTACCCTGTGCAATGGATCACGGCGTAGTTGTGGCCATCGCTGGAAGGTCCCAGTGAGTTCCTCTGCCGTAGGCGGTTCAAGTGACCGGTGTTCATGTTCTCCTGGGTGACGGAACCCACCTTCATTCGACAGATGAACCCCCGCCTCGAGCCCATGCACAGTCGCATGGAAGCTGTAAAAAAGCATTTCGGATATGTTTAAAAAGCGGATTATGGGAACGCGTTCACACAACCAAGCCACCTTTTACACAATTTTCAGACTCTTTGCACAATGACACTCTTTCTTCAGGAGTCTATTCTAATCCAATCTTTTGGCATGCAAGTACCATCTAAGAACATTCCCAGTCACACCTTTTGCCTCGACATCGCTCTTGCACGCAACAAGCATCCCTTTCGGCCCAATTTGCAATTCACCAGTGATCTCCATTCTCACTATCATACCCCGATGTTGACACCAGTATACTCTAAAGCCGCTTCCTGGCACATTCCACACCCAAAATATTAGCACCCCACACAAACACATAATGGAAGAGTGCAATGCACACAATCATCCAGGCAACAACACACTATACATCCCTAAGGGCGCTGGGGAAAATTTAATAGAGGCCATATCCTTCCTCTGGATTTCGGGGATGCTCGTCTATACAGATTAATGATCACCAACAACTAACGCTCTTAAAACTCAGACTTTCCTACCAAAGGCTGTGGTCACAATCGGACTCATCCATACCATGACCCACCCAAACACCAAGGATATTTGAAACATTGCATTTGCTATACCACGGACTCTTAACATCTCACAAACCCACACCGGGGTGGGGTGTGAGGGTTAACAATGGTAAGAAGTGTGCTGCAGCTGAGATAAAATAATCTACCATTCATGGATGACAGAAGCCAAAAGAGCCTTAACCAAAGGATAACCGAGTCAATCCCTTCATAAACGACATCTGAAGGATAGTGTACATAACATCGCTTTGAAGTTATCACTATTCCATGCGCAAATATTAAAATAAGTAGAATTGATACACCCATACAAAACAAATCACAATAACCTTCCCTCCCCATGTACTCGTGCAACCTGCGCTTCAAAACATTTAGATTTCTATTACCTCCTGTGGTAAATCATTCCAGCAATCTACTCCTGTTTTCTAAGTTTCAAGGGGTACCTGACCCCTAATCCTATTGCCCCCCGGCCGAAATGCCCTAAGAGGATATGCGTTTATTTATCTTCTAGTTTCTTTAGATATGTATATCCCCTTACAAACTTTTCGGCGGGATTACACTCGTTGGTTTTCGTTTTAAATTAAAAGAAATCTCACTTTACGCCCTCCTCGCCCTAAAACTTTGCATTTACTCCCCACCCCCTTTAAAGGCTTCAATCACATGTCCAGTTTTTTCTCTCAGCCACCTAAGACAAGGTAATGTGCACGCAAAGCTCCGGCGCCGCCCCCCTATAGGCTGGGATTCAACAGAAACCGACCTAGGCCCTAATAAATCGTCGACTTGGACCTTGAAAGACCGAACTAAACACACAAACTAATCTATACTCTGAGAGACTGACCCGGACTCTGAAGAGACCGATCCAAACAGAGAAACCTATCTAGACTCTGAAGGACCGACCAGGACCCTGAGAGATCGACCTAGCCCCCGATACACCGATCTAGAATCTGATGAGCTGGATGGACCCTGAGACACCGACCTAGGCACTCAGCCACAAAACAGAGCGAGAAATCCAGGAGGAACCACCAGGTGACTCTCGCAACCACAAATGGCACAAACAATCAACTTCACCAAACACCCTCAATACACAAATTTGTAACAGCGATACACATTGGCGCTTCTGGTCGGGGCAGTCGCAGACCTCGTTCATCATGCCGGTGGAGGAGTTGATGTGCGCCAACACCACAGTGTGGTAAAATGGTTGATGCTGGTGGACATTTTGATAAGAGGGATACAGTAGTCACCGGAAGGAGTGTAGTCTTTTGTTTCACAGTGGGGACCCCAGTTTAAGAGGGGGATCGTAACCACGCCAGCCAACCAAGTCGACCCTCAAATGGAGGAACTCCATCCGGCAACTAACCACAGCCTATGCGGTTCAACTTCAACTCAACCTGGAAGTTGTTTCCAATCGGATAAGCCTAAGCCCGGGGGATGGGGCGGGGCGGGGGTGCGCAACGGGGCACCATACAGATGTAGGGAAAAAGGACGGGGGGGGGGGGGCAATCAAAGATAAATTTTCCATAGGATACATCAAACTAAAGGGGTGGGTAGTTTTTCTAAATGGTGATGATGCGTGCCGACCCATTTTAGTGGGAAAGCGATTGAAGAAGACTGATGAACAAAGCTACGACACACATGTTGTCCCCCTTCCCCGTCCCGTTGTGTGAGAAACGCGCTCTGGTATAGTAACCCCCATCCAGAGGGTTTAATTAACTTAGATCGAGTGGGTGGGGGGTGGGGGATAGCAGATGGTAAGGATGGACTTAATGAGGCGTTTTGAAAGCGTAGATCCATCAATCCGAGACCTCAGTGAACGAGAAAGGGCCACGACTGCGAGCGAGACAATCGTGAACGACATATACAGTCATGGATCAGAATATAACTACCCCCTCCCCCTCAGCTACTTACACTGGTGTCCCTCTTTCTTAACGGTGCCAGTCTTGAGATCCAGAATTCTGCCCTGATTCGCCGGTTCCTGGGTGCTCAGCTGCTCTCGCACTTTCTCCAGATCTTCGGGATGGACGTGCTCGTAGATACTGGAACCGAACCAGTCGCTCTGCGAGGGAGGAAAGCAACGGCCACGGGGTCAATCTTCGAACTGACACATTCCAAACCATCTCCTAAATGCCCTCACGCCCGACATTGAAAACACCCCAACATCAAAAATGTTAGAACCCTTTCACGCGATGGCTCACAATGCGATGGTAAACTCTCTGCATCCTAAGTGGATGCTCCTAGGCGCCCCCCCCCCCCTTCCCAACTTAAAACCCTGGCAGCCACATTCGCTGCGGTCAGGAGCCAAATGCATGTTTACAACAAGTTAAACACTCGCACAAAATCTGCAGATACATGGTATGCATCTCGATGTCGTCGAGACAGCTGAATCTAGGGTCGGAACCCCTAAACTAGGGGGGTTAATTAAAAGTAAAGCCCGTGAGTTAAGTCATACCTGCGCTTGGTTTAGTACGGGCGTCACAGAATCTGAGGCGTATATGATCCGACCCGTGTCGCAGGTCACCACGAACAGGAACCCATCAGCGGCTTCCAAGATTAAGTGCTTCAATTCTTGGTCGGTCAAAAATGACGGTTTATAAGTGCCGTCCGTATTGGTGTTACCTGTTCCTGAAAGGTAAGAGGTTAAAAACTGAAATAAATCCATTAAAAAAACAAAGAGAAAGAGAAAAAAATGCATGTATTATGTTACACTGAAGGCGAATGGATCAATTTTGCGATTCCTCTAGCTGGGAAGCGTTCCAAATTATGACAAGGGATATGAGCCCCCAGCTGCGATCAAAGTGATCACGAGCGTGCGTCACAACCGGGCTGAAACGCTGCTGCAAGAAGAGGCAATTCTTAAGCTTTTTCTTTGGCTCAAAAATGGGAACGAAGCAGCCCGCGAAGCAAGGGGGTGAACGTCACACAAAATGGCAGTGATCTTCAAAGAGGAGAGGCAACAATCGCAAACTTACCCATATATATCGGAGGAGGGGGGAGAAATCGAATGAGCATGACTTACTTACCCATGCCACTCCCGTTAGCAACCTCCATACCTGCAAAACACACTTCCAGTCATGCGAGAATCACTAAGAAGGTGCAAAATTTACCAACTGTTCATTTATTAAATTTGCACAATTCTTTTTAATAAGTTGCTGCAAAATTTTAAAGGGTAATTTTTTCTGCAATTTATGAATCATAAAGTAGAAAAAAACTATCATGATCTTTTCTAATGAAGCCATTACAATTTTAGATGGTGGTAACGATAAGTTTGATTGATAAGAATGACAAAATCGTAATGGCGTCCTTGGAAGATGTAAGCAGAAGCATTTACATGGTTGACTCTCCTCTAATCCCATATGCACTCAAGGTATATACAAAAGGATCCCATTATCTCCCCAGTTAGGCCAGGTACAGACATCCTTTAGGGAATCAATCTACCTAGAAGTTAGCTTTTATAACAAGGAGGAAACCGCACAGTGAGGGCATGCAAATAGAAAGATGTTCCCTGCACCCAGTTGAAACCCTTTTGTTTCAAATGAGGTGGAAATAATTATGATGTATATCTTGTTTTTCCTACATTATCATTTCTACTGAAGGAACAGAAAATGTGTGTACCTCAGGCTAAAATAAAAACTCATACATTTTCTTTTTATTCGAGTTTTAAGGAGTAATTCACTTGGTTAAACCATATAACTAAAAGTTGTAGCAGATTTTCTCAACTAGGTTGGGAAGGGGCAACTTTCACTAATTTTTCCCAATCGTTATACATCAATGACAAAGACGGCAATTGTGTATGGTTACCAACAGCGGTGTTTGTTGGTTGAAAACAGTAATTATAAGTTGTATCAAACCTTAAAAAAATCGTGCGTTGTGCTTGCCAATTATTATTTCGCAAGTTGACTAAATAATGAGGGAGGCTAGAGACTTCAAACAAAGAAAGTGGAATTGCAACATATTGATAATCTTGTTACCCGCTGACTTGTGTATCCAACACACCCATTCATCAATTTATCTTTAAAAAATGTTTTTTAAAGTTTATACTTATATTTTCTTCCATTAAACCTGATATTGGATGTATTTGTTCGTTTTTATTCTCAATAACTCATTTCTTCTTTCATCTTCAACATATCGACAATTATCCTTCGCCATTAAGAAATGTTTAACGAGCAAAGTAAATGACTTGGCTTAAAAGTGGCAAGAAGCAGGATTTCTAGGACAACATTGGAGACAGAGCTGAGCAAAAACAAACAAGGTCTAAGTGGAAACACTTGGAGTTGGAAGTGAACTGTATGAGTATGGGTACAGACACCAAGTTGTATTTTGCCACCTTTAGATTTGTGAAGATTTTGAACAGAGCCGATGCCTGGCCACATTTAAATATCATCCACGTAATGAATGAAATTTTCAATTTAGACTGCCTCAGCTTTAACTTCTTTAAGAACAAAATACAAGAATTATAAGCAAGTTTCCTTTTAGTCTTTATTCCGAGTATGTTGAAATTTGTCTGGATTAAGTCATGGCAACTAATACTTAAGTCATGAATGTGTGGTAAGATCAGAAATGACGAGCGGTGTGTGTCCATCTAAAGCCATCCTGACCCAAAGCATTAAATCTAATAATGGTCTCGCCAGATAAGCACCATTTCACATGAAATTGAATGAACCCAGACTTTTTAAAACCATAAAATGTTCTACTGGCCTTCTTGGCCCTGCTATGGACGCCAGTATATTCCTATTGCGTCCCCTCATCCCGCCTATACTATAGCAACATGACACTCAAACCCCATCAGTCATGCTTGGGGGAGGTACTGCGAAGGCAAAAGTGACAATTAAAAGTCAATTGAAACTTCATTTTGGAGTAGTATTATATTGTTCTAATGAATACACTCCTAACGAGGACGAAGCGTCTCCGAGACCTGCCCGTTGCAGTGTGTTCACTAACCCTTGCCATAGCAACCGCTCCCTTCCCGCAACCGAAAGAAGCTAAAGGGTGGAAGAGAGGAGCTGAGAATTTCAGAGACCCGAATAAGGTTGTGGAAACTAAAGATAGGGAGAGAGTGGGGTTGGTGTCCCAAAGATAGTGTTTGGTAAATAGAAGGGAAACGTGGGCTTACCGCGTAGAGTCTTCATGTGCGCGACGGCCATTCGGAGGATGGTGAGCTTGTCGGGCTTGCGGGCGAGCGCCGAGCACGTGGGCACCATGTCGCTCAGCTCGGCGATGTAAGCGGTCATCTTGTTGCGACGGCGCCGCTCGATCTCGCAGTGATTCTCCCTGCGGGGGAGGGAGAGAAGACACGCCGGTCAAAAAGGGGATCCTGGTAGGGGGGCGGGCACGCCCACCCCCCGCCAATGGACCCCCTAAACCTCCTCGACAGGTGGGGGGCGGAGGGAATTCGACATTTTTTTTGGCAACGAGACCGAACGATACCCACTTAAAGACTCTGCTTCTCTCAATGGGGGCAGAGGCATCGGCCGAGGAGCGGGGCCCGCATGGGGATGGGTGGCTCGCGGGTTCGAAACCACCCTGCCTGAACAACGAAAAGAGAAGAAAAACGGTGGCAAAAAAACGCAAGTTTAAAAGGAGTCGGGGAGTAATAAATGGGTTAGGGAGTAAAAAAAAAAAGGAGGGAGGGGTGATTACCTCCCATCCACCCTTCTATTCCATCATCCACTTCAAATTAACCTTTCACACACAATCCACTTTTAAGTTAAAACAGAGATGGCCCCAAACGGGGCCATATCGACCTCCGAATGGTCCCCGACAGAGCTGTCCATATTAGACCTCATAATCGACCCCAGGGATCAACAAAGTCGACATTACTGAGCCTTAAGGGACCTCCCCAAAGGTGGCGGCTCATATCAATTCCAAGGTCGATATTGGCCCCAAACGGTCAATATGATCCCAAGGTGGTGGCTCAGTAGTGTCTTTACAAACTACTTGGGGCTCGATTAGAAATTGTTAGCAAGGAAGTACCACATCTTCGGTCGCCCTATTAAATAATATTGTTTAAATACCGAGTTTTGCAAAAGTTCTGTCACACAGTTTTTTTATCTTTCGATAAGTTTATGTGTGTGATAGAAAAAGTTCCCAAAGAAAATTAAAATTCTACTTTTCCAGCACATGCCATTTAAACGTCTTTTCCATTGTGTGTGGAGATGGAAGTGAAAAGAATCGAGATCTCTGCTCACTCACGCGCGACCACAACCAGCCCGACATCGCCAAGCGGCTCAACGTCAGCCGAATGACCACCGTCCACCGACCTCGTTCAGGCAGATCTCGAGTTGTCAAGAATTTGGTTGTAAGAAAAGCTTTCGAAAGTGATCCAAGGTTCAAAATGACTGCGTTCGCGAAGAACAACACCTCGGTGGCCACCGTGTTCAAGGAAGAGGGAGGAAAGAGCATGAAGTGCGTGGAAAGACCTCTGGTGACCGACCTTATGCGAGAACAACGTCGAAAACGCTGTCGTCAACTTCTTAACGACTCGTGGAAATCGAATTCTCATTTTTTTCGATGAAATAAAAACCGTCACAGTCAGCAACAAGCAGAACGACCGCGTGGTAAGCTTCGGCCTGGGCTTCTCCTCGGTCCGCTACGTGTCCACGACCAAGCACTCGGCCTCCTTGAGGATACTCGGCATCGTAGCTTCGAATGGCGGGGAGATGCCGCCGGTGTGGTTCGTGGCCGGTTACAGGCATATCGATGTCGATTAAAGAGACCTTTTGGCCACGACAGCCTTGCCCTGGATGAGAAAGATCACGAAGAAGGAGGACTAAGTCTTTCGACCGTGCAGAATGGTTGGGGTCAAACATGAACTTCTGGTTGAAGGACTTTTGGTCGCCGCAGTCACTCGACCTAAAAACCTATAGACTGCAGCGTGTGGGCGCATGTCGATGGCAAAGCCAGCAAGGACCATCATAGCAACGTCGACGAGCTGAAATCCTCCGTCAACCGCGTCTGGGCAAGCACGAGGAAGGACTTCGCCCGCAACGTCTGCGCGGCATTTAGGTCTGGCCTGGAGCGCGTGCTCGCCGTCTAGGGCGGCCACGTTGATTATATCACAATGTAAACACACACCTATGTTAAAAACAATAAAAAAAACGTGTCTAACTGCATCAAAACTAACATTGTGTCCTTTGTTGAGACCGTCGTAACGAGTGTAACAGAACTTTTGCAATATCCGGTAGATATACGGGGTTGATAAAGAGTGAAGGTTTCCATGAAGGGGTCAAACGACCATGAAAAAAGAACCTTGAGTTAATAAAGGCTATAACCTAACATTATATTAACATATTTCGGTGCAGCAGGTGGGAACTTTTAACCCAAGGGTCATCATGCTTCAATGCGGGGGTCGGAAGTCTGTTCAGACCATTGGAATGATGGGCAGGATTGAAAGGCGAATTAGGCGCGTCTAGAACAAAATAAACTAAGGTGAAGGGAGGTAGGGGAGGGGGTAGTAACAATTTAACGGATGACAAAGGCAGCAAAGGCCTATCAGAGGTCATCCGAGTAAAGAGTCACCCCATAGACTGTAATCCATAAAATTGCGTCAAAAACACAGCTAAAAAAGTTACCCATTAACCTTTCTTATGAGCAGAAGAAGTCGCCCCCTGAAATTTTAATGTTCCAAAGAAGCGTTTCCGACAACTGAGCCTCGAATTTGATTTCTCGTTCCGGGGAGATGGAATCCTCCGACGATCGGGTGATGATGGGGGATGCAAAAACGAAGTGACTTAATGGATTGCTAAGGGAGAAAGGGGTTTTAAGAAAGCTCCATTGGAGCAGAATGACCACCCTTAAAATGGGAGCGAGGAAAAACGTCGAATTATTGGTAAAGTTGTTGTGGAAGTTTAGATTCGATGATTCTTTGGTGCATTATCCCCTAGAGCGTCGGTGATTCCACTCTTTTTCTACCAACCGAGAGCTCTTGGTAGTCGTAGTACCGGGTTCGATCCCGGCATTAGCGGACACAAACGACAGAGATCTGGCTACCCACTGGTGGACGCGCTGTGCTCACCCCGTCAGTACTGGGGTGGGTAGATCTTACACTTCTCACCACACACAGAACCAATTACAACACAGTTTTCTTTCCTCTCCCGTCTTAACAGCACAACACACACACACATTGTTCCAAGGAATCCTGCCGATGGGTATCTTTATCCACATACCTCTGACGCGGAACATATTCCTTTTTCCCGGGGCGACGAAGGTTCCACCCGAAAGTTGTTTGGTCTCAAAACATAAGACTTCCTGGCACCTCTACCCAAAAGAGGACCGACCGGCCCCTGATGCTATCGGGCTCAACATATATCTATTTTATTATCCGTCTGGATAAGGGCAGGTTGGCGAACCACCACCGCTACTACAACCAACTACCACAACTCCCAGGAATTCGACGTTTCTCCTTGCCTTGCATGTTGCTCCAATGGAGCTTTCTTAAAACTCCCCTTCTCCCTTAGCAATCCATCAAATCACTTCGCATCCCCCATCATCACCCGGTCGTTGGAGGATTCCATCTTCCCGGAACGAGAAATCAAATTCGAGGCTCAGTTGTTTTTATATAACCTTTTGGGCCTCATCGCATTTACCAATTTCATAAAATCACCCCCTCCCCCACCCCCACCCCAAAATAATATAATACGTAATGAAGGACAAAGTGGATTGGAATACGCTTGACTTATTACACTTCGTAGGTCGGGTGGGGGAGGGGTGTTCCCCCTGTCCAAACCAGGAGGCAATCGCATCCTCACTTCTCGATCTTAGAAAGGCAAATACTAAAACGGATTGCAAGCACTAAAAGAGCAACATTTAAGCGTTCAAAAAAGCACATCGTTTTCATTGAGAATCAAAAAGGGGCTGACAAATACATCGATCGTCTAGTATAATGAGTTTGGGGTCGAACGCCACCGCGCCTCCTTCATCCGCCGGACTTAGTGGAAGGTAGTCGGTGACAAACCATTGAGAGACCAATGGGAACTAGAGCAAAAGGGGTGCAAGAAAAAATCATGCTTACTCGACCGAACGAGCCTAGAACACATCATTTTGTGTCGGGCAAGAAAAAATAGCTAAAATACAGTTAAGTTCATTAAAAAAAGCTTCATCCTTCTAGGTGGGATACTTTAGATATGCCAGCGAATTACGAATATATATATATATATATATATATATATATATATATATATATATATATATACGAGCTTAATAAAAAAGCAGAACTAAATGCTATCATGCATAAGGACAATTACCATAATTTGAGAAGGGAAGGGGATTGATGTTTGTTATATGTGGGGCGAGATAAAGGAATTAAAGGGACCCCGGCTAAACAAACTAGCGATCTTTATGCTCACAGGTCGGACCCCCTTGGAATATAGAGGTGTCCGGTCTAACCGCCAATATGAGTTTAATAAACAATCAGAAATCCCAGAACAAGTTCTTCGCTTTCTTAGGGGGTGGAACTGATCATATATATATATAAAAAAAACAATTATATACCCACATCCCTTCTCGCAGGTTAAGAACAAACGATGAGGGGAATTGTGGAGGTGGGGAGGGAATCTACAATGAAAGAATGAATGACACCATGTGGAATAACATCACCAGTACTCGCCAAATTGCAACACACAAATTCCTTTAATGTAAATGAGCAACTAATATATAGAAATAGTATCTTTGCTTCATGCCTTCCATTCAGAGCGGAGTAACGAAGCCTGTCAGAATCCGATGCGAATACAGAGCTTTTAAATAACGAGTGGAGGGGGAGCGCCGATCGCTTCGTAACAAGACACCCGCAACTTTGAAATCAGAGGGAAAGGACTCGTCGCTAGCAGATCCTAAATACGGCGACAAAAGGTATCAAAAAATAATACAGCAAGAAAGGGAGAAAGATGCAAATCGTACTTACGCCGAGGCATAGACCGATTGTGATAGTTGGCCT
Organism: Ceratothoa steindachneri; assembly: GCA_963969495.1. Classification (NCBI taxonomy): domain Eukaryota; kingdom Metazoa; phylum Arthropoda; class Malacostraca; order Isopoda; family Cymothoidae; genus Ceratothoa; species Ceratothoa steindachneri. Next base: position 106,623,427 of record OZ018326.1, read on the forward strand.
TCGGCGCTCGGTTCACTACTCGTACTGAAACTAGAAAACAGTATGAGAAGAAAAATAGTGCCCCACCCCTCCTGCAACTAGCTTCTAAATAGGGCAAACCATAACCATTAATCGACACCTCTCATTGGATCCGGCCCTACATTCTGGACCGAACCGGTTGGATGTCGTGTCGTTCAAGCGCGTTTGGGCCTCAGAAAAGCCACGGCACAATTCCAATTCTTGAGCGCTGAAAGGTAAGGGGGGAGAAGAAGGGGGAGTAATGAACGCCTGCGCAACAACGATACCGAAATACCCAATGCATGTCGGAAGAGGCGAAAAAACGAGAGAAACGCAAATAATTCGTTCTTAATTCCGAAAGAAAAATATTAATTAAAAAAAAGAAAAGGCAATAACCTAATTGAAAATTTTCTGGAGTAGAAAGCTAAAAAGTGGTCTGAAAGCGTGTCGACCATTTTAAAAATAAATTCACCTCTCCGGAATAAAAAGAATCGTTACACTGGTATCGTCGCTCTGATCAGAGAGCGGCAGTTGTTGTTGTTTTTTTTTCTATCAAATCAAGAGCTCAAAATTCCTATGGGCCACGCCTAAGGAAAGAAAAACCTGAAAACCATTAAATGTGGATGAAATCTGCCTCCATCAACCTTTTTACAACGGGAGAGAAAGAATAAGAAAAAAAAACAAAACCTTTTCTCCCGAAAGGAAAAATGAACCGCCTATCCAAAAGACGAGCGTATTTAATACAGAAAAAGGAAGCAGCATAAACAAAATGTTTGCAGAAGAGTGAGAAAGGATGAGGCTGTAATACAATCAGGGTTTTTTTTTAAGCAGAGAATCCTACGACATAAAAAATATTCCGTTCGAAAGAACAAAATTTCAGTTTTAATAGTCATAAAGAGCGAAGGCAAGACATAATTACGCAAAATTCGATAGTTCATAACATCGGGCTTCCAAGATTGAAATCATCTGGGTATAAAGATAAATGGGGTTCGCATGTACACAAGGCATCCTTCGTAACCTCACCCCCTATTTTTTTAATTGCCCCACTATTCTTTCTTATTTGCATACAGTAATAATAACAACAACAGCAGGTAATATATTACCCGCTTTACAGGTTGCTACCAAGGTCCGATTAAGAAAGAGGTAGATTTAGAAAGAACTGTGTGGAATTCTTTGATAACTTAATATATTTTTATTAATAAAGACGGAGGTCAGGTCAGGGAAGAAGGGTTCGCCCCACATCTTAACAAATGTGCGTTCGATCCTGTGTTATCAAATGTGGGTTTCATCCTTTGTTAAATTCGTGCCAAGCGTCTGAAACCTTCAGGGAAGAGGAAGGTGAGGGAGGGGGGGGGGGTCCATTTTGTACATTCCAGCAAAAATCAAACAACGAACACGATCAAAACATTAAAAAGGAAATATGAGGGCATCTCCGAAATAAAGGAAGTGAAATGTGTAGAAGATACACCCTTGGCAAATTATAAAGCACCACTCCTAGATTTCATACGACATTTAATGAAACTTTTTTTTAGAATTCATCATATTCATATATGATAATAATGTGTGATTTTGCCAATATTTTAAATATTCTGAGGTTATGGTACGTTAGGAAGTGAGCGGACTATGCATTTACAACCACACACAACATAAGAAGGAATTCAAGGCTTCGGGGAAACACAGAAGAATGCTTTCAACACGTACTCAAAATCAACACAGGCCATGATGGTGATTGCCTTTTTGTAAGCAGTTCAGGCGCAATCTTGTGGCTGCAGTTTATGGGGCGTGTGTTGACTCGGATGACCTCTGATGACCACTTGTGGCTTTTGTCATCCGATGCATTGTTATGTTAACACAACAACATCACGATGATGTTGATGAGAAATGTCAAGCAAAGATAGAGAGAGCAGAGGAGTGAACGGATAAATGCGAAGGCGCTTCACCCATTTTTTAAAAAGTTTTGAAAGCCCATCTGGCGACTACCTACTAGGGCAAAACTTGCCGTAGTCACGCTAAAGTCTACTAGTAGGCTAGATTAAAAAACAAATAACCCACGTCCAAAGGATCGTATAGTCCACAAGTCTGTTTGCACGAACCAGTCCCGAGTACAAGGGACAAGCGGTAGCAACCCCGCTCGTCCCGGGACAGGTAACGTGCGCGAAGATCACCTAGACTGGGGCATTCAACAAGAATGTACCGAACAGTCTGGGGAACAACGCAGTCATCCCAATAAGGCACAGGCGAGCGCTCCATCAAATGGTGGTGCGTCCCGCGAGTGTGTCCAATTCGGAGACGACAGAAAGCAACCTGAAGCCGTCGCGGCATTGGCGGGTAGGTCCATGGGAACAGTCGCGGCGCAATGGCACCTAACTTTAAGCTCCCCTGGCCGTCTCCCATCTTCTTTGCCAGGTAGCCCGGAGAGCTGCCTGTATTCCTGCCATGTAATCGGTGTGAGGAAAAGCGAAACGCTAGTCTGGTCGTCCAGTCGTCGCAGACTCTTTGGCGCCCTCATTGCCAGCAATTCCTACATGTCCAGGAACCCAGCAGAAGATAATATCGATGGCCTCACGTTACTGTAAACCGGGGGGGGGGGACACATTCCAATGTACCTAGAGCACTAAGGGTGCTTGGCGGGTCGTTAAAAAAAATCCAAATCCGGTCTCTGAACCGCGCACGTCGCGTTATCTCCCACACTGTGCGGTGTATTACAACCAACTCGGCCGTGAAGACAGAGGCAGCACCTGCAGAGCACGGCTCCAGCGTGACACAGCATGCGCCGGAAAGGCCGAAGGCAATACTCCCGGCACTGTAGAAGCTTTCAGAGCAGAGGCGTGGCGACAAATAATCAAAGCTGGTACCCTCCAGGGTGGCGTCCTGGGCAGAACCAGGGGCGCCAACGGCCCGAGAGCTAAATAGAGGTCTCGACGTACTTTCCTAGCGCTAAACACAAAGTGCTTAGGGTATGACTGGCGTTTCTCGGCGGCATAGGCACCGTCGAGATCAGATGCCAATGCTCGCTCGTACAGGCGAATAATGCACTGTACACGGCGCAGAGCGAATGGCATCTCCCCAGCATCGACACGTGGTCTCTCATTGGGAGACGTGCGGAAGGCACCGGTCGCGAGGCGAAGGCCGCTGCGGTAGATCGAATCCACTTTCCGCAATAAACGCTCGGCTGCGGATGCATAAAAATCGCATCTGTAGCAGAGCTTCGAACGAACAAAGGATCTATGAAAAAGTAAGGCAGTAGCCCTACCAGCACCCCGGGCGCTGAACGTCACGGAACTATGAATATCTATGGCGCAGGAACAATAGTCCCTAAGGCTGCGAAATATGAGCCTCCCAGGTAAAGCGTCGGTCAAGTACAAGACCAAGGAAACCGTGCGAGTCCACCACTTCCAGGCGAACTCCATTTAGAAACAAGTCTGGGTCAGGTTGTAGCCGTGGAAGGAGGCAGAAGTGCACCACCTTAGTCTTGGCCAAGGAAAACCGAAGCCTGCGCGCTTCGGCATAGCGCGAGACGCGGTTTAATAACTGTTGGAGTCGACGCTCCAGAGTTGGCATTTGGGCCGCGCCAAAAAAGATCGAAAGGTCGTCTACGTAGAGCCTAGCGAAAACATCTGACATTATCGAGGCGATACCGTTGATGCTCAGAGCAAAGAGTGTGACACTGAGGACACTTCCCTGCAGGACACCCTCTTCCTGCTCCATTTGGCCGGAGAGGCCTCCCCCCCTCCCCACCCGTACACGGAATCGAGGATCTCAAATATTGATATAAAATTGGAGGCGTCCCATCGACCCATCGTGTGGAGAGACTTCATGATACCGTATCGCCATGCGGTATCATAGGCTTGTCAGATAAAGAAAACACAGGGGTGTAGTGCTGTCTACGAAGGAAATCTTCGCAGGCGGCATTTTTCAGTAGGGGCAGAGCATCCGACGTGGAGTGGAACTTGCGGAATCCGCAATGTGCAGAAGACAGATGGAATCCGCTGTTAGGAATAAAAGGCTAATCTAACATTTACTAATTTCTCCATCAACTTGCACACGCAAGAGGTTAGAGCGATTGGGCAGAAACCAGTGGGGATAGAGTGATCTCTCCCCGGTTTGCAAAAAAAAAAAGAGTGCAGTAGCGATTCGCGAGGAGTCCGGGAGGATACCTTCAAACCAGATCCTGTTGAACAAACAGGGCATATAGGGACATCGTCTGGACAAGGGAAGGTGTCCGCGAACGAAGCGAGAGCGCAACGCACCTCACTCAAAGTAAACCTGTCGTTGAAGGGTTCTCCACCTTTGGAGATAAAATCCAGCTGGCGGCCTTCCACTACATCCCGGCTAGAGAATGCGGAGAAAGTGGTGGCATTCTCCTGGAGAACAGGAGGGTGTCCTGCGAGAACTTGCCCCGAATCCTTTTGACTCGCTTCCACAACCCTGCTAGAGAGGTCTTCCAGTTAAGTTAAGACACGAAAGCCCGCCAAAAAGAGCGGTGGGCGTGCTTCGAAACATAGAGGAACGTAGCCCTAGCTCAACGAAATTCACCGACAATGAAATCGTTCGGGCGGCGCTTATAGCGGATGTAGCCATAACGGTTCTGTTCCGAGAACGGCAAGACGTTCTAGGAATAGTAGTAGGCCCACGGCGATGAGGTTGCCGGATAAGAACTCAACGGCTTCATCTACCGACCTAAACTCCTCGACCGAGACAGAGAAAGCAGTCATTTCCTGAAATGCGGACCACCGCTTCCGTGCCAAGCACCACCAGGGAGGGCTCTCAGGCGGCCCCCCACCCAAAATCAGACTGCATCCGGAGATCACAAAGATAGATCGACACAAGGAAATGAAGCGGTTCTCGGGCAGTGATGCATAAACTCATTCACATTTAGGACACCTATCTTCAGCTCGTCGAGCAGGTCGACAAGGACTTGACCTCTGGGATTAATCGAGTAGTCTCCCCAGAGGGGGTGTCTACCGTTCAGATCTCCGAGAAAGAGAAAGGGAGTCGGCAACCGTGGTGACGGGGGAATACACGCGGAGATAACAGTATACTTCCTATCTAGCTGCACAGCTACTGCCTGAAAGGAGGTATCTAAAGCGAAGAGGAGATATGGTGGGTGTAAACCGCGCATCCTCCTGCCAGGCCCCCATCCTGGGGGTAGCGGGGTGGCAAAATCCTTATAGCATGCGGGGGAGGGCAGGGGGCACGAGCCGAGCATGGTGTCCTCCCGGGGAACAAGAGGAGACGAGCCTCTGCAGCTCCTCCCAGTTGGCCCTGAGTCCGCGGCAATTCCATTGAAGGAATGTGCCCTCCAGGCCTAGCACGGAGGAGATGCGGGGCCCGTCTTCGAAGAGAGAAGACCCTCACGGGGATGGTCGTAAGCTCTCTGGATGCAGAAATCAGGGAGCTGTTGGCCAAACAATGCGCTGAAGGCGCTGTCGCCTTTGAGGACTTATCTGGGAAGATAGCCTCACGACCAACTTTAGGGGTCGTGTGGAGGCGCATGACCGTTTTACCTTACAGGAAACGGTCACGCTGGGGGAAGGGAGAGGAACCCTGGTTTTAGCCGGGGTTGGGTGTGAACCTTTTATGCTGCCAGTTCTCCCAGGGGAGCACCCGGGGTGGAGAGAGTCTGCATAAGGGTTCCGAATGGGCGCCGAAACAACCGTACTCGTTGGCCTGGATGGGCCAGGAGCAGAGGGTGTCTTTCTTAGCATTGAGGCGTAAGACGTCCCAGGCAGAGCCGGGTGCGCCAGGACCAAGTCATTAGCCTCGCGAAATGAGAGACGATCCTAGGCCTGAACAGCCAGGATTACCTTCTCGAGATATGCACCACCTTGCTTCGAAGAAGCGTGGTGCGGCTCTCCGCAATTGACACACTTGGCCACATAAGATTTGGATTTATCGTGTGCGGCCTTGGAGCAACTTACACAGACTTCTAGTATGGCCGAGGGGATACGGCGTGGAAGCCGACCCGCTCTTCGGACTTGGAGCCATCCGTATACACTGGCACGGTACCAGCGTGACACGATGTGTGCTCCAAAAAGGTCGAACGCAATACTCCCGGCGCAGTACAAGCTTTGGGAGCAGAGGCGTGGCGACAAATAGCCAAATGTAGTACCCTCCAGGGTGGCGTCCTGGGCAAAACCAGGGGCGCCACCGGCCCGAGAGCAATATCTACCTCTCAAAGGAGTTTCCTGGCCCTAAACCCAAAGGGCTTAGGGTATGACTGGCGTCTCTCGGCGGCATAGGCACCATCGAGATCAGCTGCGGATGCAGTGAGAGCTGTTGGCGACTGAGGGAGGCGCCGGGCTCGCGCGTACAGGCGAGTCATGCACTGCACGCGGCGCAGAGCGAGTGGCATCTCCCCAGCATCGACCAACAGGCTCTCAATGGGAAAAGTGCGGAAGGCACCGGTCGCAAGGCGAAGGCCGGTGTGGTGGATCGAATCCACCTTTCTGCAATAAACGCTCGGCTGCGGATGCATAAAACTCGCATCACCTCGGCAGCACCGAGGTGATGCCGTTGATGCTCAGGGCAAAGAGTGTGACACTGAGGACACTTCCCTGCGGGACACCCTCTTCCTGCTCCTTTGGGCCGGAGAGGGCTGCCCCCACCCGTACGCGGAATCGACGATCTCGCAAAAATTCAGATATAAACATTGGGAGGCGTCCCCTCGCCCCCATCGTGTGGAGAGTCTCCATGATACCGTATCGCCATGCGGTATCATAGGCCTTCTCCAGATCAAAAAACACCGTGGCGTAGTGCTGTCTACGAAGGAAAGCCTCGCAGACGGCAGTTTCCAGTCGGAGCAGAGCATCCGACGTGGAGTGGAACTTACGGAAGCCGCACTGTGCAGAAGACAGATGGCCTCCGCTGTCCAGGAAATAGGCTAATCTAACTTGCACACGCAAGAGGTTAGAGAGATTAGGCGGAAACCGGTCGGAGTAGAGTGATCTCTTCCCGGTTTGCGAAAGGCGAGAACAGTAGCGATTCGCCAGGAGTCTGGGAGAAGACCTTCCACCCAGATCCTGTTGAACAAATCTAACAGAAAGGCCATGCCTCGCTCACCCAGGTGTCGAAGCATGGCGTACGGGACATCGTCCGGACCATGAACGGTGTCCGCGCACGAAGCGAGAGCGGAACGCAACTCACTCACAGTAAACTTGTCGTTGAAGGGTTCTCCGCCTCTGGAGGTAAAGTCCAGCCGGCGGCCTTCCGCGACATCACGACGTGCATTGAATGCTGGCGGAGCAGCATCACGGCTAGAGAATGCGGAAAAAGCGGTCGCTAAGGATTCCGCCACGGACGCGGGGTCCGAGATTGCGGTCCCATTCTCCTGGAGAACGGGAGGGGGGTCCTGCGAGAACTTGCCCCGAATCCTTTTGACTCGCTTCCACACCTCAGCTAAAGGGGTCTTCCCGTTAAGTGAAGACACGTATGCCCGCCAAGAAGAGCGGCGGGCGTGCTTCGAAATATACGGGAACCTAGCCCTAGCCCTAGCCCGACGAAATTCATCGACAGTGAAATCGTTTGGGCAGCGCTTATAGCGCATGTAGGCATAACGCTTCTGTTTGAGGGCCGTCTCACACTCGGCCGACCACCATGGGAGTGGTCAAGGTGCAAAACGGCCAGACGTCCTAGGAATAGTAGTCAGGCCCACGGCGATGAGGTTGCCGGAGAACTCAACGGCCTCATCTACCGACCTAAACTCCACGACTGCGATAGAGAATTCACTCATTTCCTGAAATGCAGGCCACCGCGCCCGCGCAAAGCACCACCGAGGTGGTCTCTCAGGCGGCAGTTGCCCTGAAAATGATATTTGAATGGGAAAGTGATCACTACCATGGAGGTCATCGACCACCTCCCAATCAAAATCAGGCTGTGCATCCGAAGAGCACAAAGATAGGTCGAGGCAAGAAAATGAAGCGGTTCTCGGACAGTGATGCGTAAACTCATCCACGTTTAGGACCAGCTATTGAGAGCTGCCACGTCTAAAATATTTGACCAAACTCCAACAGGCCAGCGCCTTGCTGCACAATGTGTACTATATTTTCCTACCATTTGGTCAACAGCATCGACGTCAACTTTATTCTTGTTATAAAACTTTATCACATCTGCCTTCTTTTTAGCATCTTCTGAAACTGTTGGAGCTGAATGCATTTTGGAAAGCAAACATACAGACTTATTATCTTTGCACTGATAATTCACAAACATGCATCCACTTTCTTCTTTAAAGAAAAATTTGCTATTGTAACGTCCTCCCTTTTCATAGGCAGTCATTTCCTTGCTGTTTGAACGAACTGTACCAAATATGGAAGTTCCTTGATCTTGAAGTTTTCTTGCAAGTTCAAATGTTGTGAAGTTGTCTGTTGTTACATTATAGCCCTTTCTTTTTATTGTGTCTGTGAGCTTCAGCACAACACTTTCCCCAAGAGGTAGTCCATTTCTTGATTCTTTTTCTTGTGCACCGAGATACGGTATTATATTGGCAACATATTTTGAATTCACTTCAGCTAAGATCCAAAATTTAATGCAAAATTTATCTGTCTTGTTTGGCATGTATACAATAGAAGGACAACGAATTTTCATCGGTAAAAGTTGCTCATCTTATGTTAGGCTAAACTCTGGAGTATAATTTCTTCTGCAATTTTGAGCAAATGCCTCAAAAATGTCTCTTATATGGGTAAATTTATCATTACTTATACGTTCTAACCTCGTAAATTTTAGACCAAAGCACATATGTTTTCTGATCTCTCAATAATGTCGTCGAGACATCATTTCTCGAAAAATATCAGGACCATAAAGTTTGCTCCAAAGAAAATCTGCACTGAGGCCCTTACCATATATATTCCTCGAGCATATTCCAATGCAAAAGTGCTTCCAATATTTCCAAAGTGAGAGAGTTATCAAGATTGAACTCTTTTTCTTCTGCAATAGTACATTTGAGAATTTTTGTTAGCATTGTCTCATCAATAAATGATTTCCATGCCATGTACAGAGGAGATTTTGAAACATCATTTATCAAGGCTCGTGTGACACCTAGATTAGCTTTGATGTGTTTCTTGATTTGCCAGGCTTTGCTTTCGTGAGAGCTCTCCATGTTACTCCATATCTTGTTACAATATCTTCGTTTTTATCCAATGTAAGGGTTTGGAGAGCTGATGCCTCTTGGTCGTCTTCTGAGCAAGAGTCTGAAGATTCAATTTTCTTCCTCTTCACTTTCACTACTTATATCGTCACCAGAATCCCACATGATGTCGATTGCTTTATCAATCGGAATACATTTATCTGCATCTGAAGACATAATCTAGGTGGATATATAAAAATATCTTATGACGAAAGGTTTAGGCTATTAGGTTGTACCACAGCACAGATTTGTACGGTCCTGAACAAGTAACTAACGACAATTTATAAATACCAAATGCACTAAAGATTTGAATGGAAATTTCCACGGAAATTTCTAGAAAAATAAGAACTTATTGCACCACACTACGAAATGTTATAAATGCTCCACCCACATCTTATTGCATCACATTAAGTGATGTTCACTGAAATAAAAATTAGGGGAAATAATATGATCTCATTTTGTATTAGCAAAATATAAATGGTGTAGTTTTCGACACCTTGGCCTTACGAGGTAAACTCGCATATTCCTATTAAATTATAAAAATTGAAAAAATAAAAATTTGGTTTTCAATAACTTCAGAAGAAAATAATAATTGTCATGGAAGCATAATGAGTTATATTCATTGGTTAGGGCTCAAAAAAGAAATGAAAAATTGCAAGGTGTCTATTTCGACACCTTGGCCATTCTAGTGTTAAGCCACGACTGAATCCACGTAAAAATACTTCCATACATCCAAGCACTTTAATTTTATTCAAAAGTCTCAAGTGTGGCAGTGGTACCCTGTCGAAAGCCTTACTAAAATTCAAATAAACTATATCGTAATTCTCATCTTTATCGGGAGCAATGGACACCTTTATTTAAAAAGAAAGTAAATTATTCAAAACACGATTTGCCCCTAGTAAAGTCTTGTTGAGATTCCTTAATCACAAATATACGAGGGGCGGTCAATAGGTTTTGCGAGTCGGTAGGGAAAAACAGAGTAAGGGGGATGGCTGTTTGTGGGGGTGTTAGGACAAGTTATGACAAGTCAGGACCTGCAGCCGCACACTCCTGCCTCGTCTATTTAAGAAGTAGTTGCTGATCACAGATCGTCAGTCACAAACAATGGAGAAGGTTGAGCAGCACGCAGTGATCAAATTTTGATCAAGGAAGGCAAGAATGCAAAAGAGATCCATGAACGCATGGTTGGAGTGTATACTGACACCACCCCTTCCTATGCAACCATTGCTCGCTGGAATAAGGAGTTCCGCCATAGTCGTGAGTCCCTTGAAAATGACCCCCGTCCAGGACGCCTATCAGATGTGACCAACGAGGACAATGTGGCTCATATAGAGAGGATGATCCTTGAAAATTGAGGCATGAAGGTCGAAGAAATCGAGCGAGAACTTGGAATATCACATGGAAGTGTTATCAACATCATCCACCACAATTTGGCCATGACCAAGGTCTCTGCCCGTTGGGTCCCTGAAAACCTCACGCCCCATGATCTACTTCAACGTCGTCAAAGTCCACACGGCCAGAGTTGCATAAGCTGCCCTGCGCAAGTGCGGATTCGAGGAGCTCAACCATCCCTCATACAGTCCAGATCTGCCCCCTAGGGCCTACTTTAAAATTCCGCCAACTCAAGGCTGCACTTCGTGGACGCCGGTTTGGGGACGATGAAGATGTCCAGCTCGCCGTCCAGGAGTGGATTGAACAGCAGTCGGGAGATTTCTGGTTGTCGGGAATTCGAAGCCTCAGGGACAAGTGGCGCAAGTGCATTGAAGTCGAGGGTAGTTATATTGAAAAATAATAAAACACTTTTCCTCATATCTCGTTTCCTTATATCCGAATTGACAAAACTTATTGACCGCCCCTCGTATATTCAATTATTTTTCCCTAACACTGATCGGTAATTGGACATTATTGTTTACCCACCCTCTTAAATAAAGGTATTAGATTAGATTTCGTCATGCCGTTGGTAAAATACAAGTCTCTAACGATATTCTAAATAGACATGCTAATGCTAGGGTAGCGTTCATCAATTTTCTTTCAAAATTTCATAAATTCAGGGGTGATAAAAAGTTGTAGCACGACTTATGAATTGTAAAGATATTTTTCTTACTTTAATATAATTTAGTTCTGTTTGGCAAGCTACTTCTAGGTTGTGACTTTTTTTTTTTAGTGTTTCGGGGAATTACATGACAATTATATTTAATTCACTGCTTTTATTCTTATTTCACAGGTTAAATTGTGAAATTAGGACAAGACAGGGGACATTCACACATATGAGCAACCAACGTAATTGGAAATTGTAGAGAGTTGTGGCCTTATGAACTCCCAGCTCTGCGTGACATTCTGAAATATGGAATATTTATTCTTCAGAGAAAAGAGCAGTGAGGATGTGAGAATCTACCTAGCAGTCATCTTGCAAAAAGGACATTTACCCTAAAGTGCTTGAAAAGTAGGAACGAGCGAGGAGTTCTTTTGTAGCCCCCGTTATAAATTCACGAGTCACAATCTTGAACAAGATACAAGAGAACTGGGAGGAGGCCAAAAACATCTCTCTTGCGAGAGGACACCTACACGTCAAAGAGGCTTTCATTGCAAAACATGACAAGCTTTTTGACATCCTCAGTTGCAAAAACGAAACTCACATGACCTAGGGAGATGAAGATCCCTGTGAAGGAACTTGCTTTTATTAATTGTCAAAGACAAAAGTTTCGTTTCATTGGACCGCATCAGATTGGCTTGTCAGATCAAAGCAGAAGCTTGAAGAAGAGTTGCTGAATATAAGTAGACAAGTAAACAGGCAAATGTCCAATGCCATCGAGTGAAATAATTTTCTCTTTTGATGAAAATGAACGACAAATAGCTGATGGAAGCTATGAAGTGAAATTAAAAAGACCAAGCTCATTTTGAACTTTCATTAAAAAGCCACAGTAAAACGCATTAGAAATACCTGACTTTGCTCTGCATACCATCAGATATGGTGTTTGCCTGCGTGACACAGCTGGCATCACTGCTTGATCACTGAAGAGGACAAGAGGCTTATAGTTGATCATAAACACTGGCTGGGAGGGGGGTTCCATGCATTAGGTAGAGGTAAAGCTTGGTTTGTGCCCTCCACACTAAGGAGTTACCCCTGCGACACTTGATCACACAGTGGATGGGAAGACCTTGTCTAACAACAAGTGGGCAGGTAATATTGGCAAGATGCTAGACACAGCAACCTAACTTGAAATCTATCCTTCATTCACTAAACTCTCAATTGGACAGCCTCTTACTCAATTATTTACAATGTCGTAAATGACTAGTAATCAAATGTACGGGTATAGGATCGCACATGCCATAAGGACAGGAGAACTTCCCACAGATCTGGCCCTTTCTGAAATTGGGTCCGTTGGTTGACAACAGCAAACAGGCTTTGTCGCATATGGGTTTCAAAACATGGTCTTAAAGGAAGAACCCTCATCAGCAACCTAAGACTGATAGCGGCATACATTGTTGGTGTTGTCCAATATCAAAGTAAAACATTCTTGTGTGGAAGGCCCGTGCCACATCTTGTTTGAGAGGCGGATACTTAAACAACAAAAGAAGGCTGTGGTGGATGCTGTTTTGCTAACCATCGAGCGCCCACTCAAGGTATTCATTCAGTCAGCGATATGATAATCCAGACACTCAGATGACAGTGAGGAGATGAGAGCTGCTGTCCAAAAGATTATTGACATGAGAGGTGGAGATCTTTCTGTACCTCTACGTGGAACGTACAGCCGAAGTAAGGAAGTTCCTTGACAAGCCTATGCAAGTTCCAGTGGCCCTGTCATGCTCACTCAGTAGAGAGGTGTTTAAACACGTCATAGAGGCAGTAAGCAGGCTGTATACACATGAGGGCTATTTCAGAGGCCAAGACGCAAGTCAGCGGCTGATGTCCAAGAACAAATTAAAGCAAGACTTGATGAACTTTAATTTTTTTTTATTGGTGTCCTTACTTTCCTATGTTCTATAATTAAAAATGATTATAGCATTACCTTCCATTTTGAGAAGCTAAAATTAATTTTGTTTTGTTTTCTGAGAGCAATTTATGATTTTTTTTTTTTTTTTCAAATGTAGATTTTCCAACCTAAATGGTGAGCAATCACAAAAATAATAGCAGATTTGAATTCCTCACATGCAAACATTCATTTTTAGAACCTCTCAGTGAAGGAATTGGCAAAATTAAATTTCAACCCACAAATTGACACAACCTAATGCTAGAGGATTCCTTAACACATCTTTGCATCTTCAAAATCCTAGGTAAACTCAATCAGGGCCCGGTGCTTTACTAAATATAATTCTATTATTTCTTTTTAGACTATCTCCTTTGTAAAGTATCCTCTAATTTCTTCTCATCATTATCTTTGAAGATCAAGGTCCCATCAGATACAATTAGAATATCCTCAAGTGTAAATACTGAAAGAAAATACTTATTTAACATCCTAGCCATTGCATCCATATCACTCACTAACTCTCCGTCGGTAGTTTTAAGTGGGCCTATTTTATCTCGTCTTAATTCTGTATAATTGAAAGAAACCTTTGAGACCTTCCTTTGCCTTATTTGCCACTTTAATTTCATACTTTCTCTTTACTACCCTAATTAACTTTTTAATGTCCGAGTTAACTCATTATATATTTGCTTTAATTGATTCTCACCATTTTTTATTTTCTTATAAATGCCCTTTTAATGAGAACATAATGCTTAATTTTTTCTGACATCCATTTTAGGTTCGCCAGCCTTGGCTCTAATCCCATCTCCCTGCATGGAATGTTCATATTCTGTCCAGCAATTAATTGCTTAATCATTGTCTCATTCCTCTTTCCCCTCGACTGCCCTCAACGACATCAGATTTCATGACCTGACCTCACTGGCTAGTAGGTACCTCCCCAGACCACTATAATCTACTTTTCGAAAGGCTGGGATTTTAACCTTATTTATTCTACAGAGAACCTGGTTCCATTTTAACTTAATTTCACAATAGTCGCCATTTCCCAAATTTCCCTATATCTCTGTATCGCTGTTACTTTCTTCCCTATTTGTTATAATTAAATACAACATATCAACCCGAGTGGGTTGATTTACAACCTGTCGAAGAAAATTATCCTGCACCATAGTCAAAAATTCCTCAGCTCTCGATCACCCAGTCTATATTTTTGGAATTAAAATGACCCATGATACACTCAAGTTTACTTATACCTGCACCTTCTATTTCCTGCCACACAGGACACTAAGCTTCCTAACTACTATTTGGCGGTTTATATAATAATCCTGACAAGTTTATCCTTTCCCTTCTTAACTTCTAGCCATAATGATTCGGTGTTAGATTCTTTTAATTGTAGTGTTTTCACTACATGGAGATTATCTCTAATATAAATAATCCCCCGTCCTCTTTTCCTCCGGTTCCTATCTCTTGGAAACCTATTATAACCACCAATCTGGACCTCCGGGCTAAAGTTCTTTCCTGCCAAATCAAGCCATGGCTCTGTTATCACAATAGCATCAAAATTCTCTAAACTCGTTAGCCCTCTTAACAAATCCATCTTATTCCTTATGCTCCTACTATTTATATGTAGCATATCTTCAATGTATCTCTCTTTACGGTTTTATCATTACTCCACTCTAACTTCCTAGTCCAATGCTCATTCCTCCAGCTGTTGCTCTCCGAATCATCTGAATGACCTCACCCCTACTTACCTTGACAGCCTATACCTCCCTCGAGTGTGTCACTTAACTCTTTCACACCCTTGTGACTCAAGTGCAACCTGTCCATTGCATACAAATCATCCATTCCACAAAACTCACCCAATGTATCCAAAAACACTAGTGCCATACTATCCAAACTTCGCGTCAAATCCACTCACTGCCTAATATAAACCTACGTAAAATTCCTGACACTACACACCTCCTACTACTATCCCGAAACTTTCCTAACAAATCCTTATATCTAGACACTAGCTCATCCGACCTAGTTTTCCCTATGTCATTCAAACCCACATGTAAGACAACTGCATCCCTTTCATCTCTATCCACTACCTTTTCAATTCTCTAAGATCAGTGCATTCATTATCAAATGCAGTTGATAATTAAGATCCAATGCATTTACCCCCAATCAACATATGCAATTGCTAATTAAGAAACGCATTTACCTGCAATCTACAAATGCATTTGTTAATTAAGATCAATACATTCATCAGCAATCGACAAATGCAGTTCCCATCTCAAAAGCGAGAAGCCCGTTTTCATGCGCAACCCATTGTAAACCTTCGCCCCATCTAAGGAACGTCCGTTTGCTCGGTTACAACGACCATAGTTATATCTTAAACAGAGTGAATGAATGTACGCACCGAGGCGTGCACATATACATATATAATTATATATCATTTGAAAGTAACGAGGCGCAGTCGAAGCTGTCTTGTTCAAGAATTTCGCCAACGAACTTCATTAAGGCCGGGTCGAGTGTCAGCATCTTCTCAAACTGGACAGCTTCATGGGGCCGGACATTATCTATCACTAGAACGAACGATTTAAATACTTTTTTATTACATACATCCCCCTCAACCCCCTCTTCGATGAGAATATAAACATGAGTGCTCGGTATGGTAATAGTAAGAGAACAAAATATTGATGGCAAGTTGACGAGAAAATGTTCGAAATGTTCTCCGGCCACTGCAAGAATACGGCTAGTTTTACTTGCTTGTCTACTTAAGGACCGTTACAGCAGCCAACGGAGAACATTTTGAGCAATTGCCGGTTAAATTTTGCATACAAACAACTTGCTATAATATTTTTTATCGTTTAGATCATTAATATCCCTTTTATTAACAATGAAAAATTTTATCGACAAAGGCTTCGTATGGACATTGAAAACTGTTTGTCCCCGGCCCTCGCTAACATTAATATACTATTCTTTGAAACATTTCTTTTACTTAATCTAACGATATATAGTGAGTCGCAAAAATTATGACACCATACCTTTTTGGGACATTATACATAAAAACTCATCTTAAAATTTTAAATGTGCAGTTTATTGTAAGCCAACGTGTTCGAATCGCATAAACCACTATTTATTAGAATTACCTTCGAAATAATAAGTATTTTTCCTCTTATGTTCCTTCGTGCTTTACAAATTATCTGCCAGAAATATTTTGACAAAGAACTAACTTTATATTTGCATTAAATCATGTTACTCTCTACATTTTGGAGATAATCATAAAAAAACAATCAGCCGAAAAATCATTCTATGCGGGCAATAATAAGAAAGATTTTTCTAAGCAAAAATCTCCAAATCGCAGTTTAATCATACAATTTTAGCATTATGCCCCTCCACGACTTCTTAAATAATTTAACATGTTTTATTTAAACATAATTCCACCTTGCACCCCCCACCCCATTGTATGGATTGATGTAAGAGTTACAAATAAAACAACCCCAATCCAATGCCCGCAGTTGCAGTGAGCAGCAAAGTGCTTTATTTATGCCGATGTCCCTCTCTAACCACGCGATCAATTGGCACAGTGCCAAAGACCTCATGCGTTTCAGTAATTATGTATCTAGAAATATTCTTGAATGTCTCTTCTGTATGTCATCCCTCCAGAATGTCAATATGAATTCGGGTTTGTTTGCCCATGGCCCATTTTTATTGATCGGAATTAAATCCCGATATAATAGAAAAATCTGGGTGTAATGGAGTCTGTCTGTACACGCCGCGCTTTTCACAGCTATATGTGTCCTTCATTCTGTGAATGAAACTTGTTTAATATTAGGAAGATGCTGTGATTGGTTATGGGGTGACGCTTTGGGTAGGTTGGAGGTATTGTGCTTCGTAGCTCGGTGGTAGAGCATCCAACCAGCAAGTGAGAGCCGCGGGTTCGACCCCCGGCTAAGATATTTAAATTTTTTCTTGATCGTTATTTCCGTCTTCTCACTACGTATTGCTTTAATTGAGCTGTCCATCGACCTGGTTGCTTTGGAGTGCCTTCCAATGTCCCTTCCTTCGCCTATAAAACCATGTTCCTATCTAGCCTTTTGGGTTTCTTTATGCACAGATGCGTGAATAAGTATAGGTAACACCTATATGATTCAGTTAAATATTTTCCGATTTAGAGTTCAGTTGAACAATATATACGCATTACGTAAGCTTCCTACTCTATTCCAATTACATATCAATACGCAGTGGTAAATAAACCCCGTGTATAACAATGACAAAAGATTTACTAATCAAAGCAATGGGGATATGAAATTAATATCTGGTATGCGCCCTTTTAGCCTCAATAACAGCCGTAGCACGTTTCTTATAAGAGTGTACAAGAAGAGTCTTCCACCTTTCTAGAGGGATTTTATTTCCTTCTGCAAAATTGACAATTCAACAATGTTGCGAGGGCCTCTCTTGTCCGTACGCTTCTTCAGCTCCTTCCACAACTGTTCGATGGGCTTCAGCTATGGGATTTGAGAATGTCACTTGAGTAAAGTAGTATTGTGTTAGGTAGGGTATTTTGAGTAAATTTGCTGGTATGTTTGGGGTCGTTGTCTTGTTGAAAGATGAAATTCCTTTCAAGTCCCAGGTTCCTTGCCCAAAGCTTCGAGCTTTCATTAAATACGCACTGTTGCGGAACCTTTCCGAAGGAATACTATTATCTCCCATGGAGGCACTTATAGCTCTAACGGGACTGAGACCTCCCTGGGGTCACGAAGAAATCCACTATTGGTAGCCGGGATAAAAACAAAACTACCCCGGCCTATGGCGCCTTCGGATTCACATAACATTAACATTCATGGATGACAAATCTGCAAGGGCCTAACTATTAAAGGACATCCGAGTCATTCACACTCAACACATCGCCTTGAAGTTATGAACCTTTCAAGGTTCGTCAAAAGCTCTAACATGCAACTATAATATAAATATTATAAACATACAATAACCTTCCCTCCCCATATACTCGTCCAAACCTGCGCTTGAAAACATTTATATTTCGACTCTCAATTACTTCCTGTGGTAGATCATTCCAGAAATCTACCAATCTATTAGTGAAAACATATTTTATTAGATAGACCCATCCATTTTCTAAGTTTCAAGTGGTAACCTCTAGTCATATTCCTATCCTCCAACTCAAAGAACTTTCCAAAGTCCAACTTATCCATCGCAGAACAAATTTTTAAAAGCAAATTGTATCTCCTTCCACACACCTTCTTTCAAAAGAGAACATATTTAAAGCTTCAGTCTATCTACATATTCAAGTTACCTCATGGAAACTCATCTTTGTTGTCCACCTTTGCACCGACTCTAGCAGGTTGATATGTCTAAAATGTGGGGACCATGGCTGTATACAATACTCAAAATGTGTCCTAAAATACGAGTTCTAAAGTATCAGGATAACCTTCTCATTTTCATAACCAACGTTTCTCTTAATGAAGCCCAATACTTTATTTGCGGTATTTTGTAGCTAGCTCAAAAACTGCTTAGAAAACTTTAGTGACCTATTTATTTCTACTCCCTCGTCCTTTCCATCCTCTACCGAATCAGTCAATGCTTTTCCATTTCATAACTAAATTCTCTATTATCTCTCATTTTTCCATCTGTATAACTTTGCATTTTTAAAGGTTAAAAGTCATTTGCTACTTATGTACACAAGCAAATAACTTGTTTAACTCACTCTGCACTCTAAAGTTACCCTCAACTTCTTTTACAGAACCTACCAACTTGGTCTGATTTGCAAAAATTGGCAATGCAATTAACTGCTTTCCCCAAGGTCATTTACTCGTATATAGATTACAAATAATAATGGCCCTAGAACTGATCCCAGAGATACCCCACTGTAACTTTACTACCTTTAACACTGCATTGCATAGGCAATTAATTAGCCTTTGCGGACTCCTTTTCTTATGTTAGAACTATCCCCTGCTTCCTATCTGTCAGCGATTGTCATTCTCATTGTTATGCGCATTTCATTATCTGGTCAGGGGATCTCTTCCCACGATACGAGGGGCAGATGGCGCCATCTACCTACAAGCAACCAATAACAAATTCCGCCGCCGTCTCTGTGGGCCCCAGCCAATTTGTGCCCAACTCCCTTTCGCAGGGAAGGAGATGGAGAGTGAAGGCAAATGCCACACTAAGGGTTATTTTGCCCTTAGCTAATTTGGATACCCATCTTGGGATAATGAGGGGGGGGGGGGTGCACGCAACTCCCTCGAACCAGACCAACCCCCACAATTTGTTGAAGGTACATTGCCCGGGGTGAGTCAGGAATACTAGAGGGGTGAGCAGGACAAGGAGGCCGCGCAACTCTCCGGCGATGAGGTCAGCCCCCCCCCCCCCCCGCCCCACAAAGGGTGATTAGAAACTCCTCGGTAGGTGTCAAGTCAGGCGTTGTTTATTTACCCTCGGTTCACACTCAGCGACGCCGATCCCTCTCCGGAGGTGGCGAACCGCGGCTGTTCCTGATGCTGGGGGCTCGGAAAAATTATTTATAAACCAATGGAATTTATTTGCCCCCTCGGGAATCGACTATACGATCCTTTACCCGGGTATATACGGGCAAGGCCCTCCCCCAATCGACCTGTTTTATGAATTAGGCCGCGATATCGCGCCTTGTTGTCCCTCCTCACCGTCACGAGTGCGAGGCCATATTTTGTTTGCAGTGAAGCGGCCCTCGCCGCTTTCAACCCGCACTACCCCCCTCTCCCTTCCTCCTGCAGGGGTAGTGCCACTAGGAGGAGGAGGCTGAATGGCGCTCTGTGGAGACCGGTTGTGCCAAGGGGAGAATGCGGCTTCCCTTTAGGGACTCAGCTTGGGTAGAAGGGAGGAAGGGGGGGGGGTTTCCAATACTACCGAACCGCAAGAGAGTTGCGCGGTTTCTAACAGTAACATTGAGGATTTTTTAAAAATTTATAGAGCCCATCTGGCGTAACATTGAAGAAATAAAAAACCCTCAGCAATAATCCATAGCAAACCATTTTGCCCAGTGTGTGTGGGAGAGGATGGGGGTCTATGAACATCAACGCTAATAAAAGTACCCCCCCCCCCCAGATCACCACCTGACTCCATGGGTGGTAATAGCTCAACTCGCCGTCACGGGGCATTGTACAGATGGAAGGTTTTGAGGCAGATTCCCAAGTGGGGAGCCGGGACGGGCCCGGATGCAATTCCTCCAGATGTCAGCTGCAGCAGCACCGCTGTCCCAGCTACTCGAGCGACCTCGCGGCAACACAAGAAGCGACGAGAGGCGGGCCGGGCTCATCCTCCTCAAATCACCTCCGCGGGAACCAAGGGATTGTGGTTGTGTTACTACTCAGAAGCGA